>CM076102.1:7756140-8356140 GCA_038048805.1 Hipparchia sbordonii
CTTCTCGCTATAGTGTATGCGTGTGAAAAGTTCCGTCAATATATATATGGAAAAAAAGCTGTAGTTGTAGAAACAGATCATAAACCGTTAGAAAGTATATTTAAAAAAGCCTTAGTCTCTAATCCAGTGAGACTGCAGCGAATGTTACTGCGGTTGCAGGGTTATGATTTGATCATTAAATATGTACCAGGTAGATACATGTACGTTGCCGATACTTTGTCTCGCGCGCCGCTACCAGATTCATATGAAAATGAACTAGATGACAAGTTGTTGTATGAAGTGAAACTTTTATTTGATCATGTTCAGATGTCAAAAAATAAGTTAAACTTAGTGCGGACTGAAACTTCAAAAGACAAAGATTTTAAACAACTCTGTGAGTATATTGTTAAAGGATGGCCGACGCGAAAAGTTGATGTTTTCGATAATTTAAAACCATATTGGTCGTTAAGAGATGAATTAACAGTGGTAGATGGGATTATATTTAAAAATAAATTAATATTAATTCCTTGTTCTTTACGGAGTCAAATGTTGAACATTATTCACGACGGCCATCTTGGAATAGATCGCTGTAAGAGGCGTGCTCGCGAAGTTTTATTCTGGCCGGGTATTACAAACGACGTTGAACTGTATGTTAAGAGGTGTGAAGTTTGTCAGGAGAACTCAAATGCACAAAGTAAAGAACCGTTGATTCCAGTGCAGATTCCTAAGCTACCGTGGAATAAAGTTGGGAGTGACATATTTGAATACAGAAAACAATATTATTTAATACTTGTGGATTATTATTCAGGTTTCGTTGAGGTCAGTTATTTAAGAAATATATGTTCAAAGTCAGTCATAACAGCGATGAGGGAAAACTTTGCTAGGCATGGGATTCCAGTTTTGGTGGTAAGTGACAATGCGACTCAATTCTCTAGCCAGGAATTCAAAAGGTTTGCTAGTGAATGGGGATTTGATCACGTGACTTCATCGCCTAATTATCCCCAATCAAATGGCAAGAGTGAGCGTGCTGTGCAAACAGTAAAGAGGTTGCTCATTAAATCTATCAACAGTAATAGTGATTTCTACCTTAACCTGCTTAGTTATAGAAATACGCCACGCGATAAAAACTTGAGCTCTCCTGCACAACTTCTAATGGGGCGAAGGCTAAATTGTAGGTTACCAGTTCATCCTGGTCTACTAAAACCAAAAGTTGTAAGCGACAGTGAACATGATTATTTAGTTAGTAAGCAGGTGAAGAGCAAAATATATTATGATCAGCGTTGTAAAGAGTTGCCAGAGTTAGATGTGGGTGATCAAGTAATCATTCAGGACGGGAACAAGAAAACCAGGGGTCAGGTGACAATGAAAGCGTCGACTCCGCGATCATATTTTGTGCAAAATAGTATTGGTAGAACTTATCGCCGAAACCGCAGACATTTGAAAAAATGTGAACCCCAACCTGATGATTGTTTTGAAACTCCACCTCAGCCTGGCCCGAGTCGTAATGATGGGAATAGTTCTGAAAGCTGTTCTGATGTCAAGGATGAGAAAAATATTACAGCGTCAACAGATAAACCTCGCACTCCTCCTATTATGACAAGAAGAAGGGCGAGATTGCAGTTAAATATTGATTAGTATATATAATTTGTAATTTGATTTGTAATTAAGTTAGTAAATACCTGTTTTTTTTTTTCTCATTCTTTCACTAATTTTTTTTTGTTTTACTATTTAAGTTCATAATTGTGTTTATTACTACTTATCAATTTTCTTTTTTGGTGGGGGGATGGTGTATGTATGTATCTACTTTTTTATTATTGGGGGAGATGTTGTGGGTGTTTTGAGAATAAAGTTAGTTGTCATCCACGACGTGTTTCATTGGCACAACAATTATGTTAGTCTGATATTTGCCTAGCCTCAATGGTCAACCTTGGTGCAAGTAATTTTTAAATTAATGTCTTAATTAATTCCAAATTCGATCTCTGATCTTATTTAAATATCTAAATGATGAGTAGATAATGAATTTATCTTTTCTTTACCCCGTCATGTTTAGTAACAATATTCCGTATAATTCCAGTCCAATACTTTTAAACTGGAATGAATAGCGTCGTCGTAAACATTATTCCAGACATTATATCTATGAGCTGTTCACTGGATTGCTCACTGGTTTTAATATACATTTTATATAATATAATTGTATAGAAATCTTTTACTATTGGAGCACTTTTCAAATAATTTCTGTCCAGAATTGGATTGGTTTGGCTACGTACTGAATTTAAATTATTTAGGACTTTGGCTTCCTTTTTGGACTCAGATTTTGTGCGTTTTAAGCAAATAAACACTTGCTTTTATGATTAAAGAAAACATCGAGAGAAAACACCAATGAGTGAATCTGAGATAATTTTCTCAAAAATGGTACACCCATTGGTGTATGGTGTCTTGGTGTATTCTATCGAATTGCATTTGCTCAGCATTGCTTTACCCTTTATGACTGGTGCGCTATTGGAATAAATACGTGAACCCGCAATTATAATTCAATGTAATATATCGTAAGTGTACTTCTCATTCCATTTCTCCAAAAATACATCAGCAACTATTCATACGTCGTTAGGAAAATGTTTTGCAGGCACTTAAGTGGGAGCGCTCAGTGCGTCAAGGAGCGAATCTTGACCATTATGCAATAAAGGCGTTTGATTAATCAATAGAGCCAGTGGGTCCCGCGGGATTGCTAACGACGCGCTTCCTTCACCTCTATTGGCGGGTCTTTGCACTTCTGTAGCCATATTCAATCTATCTAGCATATAATAGGTAGTTTGTGGATTGAAGATCTCAATTCATTAGTCAAGTTCTTCTGTATAAGATGTCTGGCAGAGATCATTCTTAGTGATAAGATCACCTTTTGTCTTACTTAATTCATGTACTACATTAACTTTCTATGTATGTATTATGCAATAAAGTTGTTTTAATGAAAATAAATAATTTTTTTGAAAATCTTTCTCATTCGTCAGTCATTCATCCATTCATCTTTCATTCTTCAACAACCTATTCATTCAATGGTATGAAGTTACCAGTACCTATTCCAATCTATTTCAAACATGGGTAATTGTTATTTATTAATTAATTTTACGTGTTACTTTGTGGATTTAGATTTCCTTCCTAAATCTTAATTAAAACACTTGCAGATTGACTCAAATAAAAATGCATTAAATACATAGGACCCTAGGATTGCATTTGTTAACCTATATATTTGAAACGCTAGTCTAAACCTGGACGTTAGTTATTAACCAACAGTTATCGAATGCGAGGACGCTAACCAAACGTTAACGATGTTTACAAAATGTGTCACGTTTGCTTCACAAGCAATATCCACATACTTGCAATTATGTACTTGGCAATAGCAAATAGTTTTTATTATATTAATTCAGGCGTCACACCGGTAATTTACCGAACATGCTCGATTAAAATCGTCAAGATATTAAAAAATGTGTTTTAATAGTAACTGATTCTTACTATATTCATCGCAATGAATGAATCTTATGATAAAATATGAATATTAATATTAGCATTATTAATCGTAAAAATATCAATAACGAAATAAACATTGCACCTGCACACGTAGATGTTTCAGTTTCGCTTTCAGTCTGTATTGTTCATCCAATAGTTTTGGGTCATTCACTGTACTTAACTCACTTGATGGGGTCCGAAATGTATCGAATAGGGTTATGTTTTAAACTGTTTATCGTAAGTGCTCCCGCGCAATACCGGCTCGCTTCGAAATCGACACGCGTTCTGCGTAGCGGGCAATCAGTGACTGAACATTTCGTCGTGTCGGACCAGTTATTATGCGCCCACTGTTGCCATCAATAACTTCAGTAACACGTGGGCCCCGGTATGCCGATCCAACCCAGGCCCTCATGTGATATCACACGCAGGACACAGCTCTTATCGGTGCATCGCGGTAAAAGTTGATGATTCATCAGAATTAGATTTCGCGCATGACATCAGCGGATCGCACCTCATGTAAACAAGAGGTGCCATCGGCTCTGTAAACTTAACTTCGACGTACCTACATAGGTACTTGGTACTAATAGGTATCTTTCCAACTAAGTCTACGTTGCACATTCCTTATCGTAACAAAATTGTCTGTGACAAAGATTAAGAAGAAATATGATTCGTGAGAATATGTCTTCGTAAAAATGGAGCTGTTATTGTTGCGGTCTCAGTAATTTTCAGCCCGTAATTTATGGGCACTATTATGGTAGAGCGGTATTGGCAAACAATTTTGTGATAGACAAATGTTATCTGTAATATAATATGTATCTAAAACTTCCCTGGCGTAGTGGTGACCGCTGTGGTCTTATAACTGAGAGGTGTGATGGGGATTCCCGGCGGGGGAAATTTGGGAATTTATAATTTCTGAATTGTATCTGGTCTGATCAGATGGGAGGTTTTTGCCGTGGCTAGTTACCGGTAGGGTACCGTCAAAGACGTGTCACCAAGCGAGGCATGATGGCGAGTAGAAATGGATTAGGGGGTATAGGTTGAATGTGCACTGCCATACCCCTTCCAAGCCAGCAAGCTACCTTTTTAGGCTGCATCGTTACTTACCATCAGGTAAGATCCCACTGATCCCAGTCATGGACTATTTTGTTATCAAATAAAAAAAAGTAGTCCGCCAGCATTTTGGGTACTTATACGCTACACTGCGGTGACTTCTATGGGGTTTTAGATTTTATTTAGTTTTAATTTGAATACTTATTAATTAATTTAGATTTTAATATAATACATAAGCAAAAGAAGCATGATCTAGGCAAGTACCTAGTTAACAGAAAAGATATCGTTTCAGTCAGTCATGTCAGTGATGTCATTACGCATTTATGTATCTATTATTATACCTAACGTTATTATAACTAACAACATGCCAACATTAGCATAGATAGTATAAACAAATGAAGAGAAAATTCCTGAATTCACGTTAATTGCAATGAAGTCAGACGACTCAAAATAGGCTACGGACGAATAGCATAATCTAAGCAAGTAGTTAACTTAGACAGTTATCACTTTAGTCAGTCATGTCAGTGATGTCATTACGTATTTATGTATACATATATTATTATATCTAACGTTATTATAACTAACAACATACAAACATTAACGTAGATAGTGTAAACAAATGAAGGGAAAATTCCTGAATTCACGTTAATTGCGATGAAGTCAGACGACTCAAAATAGGTTTCAATTAGTTGCACGTTGCACGTATGTTTGCACATGCCTCTCGTCCTTATCAATATGGGTCGGGCCAAGTTGGTGCAATATTTTCTTTTCACACAACAGCGTGTTATTAACGTCGATGATCTTAATTCTGAAGCTGTTTCATCTAGCACCTTAGTTTTAACTCAACTCATCAGAAGGCTATATTAAAAATACAATCCTTGGTGTGTCAAACACTGTTCAACTACTTCTGTGGTTCAACCGCAGACTATATAGGATCTTTCTGATCTGTGGGTTCAACATGAAAAATTTAGGTCTTCACTACAAGTAGTACAGGTTCATGAGTTCAAAGTATTGGCGATCATTGGGCCACCAAAAACTGACTATTGATATTTCTTTTAATCGTAAGGTATTATTTTCAAATTGTTATTTCTTCTTTTATCATTACGTACTGTATAATTATATAAGTGTTTACTTACAGTAATTATTAATTTCACTTCGTTGTGTTATAATATTATTACGGAATACTTACTATTAGGTATACCTATCATCTATTTACATTTTACACACTACATATTGAGTTGAGTCTATATTTGACTTATTTTTTTATAACATTACAATTGCCAACATTCTGGTAAAGTCTTTTTATTTTAGTACATAGATACTTTTTTTTTTTTCAAAATTTTCCTTTAGAACATTCCTGAATCGAGACCAAGTATGAAACCGGCGGCAAATGCAAGTTATTATTAAAAACTAGTAACTTTGTTGTCCATTAAAAAACATTAATTGAAGCGGAATGTGAAGAAACAATTTGTACACGTGCCGGCGAGCTCTGAATAAATTAATGTTTTAGAAATTTTGCTTCATTTTTGCGGCTAAAACTTTTTTCTCGTAATTAATCCTTTTTAGGTAGGTAGGTAGGTATTACTTCCGCGTGGAAATTGTCTTTTTCAAATATTTTCGGTTTCCTGTCGAATTAAGTTAGGTACGAATGGTTTTCTTCAATAAAAGGTAGGATGCAAGCTATTTCGGTACTCATTAAGAAAGAAGAGGTAGAATCTTGAAGGAAATTACCTGTCTGTGCGTACTATATCGATAAGTATGGGTATAATTACTGACGAAACGTCTTTACCAAGATAAAAGCCTACCATTTTCATGATACACTTTGATGAAAGGTACAAAGGAACTTAAAAAAGCTTTCCTCTCCTCTGTTCGCGTTCAATCACACTTCATACTTTGTGCCTCCATTATATTGTTTGAAAAGCTTTTTAATTATTTTCAATTTCTATAAAGGTTTGACTACAACAGGACTTTTAATAATTGCAATACACATAGCACAAAATGGTACTATATTAATTTGTTTTGTTTTATAACTTTTCTTAAGCTTAATATATTACCCGTCATTTCATCTCAGTCGAAACGGCATTCTGCACCAGGAGGAAATTCACTAAAACTATTCAAAAATACTTTGTAAAAGTTTATTTGGATAAAAAAACCATTCTATTCTATTCTATAGTCTCTACCATGATCTAATATTTCCTGTTCAAATATAGGTACGATGTAAAGAATATCTAATTGAAAGGCAACACTAAGGCTGGCGCCAAAAAATAATAGATTTTGTGTTTATTTAAAGCCGGATAAAGAACGTAAACTGATCGAAGGTGATAATTTTATCGATGAACATACAACTTACCTTGAGTAAAGTCAATAGCAGTAATTAGTTCACATTCGTATGCCAGACTAACTTGACCGCTCAATTCTAATGATTAGATAACAACACAACTACCTATAAAAGATATAAAACTCTTATTATACAAACTTGCATGGCGGTAAGATAACATCAAAGGCAGTCATTATAGTGATAAATGACAATTGTCTTGTCCTTTGAGGACAATATATGCCATCTAGACTTGTGCAATACTATTTCTCGCCTGGTTATAGTCATTAAGAGTTATTCTGAGCGACGACGGTATTGATATTTGAATTGAATGCTTCCATAGACGCCGCAAAGTTATCATACAGATCGATCAGGAGATAAGAATCCTTGTTATGGTGCAAATTATCGCCGGCCTCGTGGCGCCTTTGATTATATATTCGTGTAGCGAAATGTCCTCGAAAAATCGGCGTAGAAAATAAACCCGTGACTTCACGGCGTAAAAATGTGTTGTGAAAACTTACTCATCAATTCGTTCCCCTGCATGTAGCATACCAACGTTTTAAGACTGATGCGTCTGGCACGTAACAATGCGTAAACACTAAGCAAGAACTCAAAGGATATTACTCTCGAGTGGACAGCGTCGTTTAATCGCTAGAGGTCTCAATACACGAGTTGTGGCGAACCATAAATAGTAATATACACAGAGCGATGATGTCTGTTTCTCGAAGTTGACAGCACTGGTGCGTCACCACTTCGATCTGTAAAGCCCTATACAACCGATCGCCTCGATGCAGAGCCACCCACGGCGACGCCCCCGCGGAAACCTCGTCATATCATCGCACGGCGATCAACAAACTCAAGTGTCAAAGAAATGCCGTCTTATTTAAGAAAAAAAAAAGAATATCAGCCAAGCTGTAATTGCCTAATGTTCTTCTCTCCCCTCCAAATAAGCGAAAAGCTTGTTTTAGGAGTGAGTAAGATTGGGTGGGAATCGAACCTACGACCTTTCAGTTTACAGGCCGCACCTGTAACCGTTGGTCTATTGAGTCTTATGGATTAATGTCAACTAGTTAATGCCAACTTTATCCGCGTGTTTTTAAAAATCGCGTGCAAGCATTTTGATTTCCCGTGATGGAAAGAACATGTTACTCTCCAGTAGGGCAAACATGCGCGCCACGAGAAAATTTTGTCTACCCATTCACTCGTGAATTTGTATGATATTTCGCGAGTAAATGGATAGACCTAATTTTCTCGTGGTACGTATGTTAGCCCTACTGGTCATCGGATGTGATTTTTTTACATACCTATGCAAAAAAATCATATCCTTTCGTAGCTCCGTACTGGCGTGATTGAAGGACAAACCAACAAAAACCAAACTTTTGGTTTATAATCTTTAAAGCTTTGGATTATTTATTGAATAACGCTCCCTCTTTTGCACTCGCTCTTTTCGCTCGAGTTTTTTGAAAATAATACATTTTTCATGGCGAGAACGTAAAGACAGCGAGACAAGCGTCTCTTCATAATGTCAATGCAATTATTTACGCTTAACTTCATAATCCTAGAATACACGTTTTTCTCGTGGGGTTATTTGATCCGTGCAAAAGTTATCACTTGACGGTATGATGGGATTAGCTAATTGCATATAGCTATTAATTTTATTTTTAAACTCATGAACTATTGTTTTTTTTTTCTTGTGTAGTTATATTTTTAGAATCTTTGAGTTGAATGCATAGGTATAAATAAGGGTGGAATCACATTTATCAACATCGATTCGGTTTTAGCTACTTTTGGACATGCTATGAGCATCGTGAGTCAAATGTTTTTATCGCATGCATTTGCTTTCACCTTCGTTAGGATTCATTTGTGTCTACTCGTACTTATAGTCAGTAAAGATTAGATATATTTTTAAGCATCTGTTCTCGAGCGTGTTATAGGAGCGACAAGTTTGCCTACATGAAATAAATAATTTTGAATTTTGATTTTTTTTTAATTTTGAATATGCAAAGCTTTTTTAATTACAGCTATTTATATGGTTACTTTGATTTCCATATTTAAAAATAAAAACGTCATCTCTCTGGATCTAAGGACATTTAAATTTCGGGTGTTCTACTCATGCATTTGAAATCTTTTACTCTATCGATTAGGCTTTTGATCAATAAAAAGGGAGTAACCGTGTTTTAACTCATATTACACATAGTGCGTTTGCGTTAATTTGGTGTAAGCATCTTTTAATTAAATGTATGTAAAAAGGAAAACTGATGCTTATGCTTCTTCCAATAGCCACTATCTAAAGGTAAAATACAATTCAATACTGACAAATGTGATTTAACCTTAATATCTCCCACTTTTTAGTTTGAGATACCTAAAGGTTTTTTGACAGGGGATGTGATTCCTTCCTATTCTCGTGAATGCTTTTGTTTTTTCTTTTAGTCTAAAACACTCGCATTCCCAGGAATATAAACATCTATTCTAAATGCTGCTTATTATGTCAGAGTATTTTCGCATTACGCTCTCATTTCTCTATGTAAATACTGCGTTCAATAGTTTTCAATTCGCAAACAATTGTAAAATGTATTTCATATTAAGTTACAAGATATTTATGTAACTCTAGGTAGTCTTGTTAATTTTTTCTAAATCGTGCAAAATTTAACTTTGCGTGAAACAGCTGAACTAACATATTACTTAGGCTGTGATAGACAGATAAGGGCATGCTTTGACTCGGCTCTAGCTTCAAAAATAATTCAAATGACACAAAAATATGTATTCAAATTCAAATTCAAAATTTATTTATTTCATGTAGGCTAACTTGTAGCTCTTATGAAACGTCATAAATCTACCACCGGTTCGGAATGCAGATTCTGCTGAGAAGAGCCCGGTAAGAAATTCAGCAGTTGCTCTTTTCAAAAAAATTTTTTTTTACAAAGCTATGCTATATACAGTGCTTTCACAATAAAGCTTCAAAAATGCATACGTAGGTACACCAATCTAACGCATGTCAAGATGGGCAGTTAAGGCTTGCTGGTCCCGGAACTTTAGGTATTTAGCGGGCTATGTCGCCGCGCGCCGCGCCGCTCCGAAATCCTCGTGTACGTATTAAATACGCGCTGGGCAGACATGGAGCGAAAGCGCAGTGAACCCGTACGGGCGCTCCTGGTCACAATATATGAAACTACAGTAGGTACTTAGTTCAACTTGACAGATATTGTTTAAAATTTTAATAGACCAAATTATACGTATGTAGTATGTACCTACTTACTACTCGGCAAATTTAATTTTTCAAGGCATTGAAATTTTACACTTGTAAATTACTGACGTTGTTCTTGTAAAAATTATATAGTGTAAGCATCTGAAATTCTAACTTTGAGGGCTTTAGAAAGGAAGGAGTAGGAAGGTTTTATTATCAGGTGTGTCCTGGATTTCCAAATAAGCCCTGTTTAGAGATGGGTAAATCAGTAATCACCCAGATTAAGCCCACGAATGTGTTTTAACCCGGGTGATTACCCGTCTTGAACGTCATGAAACGGACTTTATAAGGTATGTTTCTTTTTTTAAAAAAGAATATTAGCCAAGCTGATGTGGACTAATATCCTCCTGTCCTCTCCAAATAAGCGGAAAGCTTGTTCTAGGTGTGGGTACAACAATGGCGCAACGGGTGGGGTTTGCACCTGCAACCTTTCAGTTTTCAGTCCGCCCCTTTAACCGTTGGGCTATTGAGGCTTATATTTATAGTGTATTCTATTATGAATGAAAATGAATCTTGTAAATTTGGATTTTTACAATAATTAATATACATAGAGCTACTCGTGCTGACTCACTGACTGACTGACTCACTGACTGACTGAATCATTGAGCACCTCTCATCAAAATTTCTCTCAAAATTTTTTTTCAGTCATGGTTTCGTATAGAGGACAAAAATTCATTCGGAGCAAAAACATGAAGAGAGCTGATGATTGAGGATTTTGGAGATGGGTGAGGAGCACGGCCAGGACATTGAAGATAGGTAGGGGTTGTTCAAACAAAAGTCACTCAAAACCTCATCCAACTGGCAGAGAGCTGAAAAAAAACTCCAAAATGGCATATTCAAGATGGCGGCCATACAAATTTCGTCAGTCTCTATCTTGCGGACTTTTAAAGATGGAAGAGTGGTTTCGTGGAAAAAGATGATCAGGACCCGAAGGTCTACTTGATAAATAGAAAAAAATTCAAGATGGCGGGTTTTTTTTTTATTTCATACAAAATATGTGCAAGACTTTCATACGGTTCCTTTTCCAAATTTATGATGGTTTCATATAGAGGATATAAGTTCATTTGGAGGAAAAATATGGAGAAAGCTGACAATTGAGGATTTCGGAGATGGGTGCGGAGCACCAGGGTATCAATATATTCAAATAAACTTTTACAAGCACTTTTGAATCGTCAATGAATCTACCACTGGTTCGGAATGCCTTTCCTGCCGAGAAGAGCCAGCAAGAAGTTTCAAGTGACCTTTATTTGAACACTCCCAACCTATCGCCTCACTGTATGTATTTACACTGTGTTCACACTGATACCTACATCTGGAATAATTATTCTTCTTCAACAAAATTTATTCACGCCTTTTGTAAAAATTCTAATCCTAGGTAAGCACAGTAATATTATAAAGGCGAAAGTTTGTATATGTGTGTGTGTGTGTATCTTTATTCCTCTTTCCCGTAAAAAGGAAGGTTTTGGTTGAAAATTGGAGTGGAGATAGATTGCCTGGAACGTATACTTTTTATCCCGGAAAATGATAGAGTTCCCACGGGATTTTTCCAAAACCACACGGACGAAGTCGCGGGCATCATCTTGTCTATACTTAATATTATAAAGCTGAAGAGTTTGTTTGTTTGAACGCGCTAATCTCAGGAATTACTGGTTCGAATTGAAAAATTATTTTTGTGTTCGATAGTCCATTTATCGAGGAAGGCTTTAGGCTATATAACATCACGGTGCGACTAATAGGAGCGAAGCATCAGTGAAAAATGTTGCAAAAACGGGGAAATTATCCATATTTGAGGGCTTCCGTTGCGTGCGCTGCGTAAACGGTTCAAGTTACTCAAAAAATAACTAAATATTTTCGGAGATAAAGGACATAACTTCTCGTGGATAGTAGCAAGTCACTCTAAACCACGCGGACGAAGTCGCGGAATCAGCTAGTATTTAGATAAAGTGAAAGAAACACTTACCATACTTGTTTTCTAATATTCCTTCGCTTCAAAGCTGATATTTTCTTTATTAAATTTCTTTTATCATCCATTATTATTCATAAAAACAAACACTATATTTAATTATTTACTATAACTGTTTACAAGATAAGATAGTAACCTAAGATACTAACTAAAAACTATATAAAACCAAATACTAAGTAGGTACTGTGCTAACTAAGATCTAATAAAAAGTTTTAGTGATTTTACAAAATAATATTTTTACAACAAAATTAATGAAATTGAGAATTTAAGCACGTGGCCTGCGAAAACTGACGTGCGTCCAACCTCGATAGAGTCCGGTGGGACACTGAAACACCCCCGTTAGAGGATGCGCGTGACCTTTTACGTCTAGAAATAAGCTAGAGCTAAGCTTAAATTTTTATTTAAAAAATTGTAAATAGGAACCCTCATAAATGTAATAAGCTTTATTTTCATGTATTTTTTTTTAAATTTAGTTATAAACTTTAGACACAAAATTGAAATATTAGTGAAAATCACGATTTCTTCATGATTTTTTATGATCGAGCAAAGTATGGCCTTACACATTTCTCTA
This sequence comes from Hipparchia sbordonii, assembly GCA_038048805.1. Classification (NCBI taxonomy): domain Eukaryota; kingdom Metazoa; phylum Arthropoda; class Insecta; order Lepidoptera; family Nymphalidae; genus Hipparchia; species Hipparchia sbordonii. The sequence goes on from CM076102.1 coordinate 7,768,763, forward strand.
ATATAAGAACCTCAGATAACATATGTATCTACAATATATATTTTTTTCGATGCAAAAAAAATAGTTCTTCATGAATTACTACTTGTTTGAAAAGACGCGAAATTACTAGAAACAGGGAAAAGACCCCGTTAAAGCAGACCCATTCTCGTTGGTGGCACCCGTTCACGAGCATGACGCATGATCCAGCCTTCATGACGCATGAGCATTGCTTCGCTCAACCATATTTGAGGGAACGTAACAACCCGCACCACGCGACGCCACCACAGAAATGTTTAAAGAGAGCATGACATACTCAGGCTACCCATGTTAAGGCATCGAATTGAGTATTAATATTAATTGTATTATTACTTTACTAGGGTTTTCATTTAACAATGCGTAAAAACATTAAGTCTTGATTGTTACATTTAGTGACTTTCTTAATGACAAAGTTACCTACCTAGTTAGGCTTGGCATCCAGCTGCCCATAAGATAGTGTAATAACTTATGATATTCTTATATTATGTATATACAATACACATTAATATGGTAATATTTTGTTATGAAAAGAGCAACTGCTGAGTTTTTGGCCGGCTCTTCTCAGCAGAATCTGCATTCTGAACTGGTGATAGAGTCTCGACGAGCTACAAGTTGGCCTACATGAAATAAATTATTTTGAATTTGAATTTATTATATAACTCTGTCTCGTTTTAACTCAGTCTTGAGTCTGGGCAGAGTGAGAGTGCTATCTGTAGATTTCAGCCTTTATGCATTGTCTACAGTAACTCAAAAGGGCTTTAGACTCTACTTTGATAAATAATTTGCAGAAATGCCCTATTATTACATAATTTATCTTTTTGATGTAGGTTATTACTTATTAGTCACTACCTGCCTACCTTCTAGGTATGTACTTGCCTAAAAAAGACGCAGAGCTACATGGAAAAGTTTCCCATAAGGTGCTTCAAATGACGTAATATTTCTTCAAGATTTATTTTAATGATATTGGCAATATAATTTGATAGGTTTTTCATCTTACATCACTGCACGACAGCAGTAAGCGCCATTGCAATAAATAAAAGTATATTATCGAATTTTATGTTTGATTTATCGATCGTCAAGGGTCTCGATTTAGAAAATTATAGATTATTGAATCAGCGCCAATATCCACTAACCTTCTCACAAATGCACGCAAACGATTTCTCTTGAAACCATTTTAATGACTAGTCCGAATCCGTTTAGTCATATGAGTTTAAAACAAATAGTACAAGGCCCAAGGGACACAATTGGACCATTATTTTTTAATGTTCGCTATTACAAAAATCATATCTTTAACCTTAGTTACAGTGGCAGTGGTTAGTGTATCTTCACGCGTAAATCTGTCATGTCTTAATAAATAAAACACGTAGGTATATCATGATTTAAAGTTGAAATCTCCGTACTAAGGTTCAGTATCATATTATCACGAGATCAAAGTTAAAATATAGTTAACGTTAAACTTAATTATAAAAATACCCACTTTGGGTTTCCTAAGTTGGGGATTTTTTAATTTCATTAATTGAAGTTTGACCTTTAGCCCTATAATTATTTATAATGATAGATAACTTAAATCATATCTAAGCTAACTTTGCCTTTACGATATCATTGCTGATTTGTTCCAACCCACTTCGCTTGCTTTTTGGTGGACAAGTTTTAATGGTAACTTTAGTCTAACCCTTAGGCTAAAATCCATAGACCGCACTGTCACTTTTCTCAGATTCAAGATAGTGCTAAAACGAGACAGATTCATCTCAGAACACATTTGTATCTCGTTTTAATTCTATCTTAAGTCCGAGCTAAGTAAAAGAGCACGCTCTATAGATCTAACCCTTAGAGTGACAGATTTAGGCACAGTAAATGTTAAGTCGTTTTATACTACAGCCTTTGTAAGCTATTAACAAAACTCACCGAAGGCAGATAAATGAATTGAAAGTGGATAATTGGGCTCATCTATATACATATATAAAATCCAAAGTCCTGACTGACTGACTGACTGAGATATCAACGCACAGCCTAAACTACTGAAGTTAGAAACTTGAAATTTTTACAGTTGGTTCCTTTTATGACGTAGGCGCACACTAAGAAAGGATTATATGAAAATCCGTCATTTTTCAAGCTGTTTCCATCAAAGTTGGTATTAGAGCTTTCAGTTAAAAATAAAAAAGTACGTGTGTCACAGTTTTTGAAAATTCCACCCCAAAATCTAATTCCACGCGGACGAAGTCGCGGGGGCAAAAGCTAGTTTGACTATAAACTTTTCGTTGTGTTTTTAAAAGTAAGCCAAACCCGTGGCCGAACAGTGGCGAGAATGTTTCTTTAAATGGCAGAAGACCTTGTTGATATCTTATACGTAGAACAAAATGATCTCGGAAGAAGATATGTATCGAATGACACTGACTCAGCCTGTTATTCATGATGTGCGATGTCCGTAAAATAAATCATTTGGTTATAAACGAACTCAGGAAAACCTTGTAAAAACCTACCTAAATTTATTTATACAACTTTATTGCATGAAAAATAGAACAAATAAAATAGTAAATAAACAGTGTAACACAATATCTATATAATAGTGTATATTCTATATATCATTTACCACCCAGCTGTTATGATAAAATTGTTTGAAGAAAAAAAAAATAGGTAGGTGTGACGCGTCGGTACAAATATTATAGTACGGTAAATGTACTATTTTCTTTGAGTTTATTTTTGTTTAAATAAGGAAGTAATACATATATTCCTTATAATTTTTGTATTGTCAGTTTTACTGAAATAATTACGATTTTGTTTTAATTAGCAGCATTCGTTTGTTTCTGTGTGATTGAAGGACAAACACATAAACAAACTCATTTAAAAGGCCTCTATATTTAGTAGAATAAGTACCTTAGAACCTAAATAGGTATGTACGTATTAAAATAACTAATTTGTTAATAACAAGTCATAGATACAATTTTAAAACAAAACTTGAATGTTTAAAATTCCGCAACCGCATAATATAAGAACAAGATATTCTATGAATAACAAACATAAACCTATGATTACGCCGCTAATTGTTTACATAATTATTAGAAGTTTGCCGTTCCACTATTATTCATTATGAAGTAATTGCTAATAATAGTAGGAACTTCAATGAGATATTTATCGGTGTTTAATGAATAGGTAGGTACTAATATAATACATTATCATGAAGTTAAAACATGATAAAGTTGATACTATTTTTATTTTTTTTCTAATTCAAGGAAAATCCATAACAAACAAAAATGTTCTCAACTGAAATTCCATTTCTTACATAAACAAAATTTTACTATCAGATAACGACCTAACATTCATATTTTTTCCTCGTGGCGAATGATAGTCAAATATTTTTAAAAACTCGGTCGTTAACTGAGATGGAACATTAAAATATATTTTATATATCTACTCAACTTATATAAGTATTTAAATTCAAAATTATAAAAACAAATTGAACTTTAATAGACAAATACTGTAAATTCCTAAAATCTTTTCAAATTTCGTAAAAAAGGCCTCATCAAAATAGTTTGAGCTAATTGGGAAAGGCGTCCAGACAAGTAAATGGAGTAAATTAAAGAAGGGACGTTTGGGTTTTCTTCGATGCAAATAATAATGGTTATTGCCTGGCCTGTTTTCCTTATTCAAATATAGACTTGCTCAAATCTGAAATGAAACACATTATCATCAATCAAGAACAGCTCGGATGATTTGACTGTTTTTTTGATGTGTTTATAAATTTGTCAGAACAAGATTTGATTGAAAGAAAACTTTTGGAAAAGCCATCGGAAATGTCGGAGATTTGGATAAAATTTTTGTATGAAAATCTCAATTTCTACATTAGATAGTAAATGTCACCTCTGTGCGAAGCCGAGGCTTAGCTGCTGCGAAATGTTCAGTTGTCATCACATAACTTCAATTAATGACCCGCCTTCTAATTCGATCACTTTTAATATTTAAAAAAGAAAACTTACTCGAATTCCTACGTACCTAATAAGGGAAATTTGTTTGTTAACAGGTAATGGCGCCGAAGTTCCCAGTTGTGATCAAAATCGGCCACGCTCACAGCGGCGTGGCCAAGGTGAAAGTGGACTCTTTGGCCGACTTCCAGGTAACGTTGCAGTTTAACTAGGGGCACCAAGTCACCCGGGATTTCGAGATCTGTCTCAAATTTTTTGTCTTGACTCCAATTTATAAGAAGTTGTATCGCCGCAGCGTAACAATTTTGTGAAAGAAATTACACGTGCGGTGCTGCATTTATTTGATAAAATCAAATAAATATAATGCTGAGATCTATAGACCATACTCTGACTCAACTCAGACTCAAGATAGAGTTTAAAACGAGACACAAATGCTCTGACATAAATCTGTCTCATTTTAACTCTTTCTTGAGTCTGAGCTGTGTGAAAGTGCGGTCTATAGATTTCAGCCTAAGTTGCGGTTCCGCACCGCACACTTACTCTTTATAAACTTCGGCAATTCTTTGATTTTCTGGGCTAAACACTAGCATAAACTCTTCTCCGAGATGGAAACTATCTCTGTGCCAAACGGTTCGGTAAAGATGATCTGCTACCTTAATGCTCTTAATATCACATAGAAAGATAGGTAATTACCACAGATTTAGAGAGTATATCTGTGGTAATTACAAAGATCTTGAAATTAAGTTGTTTACCTACCTTACTGCTTTTAAAAACATCGTCTGTATTTTCATTAAACCTATAAAAATGAGATGAAAAATACGTTGGAGATTATGATTCTCCCTCCCGTCGATAGGTAGATAAGCTTAAAATATCTCGATCGAATAATCACTTGCAAGCACTTTTTCGTATTAAGTAGGTACTTATCCTATAAAAGTGGAAATCTAAGTATAGGTATAGTTATACCTAATGGTAATTCATTCATCCATGCAGTCGATAATAAAAATAAATAACAGAATCAATCCATTGATTTTTATATTGTTAGGTAAGATTTTGTTGTTTGTAAAACATACTTTCTGTACTTAATAGTTAGTGTAATGTCCCGGAAAAGCTGTCTTCGAATTGGTAAACACATTCGAATATCCACAGTATAAACACACTATATGCAGTTTCAGTTGCACTGCACAATGGACTGATAATATTAACATGATCGCTTTGTTTCCAACGAGATTAGATAGCAAAGAAAATGCACAATGGAACTGGCTTTTATTTAAGTGTAATTTGCTTTTATCGAGAACTTAGCGCGGAGGTTCGCGCGCGGATTTCATTTTCTACTTCTTAAGCTACTAACTACGCAGCATAAAAGCGTAGTTTTAGCAGAACCCTCACTAGACTGACCGACGACATTAGACGAGACAAAGTGCCGTTGGACACAGGCGACGTAAGACCGAGAGCTGTTGAAATCAATGCAAGAGACTTTTGTCCAGCGATGGACGTCTATCCTTTGTTAAATTGGAAGAATAAAAATTTCTTAGGACCCCTGTTTTCCTCGCTCTGTGAAAATTTTGTCAAGATCGGTTAAGGAGTCGAGTTTTCGCGTACAAAATTACAGTCACACATTTGTACTTTATGCATTAATAAAATATTATGTGTATGGATAAGCACACTGCACTGATTTTAAGACATTATAACTATTGTTTTAGGATATCGCAGGCGTGGTAGCTATGCTGGGAACATACAGTACTGTAGAGCCTTACATCGATGCTAAGTACGACATTCACATCCAAAAAATTGGTACCAACTACAAGGCCTTTATGTGAGTATCAAAAGAAACCTTATAATGCTATGCTATCTTCATTTCGAGTGCCTCTCTACAAAGAAACTAACTAACTAACAAAGGTAGGCAGTCAGCTTCCTAGACTCCTCTCTATTATCCGTGAAGCAAAATAGTTCGAGGAAAATTGCTACTTGCTTTGCACGAGTGCTACGAATGAAGAATGTACTTTAGTTACCTATTGGTAAGCCAAAACGTAGATAAAAAGTATTTTCTTTATCTTTATACTTAAATAAAGTATAAAACCTGACAGTTAAAAGCTAGTTTTGTTAGCTTGTTGGCTGGTAATAAATACAAACATACAAGTTAACTATAGAAAGTTATATCTTCTATAATCTTCTTATAATATAAAAATGAATCGCAAAATGTGTTTGTAAGCGCATCACGCGTGAACGGCTGGACCGATTTCGCTAATTCTTTTTTTAAAATGTTCGTTGAAGTTCAAGGATGGTTTTTACGGCGAGAAAAATTAGAATTATTGCTTGAAAAACCCTAAAAATAGCCCTTTTCTTTTTCCCATACAAATGATTTGAAACTAAAACGTAGTCAATTTGAGCTTTATTGCTATGGTATAAAGTTCATATTAAATTACAAGCACTCACTGTTGTCTAAGCAATGTAGGTGTGTTCCTAACGTCAAAGATCATATCTATCAAAACAATGTGCGTGTGTGCGTTGGAGCACAGAATACATATAGATTGTCCAATTCTTTATTTTCTTTTTGGCAGATCAAGAAATTTTGACTTTAGTGACGCCTTCACACGTTACCGATTCGATTTGAAGTAATAATCGATTTTATTTAAGAAGAACTTTCAATCGATTTAATGAAATATTTTTTAATTTTGATTTAACGTACTTATATTTTATTATATATTTTTAATCACTTAGATAAATTAATTTGACATATTATGTTTGCGGTAACAGACAAACAGAAAAAAATAATAAGTTGATTTGGATTCTTTATCGATAATAATAATAATTAAGGTTTTCTTTCAAAATATGTTTAACTAGCGACCTGCCCCGACTTCGTCTGGGTTGAAATATTAAATATTTGTTTTTACGGGGCTGCGATCGCACAGAGCTTCTTATAGGAAACGATTGTTAATAAGATCACCACAGGAACCACAGGAATCTTCCGCGCCGATACCTGCCACCTTGCCCCGCCGCACCGGCTGGCACCATTTTATTATTTTATCACGCGGAAATATTCATTTTCTGATAACTCCGATATTAATTTAAATTGTATAGTGTATATAAATCAGATCAAGTTATTTATACCTTTGCTAGGATAAGGATTAACCTTACCTAAATAAATGATTTCTCAAGCAAGGCAGTTTAAATACCTGTAAATTACTTTTTAATTTATTAAAATAGGACATTCCATTCGAAACATATTACGAGTTTAATAAAATTGCTCAGTGAAATGTTTTTAAAAATTACGCGTTGATGTCACTTGCCCTGCATTTACTGTACGTTTATGCCAAAATGTTTAAAAAATAAATGTCTAGCCGTGCGAAGCCAGGACGAGCCGCTAGTATTTAATAATTTTACTTGTTTCATTTGTATACCCAATTACGTAGCTAGTTTGTTAAATAAATAAGTAGGTAGGTATGTGATTTTCCAAGTATATTTGCTCATAACTCTTGATTTAAACTTGGTTTAGACGTTATTAACCACGCGTTTTGAAGTTAACTCACTTCACTAACGCGTGCATAACTAGTTATATTTTAAGGCAGCCGTCAAAAAAAATTAAATGAAAAGAGCTTTACCCTTGGTTTGAACTTAAATTTCAAGATTTCAACTTAATTCCTTGCAAATATTCAATATTGGAGTCATAGTTACTATTTTTATTTCCTTTTTTTTATTAAATTTACAGAAACAATACTTACACGAAGTCAAATTATTTTTATCATAATTGTGAATGATTTATCGTCTTTCAAGAACTGTGTTTTAGTCTGTGGTTGTTTGTTATGCACAGGGCACTTCACTAAACGTCAATAAAGTACGACATTATTTTAGTACATTATTCCGAAAACAAAAAAACGGTAATTTATAGGCGTGATCTGCCAAAAAGAAAATAAAGGCTTGGACAAAGCATAGTTGGAGGAGTTTGATGTCGCGTGCAGAAACTCGCCAATAGGAGCGAAGCAGTGAAAAATGTTGCAAAAACGGGGAAAATTATCCATATTTGAGGGCTTCCGTTGCGTGCGCTGCCTAAACGGTTCACGTTACCCAAAAAAATAACTAAATATTTTCGGAGATAGAGGACATAACTTCTCGCGGATAGTAGCGAGTCACTCTAAACCTTTTCCACGCGGACGAAGTCGCGGGAATCAGCTAGTATTATAATAAAGTTGCGTATATTGTATGTCCTATAAATCAAGTCGCCTGTCTAAATATTGCAGTTCGTGTTGTGGTGGAATATAACTACATGTTTCACGCAGGCGTTGCACGCGACGTGAATCTAATCCGAATTTTTGCTGTTCCTTTATTCTTTATCGAAGAACTCGGTGAAATGTGAACGTATTTAATGACATTAACGAACAGTGGTGTCAGGAAAAATCAACCGTATTTTTTTTTCAGACCTTAACCTTAAGGGCAACGTAACAACGTTTTAGAAGTAGAAGCCTATTTAAAAATCTATATTTGACACCTCTGAAAGCATTTTTAACAAGATGCCATAGTTTTTTTTTGCCTATTAATTGAAAGCAATCTCGAAAATAAAAAACAAACCTTCATTTTAATACTTAATTCTTTTTTATTCTAGGCGCAAATCTATATCCGGCAATTGGAAAACGAATCAAGGCTCCGCTATGCTTGAAGCTATCGGCATGAACGATAGATACAAAATGTGGATCGATGAGGTAATATTTATCATTCGTTTTGCATGCAAAAAGCATTGATAGCCTAATGGTTAAAACTTTGGCCTCCATCGAGGGATCCGGGATTCGGTCCCAGGCACGCATCTCTGATTTATCCGAGTGCTTTCTAAGCAAGAAAATATCATTGGCTTTGATGGTGAAGGAAAACAACGTGAGGGAATCTTCATGCCCGAGAGTTCTCCACAGAACGCAAGCCGCCTATTGTACTCTGTTTTTATTTTAATGTTTTAAAGTTCTGATGTGTTGTTTCCTTATTTGGTGTCTTACAGCATTTAGCCATGCTCAAAGTTTAAAGACTATTTTCATTTCATTTCAACGCATTTCTAGTTGTCTATTTGAAAATGTGCTATTTTCCTTGCTTGGTACGATAAATATATTGATGAGCTTTAATCATAAAACACTTGTAACACAGTCATATCATCTGAGCAAATGCCAATACGACAAAAGTGTAATGGGTGGGGTTCGGGGTTCGAACCTTCAATTTTCAGTCCGCACCTTTAATAGCTGTTGAGCTATTGAAGGTTTTTATATTTATACTTCGATTTAGCCCTAACGAAAATCAGATTGGTAGGTATATATAACATTATTATTATATTCAATACTTGTATTGCTTGCAATAAGGTAGGTAATAATATACAGTAGGTGTAAAACATAATTTGTATTGACTGTCTTTCCTTGCAGGTGAGCGAGATATTCGGGGGCCTGGAAGTGTGTGCGCTGGAGCTGGTGGTGGGCAAGGACGGCCGCGAGCACATCATCGAGCTGAACGACTCCGCCACGTCCTTCATGGGCGACTCGCAGGAGGAGGACCGCCGCAATCTCGCCGAGCTTGTCTTCCAACGTATGCAGGTCAGTGCGTAACGTCAAACAAGAATGCAGAATCTGCATTCCGAACCGGTGGTAGAGTCATAAAGTGTCATAAGAGCTACAAGTTGGCCTACATGAAATGAATAAATTTGAATTTGAAGAATTGTAGTTATTTCCTACTTCCCTTGAACGTTTACCCTATGCCGGGTACATGAGGTTGCAGGATTTAAACTTTTTTCTTGTTAAAATTTCAGTCCGTATGCCGCCCCGGGTTGACGAAGACCACGTCCCGGAGCTCGGTGGCGGGCAGCGGCGCGGCGTCGCCCGAGGAGCGCTCGGTCGGCGCGGGGCCTCCCAGCGTGCCGCCGCCCGCGCCGCTCGCCGCCGCCGCCAGCATCGACCGCCCGCTACCGCCCATCCCGGCCGAGCCCGCTCAGCCCCCGCCGCCGCCGCTGGCGCGCCGCGACTCGCAAGGTAAGCTTCCTCCCGAGTCCCGATTTTTAAGCTATTGCATAGCTTCTATCGCGGGCCAGCGTGGAGACCGAATCCAGAAATTCCGTAACGAAAATTACCTGACACGGGACTCCTCTACGGTGAGCCGCTAGATGGCGCTCAATTACGCTACGCTCAATTAATTATTAGCTGTATGGCCTTGTAATCTGTGATTTAGCGTCATAAAATACGTATATAAGAGCTTGTTTGTAGGCTAACGAAACCCTTTGTCCGCAGCGTCACAGTCCTCGACCGTGTCGTCGGCATCGGCCGCGCCCAGCACGGCGAGCAGCTCCGCGCCGGCCGCCGCGCCCAGCGCCGCCAGCACGGCCCGCAGCGGCTTCGCGCGGCAAGGCTCGCTCAGCGCAACCCTCACCGAGGACGCCGAGGACACCATGAAGAACCTCCGTAAAACCTTCGCGGGGATCTTTGGGGACATGTAACACGATCCAAATATTGAAACCGACCCTAACACCTTCGAGGACCACATCTGTAAAATTAGTACGAGTCCACACAATGCGATAACGGTGATGGAATTCGAGGATCGAAACTATAATGTCACAGTAATATAGATCTGCAGTGCGGTCTTCTTGCTCGACTTAGGATAAGCGGGGAAGAACGCTTTCCAGGTATCGTTCTAGCTGTGTGTGACCTAAAGCTTGTCATCTTGGCTTAGTAATTAAGACCTTTTTGGTCATTCATTCAGCAATACCAATTTCCAATATATTTCGCTAGAGCTAAGAGTGTTGGCTGTAGATGTATGGATGAACTCGAGTCCTAATACAAGGCGACTTAGGTGACTTTTAGTGTGACATTAACGTGTTTCGAAACTCGAAATCTATCAACGTTGTCGAGATGTGCGAACTCGTATTAACTCTACTGTACGATGTTGTTATGAACAGCCGATAGGAATCTAGACGTCAGTCAGAGTAAGTAAGTCGTTTTTTTTACATGTTGTAAAATGTAAGATCTTATTTTTATGCCTTTGGTAATAATAATTATTTATTATCACCACATGGAGACCTATTCAACAGATGTCAACAAAAAATATACAAACCGAATTAAAGCCTCCTTCTATTTCGTAGGTCGGCTAAAAATAACAGTCGGATATAATGGAGTGTTAATCTATGAAGTAATTGTAAATGAATGATGTGAACAAGGTAAAAATTGGAATATTAAACCACCATTTTATATTTCTGGCTATTAGATGCACAAAATGGCGGCTTAACATTCATTATGGTCGGTACGTTCATGGATTTGAAAGAAAGGGTTGGTTGTCTTCTGATAAGACTTCATTCGATACATAAGAATGTAATGTAGGAAATTGGTGTAAGCCTTGATCTTATCTGATTTATAGCTGTATCCCACTGGGCTTATCTTTTAAAATGTCGTGACAGCACGCTCACAGAAGGTCAGTTGAACATTATGTTAGTTCATATTCGATTTCTAAATACGAATGTTCGTATAGAACATCGTATTCCAGATTGTTATAGCATTACCCTTGAAATCTCAGTTGTTCCAAATATTTAGGTTGTATTTGACTAAAAAATATTATTTAATATCGACAGCTGGACCAAATAATTGAATAGATTCACCTAAATACATTGTACAATAATATTTTTTTTTTAATTTTTCAATATTAGATCAGACTTTAAAAACCCAGTGCGATACAAACTTCAAGTAGAATTTCAAATTCGCATCACATCAAACAGTAATTTATCGCTAGTGATTTACGGATAGGCCGTCATAAGTTTGTAACATTTATTTACACAGTGTCATGACCATAACTTAACCAAACCAGTTTTTACGTTAAATAGAATAGAATTACAAAAAAAAATCAACAGAATGTGTAAGCATAGTGTTAATGTAATGTTACGATAGATTTTTTACAATAAGTTTAATAAATTAGTATGAATCAACTGAGCTACATTGTGATCCAATCCGTTCGAAGTGCGACGCGACGCGTCAATAGGAATATAGAACCCTTCCACTGTAGCAGTCTTTCATCTCTTTTTGTACAATAGTTACTTTCTTCATAGCAATTGAAAATTTCATACTGCAAGCTTTTCTGTCTCGCATCTATGCGAGTTACGTTTTCCGATTTTTCTATGGGTATAAAACATACAAATCTGCGGGAATTTAACTCTTTATTTTTATTACAGGTAGGGTGACCAACCCAATAGCTAGCACTGCACCAGTTTATTCGCACTTTGGCAAAAAAGATTAAAATATAAGTTTCTGATTGTGGTTTTTAAATTTTCAGATTAAAAATACTTAGGGGAATTCATATTTTTCACAATCGAACCCTTTCTAATCTGAAAAGTTTTAAAATGACGTCAGTATCGTAGTTGAAAGATATCGTTCTGGAGTTCCCGAAGTTTTTCGGCCATTTTGACTCATTGACGTTAAGGGTCAGTACTTACTTAATAATGATTTAACTGTGGTTTTATTTGAGTTTTAATAATATAATTGTTTTCAATTGATTTTCTAAGTATTATTAGTTACTAATTCAAAAAGTAAATGAAACTTTCCCGTTATTTCATTGCAAAACAAGGGGTGTCAGTATCTGGTTACAAAATTTGGAGATTTTCCTGTTTATTAACACTCCGAAGCGATTCGATTCCCTAGCAGACTGGGAGTCTGTAGACGATCTTAACAAGTGTGTGTAAACTGTCCATACTCTGGAGTCTAAATTCTTTAAGACCCATCACACGAAAAGGACCAAGAAGTTCTCTGACCTTACTCTCAAACTGATGGAAGACAGTCAAGAGATGAGACTTCAGTCATCAGCAGACGCGGATGCCTACTGGTAGGTTAATAGGCAGATCTCTAAGAAAAGAACTCGCGACCTGCGGGCCTTGAATACCAAGTGTATTAAAGATACCATCTAGTGGAACAGAAGTTCCATTCCAAAGTGTCCGTGAGAGATCTATCTATCGGACAGAGCCAGCTGACGCGGCTGAAAACTGACGAAGGCTGTCACGTTTCTTCTCCACCTGAGGAATGGAGAGAGGTTGTAACCTTGCTTCTCACCTCCAACGACGGCTGGTTGGTTAAGTTAGCATGAGACGGATTCAAACCGTGGGTTTATAATCATATTCCCCGTCGGGTAAGGAAACAGGCTACAAAACTTTGATGTGGAGTTGTGAATCAATGAAAAAATGTATAAAGTTGGTTGCTCATGTATTTAAGGAAACATATGTTCAGATTATAAACCAGTTGGAAAAAAAATGACACAGACTTAGAAGAAAATTCGCATTTGAGAAGTTCCATGGGCAGTTATTTATCACGAAACAATAATCATTCAGCGGACGATGGAGAGAGCTATGCTCGGAGTATCCCTGCGAGATCATATCAGAAATGAGGATATCTGTAAGAGAATCAAAGTCACGGACATAGCTAAGTGAAACTGAAGTGGAAATGGGCGGGCATATAGTTCGAAGAGCTGATGGTCGATGGGATCCCATGGTGTTGGAGTAGCGATCCCGTACCGGGAAGCTAGGTGGACCGACGACATCAAACGAGTCGCAGAGAGCCACTGGATTCAGGTAGCGTAAGACCGAGGCCTGTGGAAGTCCATATAAGAGACCTTTTTCCAGCTGTGGACGTCTGTCGTTTGATAAAGACTATGTTTACGTTTTCTTATTAAATATGTAAGGAAGTTTGTTTTAAATATAATAAATATAAAAAAATTAAGTCACCTACAGTTACTATAAGAATTTCCGTATATTATTTCGTAATAAAATCTATATTCTAAAAGACTTCCGTAGGTAGCCTAGCGTTATATTTTCCTTAAACTCTATTAAAATCGGAGTGCAGATAATTGGATAATTTTGTGCCCATAACTGGTAACAAATGTGCGAATAAATGGAGACTGGGTCATTTTTCAATCTTATTTAAAATTCTAGTTGATTTAAACAAAAATATTTCAATATCTTCTTTAATTATATATTTTATTAATCAAGTAACCTTATGAACACAGTGATTTATAGGATTTGGTTAAATTTATATTTAAAAAACATATTTGAAATTAGATAAACTCTTAAAGTGCCCATAATTGGGTGTGCCACCCTATTGTAATATTTTAAAACGTGTTTTGCGACCAATAATTAAAATTATAATATTATTATTTTTGCAACAAATCCTTAAAACAGAATAATTCTTAAATCTTTTATTTTTATAAATAAAATCCAACGTCTTCTCAAAATCATTAAGTTTAAACTATGAAAAGTATTAAATTTAGTCTACCAATTGTTTTGAAATTTTTTTATCCTGTGGCTCCTAGGTATATTGTTTCAATCTTGACAAATAAAATTATCCCTTTCAAAGATACAAAAATGTCGAATTCCTAGTCTGAAAGAAAATTATCTTGTACTCTGATTCTCCATATAAAATTTGCGATCTCATTAGGTCGTTAATTAGAAATAATTATACAGATGGTATTTTATATTGTCTTCACTCTTGTCAGCTTCGAGAAGTTCGATCGCAAGTGAAAGGAGATTGAATATAATATGGCGATAAAGGAGGGTAATAAACCTCATAAAAATATGGATTCCTGGCGTGGTTGTTGGTAACAGGGGTGTAAGCAATGCTATTTAAGACAATATTGTTGAATGCAAAAATTATTCCACATTTTATATATCTTATTGCTAGTTGTATCTCGTAGTTATAAGATTAGTACCTACCTATTGTTGTATTTGTGTGTTTCTCACGCAATGTCTTTATGCCTAGTCATGCTTAATAATATTACGTTACGTAGGTGCGTTGTTTTATCAATAAACGCACCTATGGGTAGATTCAAAGAAACTTTAGTTTTTGATGTATTGTATGCAATTTCTATGATTTATTTTTATTTTGTAGGAAAGACATAACTTATCTACTGAATTTGAACTCAAAGTTCTTGACTTTGAATGGACAAAGATTTCATATGTCAAGTGCTTTTATTTCGTTCGTCACTTGTTACTGTATAACTTACAACGAAAAATATAATATCATATAATAGGTGTATGCGATGCTGAGTATCAATAAACACCCATGACAGAGAGAAAACTTGAAGTTATTCGGTAGGTAGTCAACTCTAGATTTCTTTATTAATTATAGCATGTCAGAAAGCTGAATAAAGCTAATAGATGCCTTGCTCTACTAAGGCCTTGGCATTGTTACGAACATCCTAAACTATATATTCTTAGATTACATTTATAAATGCACATAGTAGCAAATTTTTGACACGATACCTGTAGCTATTATTAATAAGTGGCTACAAAATGCGCAATTAGATGACTATTAACATAATTTATTATAATAATATAAATCGATAACGAGGTACGTTAAACATGATTATAATGTCGTTGAGTTTTCCAATGAGTCAATAATATTAATTTTATATTAGACTGTTCTGCGTTTATTAATAATAAGATAAATAATATAAACACTAAATATAATGCTGTTGTTGTTGTTGCTAAACAAGTTATACATTGTGTACCTACTCATATGGAAAATGATCGAGATGTGATGCGATAAAATTAAAATATACCTAAAGCATCCTTAGATTGTAAGGTATATCTAAATAATAAGAATTTTATCGCAGCGATCTTCAGTTAGTTTAAAGAGACATGGTTTGTCACTGTACCCAATGGTTTAGATAATTACATGTTTTTGTAACCTTTAGGAGTAAGACAAAAGTAAACTACATGCACTTACATGCATGAATTTATTTAACCATCTTTAGTTGGATAAGACAAGTGTTATCACTATAGTAACTAAACAAGTAATTTTTATGATCCCCGATGTCTTGAAAATCCTGAAAATCCAGTAATAATGGAAAATTGTGTTGGATTCATTGTAGTTTTCATTATTGTGAACGGACTGAAGAGTTTTTTTATGTTTGTATACAAAATATTGTTTATTCTTTATGTTTCTCATTCTACTTCTCTAGTTTTCGCCCCTTGATGTCTTTACTTTCATTTGTTATTGTTTCTTTTAAACTAAGTAATAAATTCCTGTCCTTTTTTTCAAATAAACGTTAAAACAATTCGCAACTTTATTGGCGGTCAAATAAAACACATCGTGCCTACATTGTGTATGTGGCGTGACAGCAAAAATTAATTTGTATAAGTCGTTCTGCTGTCGCGTTGCTTTCTCAATTTAAAGATGATGTGGTTGGACCGCAAATAAAGGTAGTAATCGTATTCACGTATGTAACAGCAATAATAATAATGTATGTAGTCTGAATTTTTTTTTAACAAAAACACGTGACATCCATGTCTATACGAAAGTAATAATGTAATGGAATTTGAATGCATGTTAATCTAATAATAAATATATATATTAAATAAATACCTCTTTTGGTAAGTCAGTAATAAATACGTGTTTTAATACTTTTATTGCACACACTTCACAGTAATAAGTAGATCTACCAGAATCAACAATTTCATAAAGAAGAAAAGACAGGTAGATCTGTAATTTTCTGAATTAAACAAAAGTATATAAGATCAGCTTGGCGATATGACTCGATCTTGTGCCGCCTGTATCCAGCGGGTTCCTGCAATTCGTCTGGTGTCATCAGTCCACCTAGTGGCGGTTCTGCTGTCTGCTGTCACTGCGCTTTCCGGTGTGAGGTTGCCGCTCCAACACCTTGGGTTTGGGTTCTTTGAACTATGCGCCCCGCAGTGGGCAAGGAAACTTAGACGAATCGATGAGTTAAGAATTTCCCTGGTTTTCATACGGACCCGCTCATTTCAGAATTGATTTCAGAGGAATAGATACTCCGAGCATAACTCTCCATCTTCCCCAGGGTGACCCTATAAGCCTTCTTATTGAAACTCATAGTTATAGATGGTAGTCTTGACGTGTCATAAGAGATACAAGTTGGCCTACATGAAATAAATAATTTTGAATTTAAGTTACCATGCTTAAAAAAGGTAGTCCAAAAATTCTAAAATATAACTGGCTTTTGTCCATGAGTTCGCCTGCGTGGTGTAAGGCTTTTAAAACTCCGACGAAAACTCTGTTTTTTCCGTAAAAAAAGGCTAATTCACTTTCACAATTTGAAATTTGAAAAAAAAAAACAGTCCTCAATTACACCCATGCAAAAATTACATCGATCCGTTAGGTATTCTACAAATTACTAACCATCAAATAAACATACTTTCGCATTTATAATATAACTAGCTTTTCCCCGCGGCTTCGCTCACGTTAAGTTCGATTTTTCAAACCCCTATTTTATCCCTTTAGGGGTTGAATTTTCAAAAATCCTTTCTTAGCGGACACCTACGTTATAATAGCTATCTACATGCAAAATTTCAGCCTAATCCGTCCAGTGGTTCGAGCTGTGCGTTGATAGATCAGTCAGTCAGTCAGTCAGTCAGTCATCTTTGCCTTTTATATATTTAGATTTAGGATATTAGTAAAGATTAAACGAATATAAATAATCATTTATTTATCAATAAAAATTATACTAAAACAGCTTTAATGTTAAGTAATTCCAAATACATAATTAAAAACTAAATAAAAATTTAAAAGACTACGATAGAAATACCAGGGTTACATAAGACGGAGGTGCGTCAGCGGTAGCCGACGGGGTCCATGCCGGTGTTGAGGCTGTAGTTGCGGTACATGCCGGCGGCCGCCAGGTGGTTCGTGAACTTCTGCCCCGCGGGGAAGAACACGGATGATACAGAGTAGTAACCTAAACAAAACACGATTAGGTACATACCACTAGTTGCAGTTACAGGAAAAGTAATTTTTTTTTTTAGGTAGGTTTAATAATATCAAAAGGGAAAGTAAGTGGATCAATCCACCTGGTACACCTATGCCTATCCCTGGTAGGATTAAGTGGAAAAAAATCCACTTACGAGTATCATCCGCATTCAGTGCTACGACCTGAAATCCTAAAAGTCCTCCTTGACTTCTAGGATTTCAGGTCACTTCTTTGCGTTCATGCTACTTGGCAAAAAAGCTCCTTTATCAGTTACCTGACCCTGTTAATAAATACCACAAAATATTGTCAATAGATTACACTTAATTCATTATCTAATATTATTGCAAACTACGAAATAAAACAAAAAAATAAAGGAAAAATCATTTATTTGGTCCCATTTAAGAAAAAAAAACTAATTATCACTTAAAATAAACAATATGCTTAAACAAAAAAATGCCAGTTCAGAATCAGGCAAAGGCAGTAGGTATACAATTATACATCGAGCTTAAGAAAGGGACAGTCAACCAGCCCTGGCTTTGTAGAGCGTCGCCTCAGTCAAGAAGAAGAAGAAGAAACAAAACGTCACAATATTATACGTATACATAGGTATGAGTGACAAAGACAATGCTCTACGAAGGCGAGGCTGGTCGATTGTCCGTTTCTGAGGCTTGATGTGCAATACTTACTGCTGAGTACGGTATTAGCGCTAGCCGCTAATATTCTGAAACAAATAAATAAATACAAATACGAGGTTCTCATTTACCTACATTCGGTAGTTGACCAACTTAACAAAAAGCGCTATCAGCGCTAACGAGCTTGAACAAAAAAATACATTGTACCTAAAGTTACAGAACCAGCATAAGAGTACAGGCACCATCATCAAATTATATTGCAACAAAAAAATACGAGTGCGAATACAAAAAGCAAACCGACAGAAGACGCTAGATCGGTGCTAAAGAGCTTAAATATAAGAAAATTCACCTAAATACCAACGTTAGTTAACCAATCCGATAGAATACGCTAGATCGATGCTAATGTGCTTAAACAAAAGAAAATTCGTATACCTATGTTGGTTCACCAATGAGATAGAAGACGCCAGATTGCCGTTAATATGCTAAACAAAACTTGTATCTACCTTAGTTAACCAACCCGATAGAAATAGAAGCCACTAGATTGACGTTAATATGCTTAAACAAAATAAAATTCGTATATCTACGTTAGTAAAGCAAACGACACTAGGTCGGCCTTTATGTGCTTAAATAAAAGAAAATTCGTTACTTAACGTTACGTTACGTGCTACGTTAGTTAACCAACCAAAAGCAAATCTAGCGTAGATTGGCACATGCTTTAACAAATGAAGTACCTACTTTACTTATCCAACCCGGAAGTGGCGATCGATGTAAATGTGCTTAAACAAAAATAAATAATCACCAACGGTCAACAGTGCACTCAGCTTAAAAGGAGTGTGCCTTCTGCCATATTATTCGTGCCTATACCTAAATAAAAAACCTTAGGATTGTGGAAAATGGTCCATGGCGGTGTTGAGCGAATAGTTGCGGTACATGCCAGCGCTCGCCAGGTAGTTCGAGAAATGCTGATTCTTGGGAAAAAACACAGTCGGGACCGAGTGATATCCTACAAAATATATATATGAAAATCGTCAAATATACTTTTTCTCTTTAAAAATAATGCACGTCAAAAACTGTTTTTAATGGCATATAACGGGATTCAAAATCCAGGTACGCATTTTTAACTTTTGGGAGTTAAATGTGCGTTTTAAAAGCATTTAAATATCATTTGCCTTAACGTAGAAGCAAAACATGGTCAGAAAACCTAAAGGTCTAAATAATGTCCTTATTGGTGTGGGTCTGATAACCGCGTCGATTTATGAATCTTTCGATTTACGTATAATCACAGAATACCTAAGAATACTAAAGAATACTAAAGGTAGTAGGTATTACTATAAAAGAGGCAAGGAAAGGCTAAATAAGAATTATTTCAAGTTACCTGGTGGATACCACCCATACTCGCTTGCCGTGGTTCTGTAAAACGGATGCTCCTTATTCGTTTGACACCCATACCCGTTAAACCAATCTGTTAAAATATTACATAATGTGCTTAGTAAATAAATTTGAAAGGATAGTAGCTGTAGTAAAATAAGGTAGGTATAAAACAGACACCTAAAGCAAGTGAGGAAGATAAATAAACATGGTTTATTTTTCTTTCGATTCTGAGGAAAACATTTTCAGCTTTCTCTTTAGCAAATATTAAATTTAAAAAAATCAAAAACCCGACTGCGTAAATAAAAACTGAAAAAGAAAAAAGAAATCCAGTAATCTAAAATTATGTTAAATAATATTGACATAATTGTCGGGACCTAAAATTGGGACATTAAAATTTGAACCGATCTAGATTTTTAATGGGTCCCGAGCCCCGACTGTTTAAGTCAATATTTTATTCTACACTTTTTAGTTAAAAACTTTAAATTGTCGTAAATCGTAAATGGCCACTCAAACTGAAATGATAAGAAAAACCTCACAATGATTTTCAAATACCTATTCAATGATACCCCACTCAATATAGTTCGTAGACTTTCATTTTTTCTTTTACACAATTTTGATTACTATCACATCTTTGGTGACACTCCCAAGATTAACACGAATCGATTGACGTAAGAATTATCAAAATCGGTCTACGCGTTTATTCTCCAGAGCGCCACATCCTCCTTTGCGTCGCGCAGTCGGGTAAAAATAATATTGTAGAGCTAAGAATAATTTAATACCTAAGTTTTACTATGTTGTTCAGTTTAAAACGATCATTGCCCTCCAATTTCAAGTGTCAATACGTGCGCCCCTATATTACATACGGGTCCATCGATGCTTAATTAATGTAGGCAGTTAACAGGGATCAACGACACCATCTACATTGTAAATTAAGTTGATAATGTTTTAACTTTAATCACAATCTTAATCTAGTGGCATTTGTCCTTTTATTTATTTACTACTAACTTTGTTCGCGTGAGTTAGGTTACTATTTTTCCGGGGCAAAAGGTCACTTTCTTTGCCATCAAAAAACCCGTTCAATACAAAATGTATGAGAAAATTAAATATTTTCCTAATTTTTTTTTCGTAAATTTTTTCAATATTTAAATAGTTATTTTGCTACGAATACTATTCTTAGCAGAAGAATCGAAAAAGCAGTTCTAGAGTTAAAAATGTTCGAACAACCACATGGTGTACAACATGCGGATTATGAGAATCATTAGGTACATTGATCTCCCCGGTTTGAGAAAAATTGAGTTCAGTAGGTATGCTATTTTCTACACATGGCCCATTTAAATTCGGGGAGAAGATTACTCAGTTGCTAGCACTAGCATTTTATTAATGTACTTACGAGGATGCTCAAATCTCTTCGGTAAATTACAAGTAGTGAGAAAATCAGAGGTCTTAGGTTCGGGTTTCTGAATTTCCTGTTGCAGACTTGCCCTGTCGACGCAGGTGGCGGAACAGAAGCCAGGTTGAGGCTCTTGAACAGGCTTTTCACCCTCACTCATCATACGCAACCAATAAAATTATAAAGCAAAAAATAAGGGCTCAAAAACGTTTTACTTCTGGACACAAACGGTGACACATTGATCTGTGACAAATAGTTTCCATGGAAACGAATATGTGGAAAATTCCAGACAATGAGGTTTTGCGCAAGGATTTAAAGAGCTCTTATATAAAAACGATTAGTATCCTCTTATTTATATAATACTCAAAGTTTTTTAACCGACTTCCAAAAAGGAGAAGGTTATCAATTCGGCCGGTATCTTTTTTTCTTTTTTTTCTATGTATGTCCACCGATTTCTCCGGGGTTCCTGAACCGATTCTCGAGATTTTTTTTATGTATTATATTTAGACTGCAAAATTCCATAAACGTACGAATGGAAGTGCAATGCAAACATTAGGATCAGTACATACGAGTATTTACATAATCAATACATAATCGTAATCGTAACTACATAATCGTAATTTACATGATCAAGCGACTTTTCCCATGGATAGGTTTTTTAAACTTATTATCCTGTAACATACTCGTAGTAACAGACAAAAGATAAAACAATTTTTATCAATAAGGACGAAGGCAGTTTTCCGCCAGATACATATCATTTACATAAGTATTGTTGAATTACCTAAAGGAGTTGTTGCGTAAGTAGGTTTTCTTTTTCCCCATGCGTACCGAATTAGGAACACTTATGTGAAGTTGAAATAGCTAGATACAATGCAACAACTTCTCTCTTTAGAACAGCTCTATATTGCCTTCGCGTTCAATCAAGACTGCGCGAGAAGTAGCAAAGAGTGAAAAGTGGCTTGAAAGCTTGATCCTTCTGGAATTGCGTGCGCTATAGAGTGTCATGAATGCGCTATTGCGAGCGAACACGAGCCATTCCATACAACCACGAGTCTAGGCAGAAAGCGCATGCATCTAGCGTAAGTTGAAAACGAGGTATAACTAACACTAAGGTGCGCTTTCAAATTATTGCGTTTCAACTTGCGTTAGAACTTAGGCGCTTGCGTTTACTACCCAGACGTATGCCGTGCGCATGCCTTGAGCTCTAGCAGTAGCTCATGTTGATTGAGACATTTCAGCGCATGGATAGACGCATGCATAGCTTCGGTAGCTTACGCATTACACACCTCTACGCAAGTTGTAGTTAGACCAATTCCCCTCCTTCACTTGACTCGAGCTTGGGTACGCGTTTCGGTTTAGCTCATTTGGTATACATTCAAACGAATATATTAAGCGTTATCATTGATATTATCAGGACGAACAAATGAGTGGGTGACTCTATCAGGCGTCCCCGCCGCCTTCAGCGAGCAGTCCTGTACAGCAATCGCTCATAACAACTTGTTTTTAGAATAGAACAAAATAGGTTAGATCGAATGAATATCCAGAAAAAAATTAGTGTCTTTACGTACCAATACGTACGTACATGTCAAGTTTGAGTGACAGTTTCATTATCAATTCGTTATCATGAAAACAATAACAATAGATCAACCAATAAACCTACAAGTAGTGAAATTTGAACTAGATTTTTCATCGCTTTACGTCGCAAAATCGAAGGCGGAGAGAAGAAAATGTAAAAAAATTAAAGTACCAAAAGTTAACTGCAGACAAAAACAAATAAATATCCCGCCACCGCCGCCTATCAAAAACCATCAACAGGTAATTTTGAAAAATTTTATTTTTTCTTCAAGTAACTACGACTGATGATACGATGTCATCTTCGTTTATCCTATTCTATCTACTGAAACGAAACAGAGTTCCACATAGCTAGTGTTAAGAACTCCCTTCCAAGACTTAGAATTTGGGTATCTTTTGGCATTTTCAAGAACAAAGCTATCACAGCTTAAGCGCAATGATAACTTAAGACCAGTGATAGCCTAGTGCAGTAGTTAGGTCGACCTTTCGGAGTTATGTGCCTTTACTTAATTAAAAATCACATGCTTCAATGGTGATGGAAAACATCGTTAGGAAACTCCTGAGAGTTCTCCATAATATTCTCAAATGTGTGTGAAGTCTGCCAATTTACATTGAGCAAGCGTGGTGGACTCTTCTCTGAGAGACTTGGATTGAGAGTCAGTCCTTAGGCAAATGTGTTATACCACCTTAGCCATTATTGTCATCATCATCAGCAACCCAGGTTACCTCTCAGAGAAGGATTATAGGCCATAGTCTCCCACGCTGGCCCAATGCGAATTGGCGGACTTCGAAAACATTATGGGGAACTCTCAGGCGTGCAGGTTTCCTCATCAAATGCCAATAATTAATAAAGACAAAAGAAGTAACACTAAAATAGACTCCGAAGCATAGCCGACAACTGACTATTCTTTGTTTGCTACACTTACAGAAACTAGAAGTAAAAGATTTGATAGAAGTGCTATTGAACGATATTTACGCGGATCAACACGACTGGAGTTGTAGCAGTGCCGTCGGACTTAGTCAAGGGTATACCATGAACTTATTGTTTTCGGAGTGTTTTAAACAGAATATGCACGGCCAAAGACTTCCACCAGAAAATTTACAATAGGTCTCTCGCAAAGATCGTCAAAAACACCTTATAGATATGCCGTTTGAGATGTCTACTCTATAGGAAATTACCTGCCATATTATACCTAATGGGATGACGACCTTTAGATGCATGTTAAGTCATAGTTTTTAGGTAGGTAATAGGTACTCATGTTTGATACAACTGCATTATGAATTTGATATTTACTATGAATATAATAAGTAAGTAAGTATACTTATTGCATTTGTTTTATTTAGATCTACCACAACCGCGTCGATCACATCGTCACAGTCAAACTGTGGGGAACAAACTAATGCTATCGAACGCAGTTATCTGGAGTCGTTAAGTAAGTAATAGTTTATGCTATTTTTTATAAGAAAATTGCGTATGCGTAACATTTCCCCTCCACCTAAGCGTTATGCTTGTGCTAGGAATAGGAACCTTCGTGCATTGAATAATTGTAATAAAGTATCTACTAATGGCAACACGATGGATTTTTTATTCAAAGGTATATTTTTTAACGATAAACATATATTTAATTATAAATGCGAAAGTGTTTTTGTTAGTTGGTTTGTCCTTTAATCATGCTGTAACAGAGCTACGGATCGACGTAATTTTTTGCATGAATAGATTTGAGGATTTGAAGAGTGGCATAGGCTGCTTTATATCCCGGAAAATATAAAAGTTCCCATTAGATTTTAACAGCTAAATACACGCGGAGGAAGTCGCGTGCATCAGCTAGCTATCTACTTACTATCTAATAAAAGTAAGAGCACCGATAATTTTATAGCCATTCATGAACTAAGAGAGCAAGCCGAGGAATGGAAAAGCAGTTTGCAAATAGCGGGTGAGAGCTTAGCAAGATGTTTGCGTGTGCGAGATCGACTACACCGACAGCAAAAGAAGCTTTGCGCGGCTTTTACTGTACTCCTACGTCATATAAGTACGTACAAAGCCTTACATATGTTAACTTCTAATAATATGGTAAATACTCACTTATACAGACACTGAGGATTTTATTCATGTCACGTAAGTACTCAAACCCAAATTATTTATTCCTACTATACTTACTATTTATGTGTAAGTATAATAAATACTTCTGCCTTACTTCTGCCCTATTATACGACTATGTTTATTGAATCGATGATAGCTCAGCAGAGTGAGCATGGGCAGGAGATAACAATTTTATCCCCGATTTTATCCACTGACAATATGTAAAATTATCTTCTCCCTATGGTAAACCATGGTGACAGGGGAAAGAAGAAGTAGGTATATTTCTGTATATCCACTGTGGATATAATTTCCACCGTTTTGCCCATGCTCGACGGGTGGATAAAACTGAGCGAGGAGATAAACATTTTATCCTTTCCCCGTGGATAATATGTCATCTGCCCATGCTCACCCTGCGGGGGTTCAGACTTCACAGTTCTTTATGGAGTTCGGTTGTGCTCAAGTTTTAAGAAATTAAAAATCACTTGCTTTAACATGAAGAAAATATCGTGAGGAAATCTGCATGCTTGAAAGAACTCCGTAAAGTTCTTAAAGGGATGTGAAGTAAGCTAACTTGTTGCTGCAAACTACTTGGTGAACGTGGTGTACCATGGCCTTACCCTTCTCACACGAGAGGACATCTGTACAAGTCAGACGGCGATGGTCGAGACGATGAGAATATCATGTTTATACCTACCAGCAAAAACCTGAAAATGGTAGGTAATCTGCTTTGTAGTATAGAAGTACTCGATCTGTACCTATATCAAGTTTGTTTACCTTCATCAGAAATGGGGTCAGCTTTGTTTACACACATTAATTTTATCGGTAATCAAATATACAAAAGGCTTGTAATTTATATTGATGTCAACTAAGTAGGCATGTGAGAAAAGCTAGTCTGTAGGTACATCGTTTTTAAAAATCCTGTAAGGAAGTCATTGATTTCCCGAGATGAAAAGCTTTGTCAGACTTCGAGTTGCAGCTACATATCTCAATGCCAATTTAAAATCAATGATTAAACCAATCTGGTTTAAACGTAGGCCGTGAAAATGTGTAATATATTATGTGTAAATGCGCAGTAAATGTGGAATAAAAAGTAACCTTGATCACACTCTGTATAAGGCTCTGCTGTCTAACATTCCGTCAAAATTGTTTCAGCCCGAACAAATAAAGACAGACAGATGTAAAAACCTGCTTGAGCTTTATACGAGGGAGTTTTAAAATCGCAATACATAGGCTTTCATAGAGTATTCAGCAGTGTGCCTCTATGAATAGCGAAGCAAGACGCACGTTTCATTCAGTGGCTCAAAATAACCCTACGCACATCTACGAGCAAGTAGACACGGTGCTTTTTACAATGCCGTGTCGGTGACTGACGTACACAACTGCGAAATCAATAGACAACACACACACAGATAACAGTCCTGTGCCCAGTTGCGCATGCTCCAGACAGACATATACCGCCACACGTTACATCGACATAACCAATTTCGTCTTTGCTGTTATCCGCGCATCGATTTAAAATTAAAGCTATCCAGTGAGCTAGTAGAAGGTGGGCAGCCCCAACGCATTCGGGACTCGCTCAGTAAACATCGCATCAGCTGCTCCGCGTAATAAATGTTTTGAAAATATGGCACATTTCGACTTCCGCAACATTTCCTTAGCTTTACTTTGTGCATCGCAGGCCGAATCGTCGAAATTCTTACACACTTAAAGTAGAAAATGACGTGCTTGCACAATGTTGTTATTCAATCGTTAAGTAACTCAGTGTCAGTGCAGTTGTAAGGATATGCATTTGGTGTCAAATGTACGCGTCGTACAGGACAGATGAGTGCTATTCTGAACTCCCTCAGGAACTTGGCAAGTTCTGCAAGGACAGCCTCAGGTACTGCATTGGAAAACTCAGTACTATATGAACTAACGAAGGGAATACCGTTTAATACAGATAACGTTAGAGTAATGTTTGTATTCTCTATCGATTTATTTAGCTCTATTATCACAAATTAAATTAACAATCGGATAGATTAATTCGAACTACTTGATCAAGGTTAAGTTCCTTCATGAGGAAGACGTTGTGTAGTTTATTATGGTGATTAAAAAACAATTGACGCATTACTTTTAAATACTGCAACAATTAAAACATAAAATGATCATTCATTATTTAAAATACATAATATGGATCTTAATTTATTACGTATCTATTTTTTATCAATAATATGGTGTTTAGTAAATATCAAAGGATGTGCCGATTAGGAATGATAAACAATAGGTATTAGGTACTTATACCTATATTAATTTATTGCATTTTTCAATTACTTATTACTTTTGACAATAGTTGGTATTGATGTATGATTGTCGTATTTTAATGTTTTTTGCAATTATAACTCAAAGATAGATCACATTTGGCGACATTGGCAGTATAGACATAACATTGCAGTTGATATTATGAAATACACTGCTGCAAGGAAGTATCCAAGCAGTTGGTGGTCAATTAAAGCTGCAAATAATTATTGTAGCCATTAAAAATATCACGATAAACATTGGCTGACTTCGGCATCGAAGAAAATTGTCCCTGTTGCATGAAGTGACAAAATGTCACAGTGACAGATACAAGTACAACGCTCTACGAGGCTAGCCAATCGTCTATTTCTCACACTCGATATTGTAATATTTCTATTCATGCCTTAACAGTTTATAATTTTATCGATATAAATGTAGGTACTGCTTACTAGATAATATGGCATTCCGAATATTCACCTTGTTCAACTAACATGCACAGTCGACCCTGCATTAGTTGTTAGTGCCATGGGCAATGGGCATTGGCACAAATGGGCATTGGGCAATTAAGATAAAACTTTGTAGGTATGCACCTAAATTTAAATTGAAAAGCCAACAATATATTCAAGTAACAAAAAAGTAAGTACCTATAGTTGATTTAGTGAATAATTGGATAACGACATGATGTAGGTACAAGTTTTGTGTACTATGTAGATGTTTATATTATATTTGTATCTAGCAGTTATCTCGTAAGTATTAGGCTGAAGTATTATTTGTTTCCTTTATCGCCTTACGTTGATGATTTGTTATGGTAGCTGGCGATACAAGCGCGCGCTTCGGTGTGGCGCCCAGCTCGGAAGGGCCCGGGGAAGGAGGGTTCACGGAATGGCTGCACGCCATGCGGCTAGTGGCGCGCCTTC
This sequence comes from Hipparchia sbordonii, assembly GCA_038048805.1. Classification (NCBI taxonomy): domain Eukaryota; kingdom Metazoa; phylum Arthropoda; class Insecta; order Lepidoptera; family Nymphalidae; genus Hipparchia; species Hipparchia sbordonii. Next base: position 7,796,644 of record CM076102.1, read on the forward strand.
CTGCTGGAGTACCACAACACTTTCGCAGGAAGGTAAGTTCAATTCTACATGTACATAATATTTTAACGAAATCTTTTTCGCCGATCTGAAGTCACACATCCCCTGGGGTTATAATTGCTCAGGTATTTGACTATATTTTTTTATATATAGTTAAAATAATTAAGATTAAACACAATGTCATTTTTCTTTTTTAATATCTTAACAGAGTCTCAAAAATATAGAGCTTTTAAATTTCCTGTTAGAAAAAGAGAGCGCTATTGCAACATGACGTCACGATTCAATAGCTTCATACGCTTTTCATGCAGAATTTCGTTTAGAAAGAGACGGATCGAGACAGTCGCAGCTTATAATTTATTTGGTTTTTGACCGATTTAATTTCTGTTTTTACAAATGTTATTCTTACATGTTGTATTTTCGATTGTAATTAATGAATATCCACATTTTGGCAACAATCATTTGATTGTTGGCCCCATGTTGATCCAAAAGAGTCAACATGGGGGGGCCGGGATCAAGAGCCCTGTTAACTCTACACCCTGGGAATCTGGTGGCAGGTGACATCATATCGTTTTTCCTCGAAAGATTTAGTAGTAGATCAGTTAATATCCTATTTTAAAGTGTTTATCAAGATAACTTCTGGTTAAAAGGTAAATGAGCATAACTCTGTCTTTAAAGACGTATCAAGTTCTCCCAAAACTTAATTTCCATACCTACCAAATTACAGAATTATGCATAGTTAACCTCAACTTGACAACTTGACAACACAGAGCTCAAATCCTTTTCCCTTGGTCTCAAGTTCGACATTCTGATGCGGAATAGGTAAATACTAAATACTCAATAAGATTTTATTATTCACTAGATGATGCCCGCGACTTCGTCCGCGTGGATGAAGGTTTTTTGATTCCCGCGGGAATTCATTAATTTTCCGGGATAGTAGTCTATGTTTTGATCCTGGGAATGATCTATCTCCATTCCAAATTTCATCCAAATCGGTTGATGCGTTGTGGCGTAAAGGAGTAACAAACATATCGACGTAGGAAAGCATATTTGCTGTAAGTAGACAAAATACCTAAAGTGACTTTTGACTACCATTAGAATCAGAAAAAAAAGCCGCATCGAATGACCGGGGTCCTGTGTCTCTACGATGAAAAATAAATTACATACGCCGTTGAAAATGCCCATACTTATATTTTTTTAGCAAGATTAAATGCTGTATGTAGACTAAAATCTAGTCATTTTAGACATTTTGTACTTACAGCAAAAGAAAGACTGCATTTTTTGCTTTACAAATACTTACTTCTTCCCATTTAAAAACTTAACGCTACTTACAGCAAGTTTAGGGATCCTACAATTTTAGTTTTTGTTATTTACAGCAAATCATCACGTATTTGCTTTAAAAGCTCAACCACATAATGCATTTTAAAAACCTGTGATTTTTTAAAAATTTGAGATAATGCATTTTGATTTTTAGTAGTTTTTATTTTGTATATTTTATTTTTTTATGTTTTATCTCTTATATATAAGAGGAAAATACTTTTTAATTCATTTTTTTGTTGAAACGAAGTTTTTGCAGTATAATTAGAGTTTCAAATTGTGTTTCAACAATTTAAAAGACCATAATTTTTTTTTACCATTTACGACATTTTATTTCAACCAAACATTACATTACCAATTGACCCATTGCATTTCTAGATCTAATCATAATTATAAATTTAATCTTACATCTTGAATTGCAGTACCCAAATAAATAAATTTCCTGCATACAGCATATTTACCGCCTGTAAACTGATATTTCCATCTACGTTTACATTTTTCTTCCTTGCTTACAGCGTTTTAAAGGTATGTGATTTAAAAAACTGTTTGCTGTAACTAGCCAAACACGTACTTATAGTAAGTTTGGATAAAAAGTTTACATTGCAAATGGTGACTGGCAGTTAAATAAACCTATGTTCCAAAAATGGTAGCAATATCATGGATAGGTCAGACACTATTAATTTTTTTCCGAAATTAATAAAGTTTTTTGGCTCTGGTGAACAATTGCAATGTGTCTACTTACAGCAAATGTGCTTTCCTACGTCGATATACACATACAATCTTTCGCCTTTATAATACTAGTGTGATGAACGTACATCATACCATACGTACCTATACATCTTCTGTTGCATACAGTAGAGTCAGTAGATAATTTTCCGAGTGACGAGTGTTAACTAAATATATTATCATATAATAGTCATTTTATCCCTTTACTTTAAGTATTAGCTATATGTTTCACCGAACAGGGGCATTTACATTACAAAGCTAAATAGGTAGGTACAGTTCTAAATGAACCAAAATTAGGTAGGTATCTATTTTTAGACACGATTTCGTTATAAACTTTGGCAAAGCTCTTAACTGAAACGAAAGAGGTTTTCTCAATGCTAATCAAAGTTTGTTAGCCGCTTGTTATGTAAATAGCCTACCGAACATAGGTACCGTCAATAAAGGGCTTTTAGTATTTTTACCAGTTTGTAAAGAATCTAATCATTCATTCATCACATCTCAAGTCAAGTCATCAAGTCTCCCCTCGAATGAAATGAATGAATGAGAATAATATTTAAAAACCTATTGGACTTTTGCCCTCTTCCGGCTCCGCTGCAGGATGGGAATTATTCCAGAGATTACGAATAGTCCTATATCGTAAAAAGAAAAAAAAGACATTTTACAAACTCGTACTGAAAAAGTTACGTACATAATATATACACCAAAATATACACTCATCTCTCATATATTAAAAGTGTAGTAAAGTATTAAAAAGTTATATATTATATTTAAAGTTAGCTACATATAGGTACACACTTTTAATATATGAGCCTTGTAATATATTATTAATTTTTTATATTATAAATTGCAAAAGTGTGCTTGTTTACCTATTGGTTTATTCATCAATCACACAGCAGTGATTTCTATGAACGGAGCAATGCATCGATAAGATAGAAAATATGCAATAGAAAGTAACTTAAGGTACCTACCTTAAATAACTAAAGTAACTTAAGGGTACGTTTATCCAGGATAAACAAATGGTTCCCGCAGAATAAAGCTAGGAAAAAGAAACAAAAGATAGGCAATTTCTTAGTACCCCACAAAAATAAAAAATAAAAAAGAAAAATACCATAAATATTATACAGTGGTGAGCGCTGTGGTCTTATAACTGGGAGGTCTCGGGTTCGATTCCCGGTGGGGACAATTTAGGAATTTATAATTTCTAAATTGTCTCTGATCTGGTCTGGTGGGAGGCTTTAGCCGTGGCTAGTTACCACCCTACCGTCAAAGACGTGCCGCCTAGCGATTTAGCGTTCCGGCAAGATGGCATGTAGAAACCGATTAGGGTATGGGTTGAGTTTACACTGCTATATCCCTTCTAAGTTAGCCCGCTACCATCTTAGATTGCATCGCCACTTACCATCAGGTGAGATCGCAGTCAAGGGCTATCTTGTCATCGAATTCATAAAAACAAAAATATACCAAATTGGAAACCTCCTTATTTTAAGTCGGTGAAGATAGGTAGGTTTTCTAATGACACGGTTTCATTCTCATATTAATTGGGGTCTCGATGACATTTCAGCTATGGCAGACGCTAGCAGAACGGCACTTGACCGCCCGGGGCATCGACTGGCCGGTCGCCGAGAGGGCCTGTTTCCGAGGAACCGCCCTGCCCGATGATAATGAACTCAGCGCGCAGATACTTAAGGTAAATTTTACGTTGAACCCTTTGGGACTGTACACATTTCCCATTTATATTGTTACCAACTCGCTCTTCAAGGGTTGGGGAGGTCAGATGGCAATCGCTCTTGTAAAAACTGACTTACGTTAAATTATATTGCAATCTAATATATAAAAATGAATCGCTTAATGTGTTGGTAAGCGCATCACGCGTGAACGGCTGGACCGATTTCGCTAATTCTTTTTTTATTGTGTTTGTTATTGTCAGGAGAAGGTTCTTATGAAAGAAAAAATTAAGAAAATTGCGCGGAAAATTAGAAAATTTAAGAATACTTAACCACCATATTAAATTATTTCTAATGTAACCGCTTTTACAATTCAAACTTTTTGATGTAACCTTATGGCGTTTGACATAACATTGACAGAATGCGTGCTGCCAATTTCGTCAAAGAGTTTCAATATTCATAGTTAAGACAGGACAACGTCTGTCGGGTCCGCTAGTATTTTATACAATTTTCTTTTGTTTAGTTGACCTACTATTGCAAAGCAATTAATTTTATTACAGGATCTGCACAGAACGGGTTGTTCTCTGTTTTGTGGAGCGGAAGGTCGGGAGAACCAAGCGATGCTGCGTAGAGTATTGTTAGCATATGCTAGGTAAAGCTTCAGTTCTCATTTTATTAGTACCTTTATTACCGAACTATATCTATAGAAAAACCTAATTCATTCAAGGACAGACTATCACCCGCGAGATGGATGCGCGAGAAATATTTTACTGCCAAAATTTTGAGGTCACCCGACATACTCAATAAGTATGCACTTAGTTCTTGATGATCATTGATCAATACTGCGCTCCAAGTAATTTTCATCGCCAAAGGCCCAAAGGCCAAACCTCTACTAATAAAAAAAATGTGGTCTATGATACACTGCTATTTTACTGGGTAGGTAAGGACAAAACAAAATTATTTTTGGACAGTAGGTATGCCTAGTATCTTGTAGCTTAGTGTACACTATCTGGTTCTAATTCAGTCATCAGTTTATAATAATTCACTTCATAATATGTAATTCTTACCGAGCTTGTTAGCGAAGGTTTTCTCTCTGAATTTTTCCTGAAGAATGCTTGTAGGTACCTAACACTTGTTTTTATATTAACAATTTCAGATGGAATAAGGACGTCGGTTATTGCCAAGGTTTCAATATGTTAGCCGCTATAATTTTAGAAGTTATGGAAAAATCAGAATCTGATTCGTTAAAGGTAATTTAGACCTACGAACTTAAAGCATACACTACAGAATAATTTAACATACTTACTTAGTTTAAAATTTTGAGTAGGTACATAATATTTCTACTATTCTATAGTTATCTACGTACTAGCGGACCCGACAGACGTTGTCCTGTCTTAACTATGAATATTGAAACTCCCCTTTTTACCCCCTTGGGGAGAGAATTTTCAAAAAATGTAAAATACGTAATTCTTTATTTTTGATCAAGAGCCAAAATATCAAGTTTCATAAACATAACTTGAAAAATAACTTGAAGAACGAAGGACTATCATACAAACATTCAACCCCTATTTAATCCCTTAGGGGGTAGAATTTTTAAAAACTGTGAAACACCTACTTTTTTGTTTTCAATTTAAAGCCTAAGTACCGAATTTTATGGGTATAGCTTGAAAAAGAACGGAGTTTCATACAAACTTTAACCCCCCTTTTTACCCCCTTGGGGGGAGAATTTTCGAAATATGTAAAATACGTAATTCTTTATTTTTGATCAAGAGCCAAAATATCAAGTTTCATAAACATAACTTGAAAAATAACTTGAAGAACGAAGGACTATCATACAAACATTCAACCCCTATTTAACCCCTTAGGGGGTAGAATTTTTTAAAAGTGTGAAACACCTACTTTTTTGTTTTCAATTTAAAGCCTAAATACCGAATTTTATGGGTATAGCTTGAAAAATGACGGAGTTTCATACAAACTTTAACCCCCCTTTTTACCCCCTTGGGGGGAGAATTTAAAGAAAATGTAAAATACGTAATTCTTTATTTTTAATCAAGAGCCAAAATATCAAGTTTCATAAACGTAACTTGAAAAATAACTTGAAGAACGAAGGACTATTATACAAACATTCAACCCCTATTTAACCCCTTAGGGGGTAGAATTTTTAAAAACTGTGAAACACGTACTTTTTTGTTTTCAATTTAAAGCCTAAATACCGAATTTCATGAGTATAACTCGAAAAATGACGGAGTTTCATACAAACTTTAACCCCCCTTTTTACCCCCTTGGGGGGCGAATTTCGAAAAATCCTTTCTTAGTGCTCGCCTACGTCATAAAAGGAACCTACTGTCAAAATTTCAAGTTTCTAACTTCAGTGGTTTAGGCTGTGCGTTGATCGTCAGTCAGTCAGTCAGTCAGTCAGTCAGTCAGTCAGGACAAGCCTTTTTATATAATTATAGATTAGGTTCCCTTTTACAATTATATAATTGTAAAGGTTGTCTTGTATGTAAGCCCTTCATACACAGACCAATGAATTAACTTAGGTGAAAGTTCTAATGTTTGTAAGCTCAATAATGACTAGTGTTGGGTAGGACATGACTTGAAAAAGAGTTTTTAAGAGTAGCCTCTTTTTTGTACTGAGCCAGTACATTTTCCCACTTCAAATGAGGTGAGACATATTGTAGCTTGGCATTACATTTGAAGTAATGAGTACAAATATGACATTTGATGTCACTACAGTCGGATTTAAGACATTGATACTGAATCGCCTCAGCCTCAAAAATATGGGTAACGCGACTACCGCGACAAAAAATGTGAAGTAGTACATTTTGAAATGTTGAGCTGCTCTTACATTTTGACGTCATGTACGGGACAAATCACAAATGTACCGCCTAACACTAATAATGACTACATTTCAGGTTATGATATATTTAGTGGAGGCCGTGTTGCCCGAGGGCTATTTTGCCGATGACCTGCGCGGTTTGTCGGCAGACATGGCTGCTTTCAGAGACCTGTTAAGAATAAGACTACCTCGCTTAGCCCAGCACATGGATCATTTGCAAAGGATATCAGATGGTATGTATCATTATCACATAGATACTAGAGAGACTGACAGACGGACGAACGGACAGTCAGACGGACAGACAGATAGATATAAATTTTATTGCAGACAAGAAAAAGGAATAACAAGTATAAAAAAATTTAAAACATGTGAAATAAATAAAAAATATGTAATTCCCCATTTTGTGGTGGCGGTCATATTGGATTTGAAACTTATAATAGTGTATAGTATTCTACTAGTCAAGCTTTTTCATTTGATACCCATATTGAGGGAGTTGTGGAAAACTATGTAATCCGCCATTTTGTGGCGGCGGCCATCTTGGACCAATTTTCATCAAACATAGATAAGAACACTTCCGACTAATTCACCTTTCAAACAAAAAAAACAAAATCAAAATCTGCAACCTTCGGTGAGAAGTGTGAATTAGGTGTGAGGGTAGTAGGGTACCACATATTTCCGTAATAAACATGTTACTACACAATAAATATCTAATTTTTGCAAAGAGTGTTAAGTTTTATCCTCACACAATTTATACAATAGTGTTTATGTTTACGTCAAACCAAATTGCAGACTAGACTAATGGAAATCATGGAATGCTTCAATATTTATCTTTTTTAGGTGGCGGCGTAGAGCCTCCATTGCCAGATGTGTTTACAATGCAATGGTTTCTTACACTGTACGCCACATGGCTACCGCGGGAAGCGCTGCTGAGGATCTGGGATCTGATTCTGCTCGATGGCAACGAGGTCCTGTTACTTACCGCCCTCGCAATTTGGGACATGCTTCAAGAGTTTGTATATTATCATTTTTTTTTTTAATTTTCAAAGTTAGTCAAAATTCATTTTTTTTTGGTAATTGAGATACGAGTCCTTCTTCTTTAAATTTTAAGTCATCCTCGTCGCAACCGGTAGACACTCTTACGATATAGGTAGGTCTCTTCCAAGGATTACCTACCACAAAACACGATCTTGTGACACTTACATCCAACAACTTCCTTCCTTTCTTCCTTCCTTTCTTCGTTGACTTCCCATCCTCTTGACACAGCTCAAAGAACCGCTAGACTTCGGATCCCAAAAAGCTTCAATGGAGACATCGTATCGCAAGACGCAGCGTAGGAAAATCCTCACAATGAGGATATCGGCTTGACGCTGAGAAAAGTCATTAAACCAAGAAAGATTTTATTTCATATTTCAATTCAAAGTTAGCTTTCCACAATATGACCAAAACAACTGAACGGCACACTATTTAGGGAAATCATGATTGATTTTATTTTTTCAAATTCCCTTCCGTGTTACTTATCTAACTCAACGAAGTTGAACAGTGAAGCTACACTTCCAAAAGTCTGGATAGACATCCATAACAATGTCAACTTTAACAAACTTCAATAAATATTAAATACAAAATTAGAGTAAAAAATTTCTAAATTATTTATTTACTATAGGCGAATAATGAAAAGTTAGGACTTTACCGACCTATTCTATTATTTTTGGAATGGCAAATCTTATATGTAATTCCTTGGGAATCATATACACACAGACACATATTGCGTACACTCAATCCCGCCAAGGATTTCTGTAATGTAAGTTCGTATTCTATTCCAGTCGTATTCTATCAGCGCGATCAGCGGATGAGTTCTACAGCTGTATGGGCGGCGGCGTTGGAGCGGTGTGGGAAGCGGGCGAGAGTCTCGTAGCAAGAGTGGTTGCCTTCAACTCCGCGCCTGAACTGCCGCGTCTCAGGAGTCTGCACAGATACAGGGTAGCCCCGCCGACACCACCAAACGCCCCACCTGTATACCACCCTCCTTTACAATCTGCGGTAGGTGTTTTTTTTAATATGAAGCTTGACTTGACTGTGATCAAACCTGAGATAAGTATCATGCAGCCTAAGATGAAACACGCTTGCGGAGAAAATGTTTAATCTTTCTTGATTTGCAGGTACCCAAATTGAACTACAATTTGGGTACCTGTCGAAAAAACGGAAACCAGAAGGACAATTTTTGCAGTTTTTTTACTACAGTAATTTATTTCGTATGTATTTTATAAAACTTTGTATATGAGGGACTTTGCAGAGGTGAATTGCACTATTTTAGGCTGTAAGAACCAACAGACAATGTATGAGAGATATTCTTTGTTCCTTGGTGAATGTGGTCGTAGGCACTGGTAGATACTTATCCCGTAAGTCCACTGCGGCATCAAGTATACTTTATGTGCGCTGACTAATATATTTTGTGTCCGCAGGTGCAGTCAGTGACCAAGCGGGGGTTACGTCTTTTTTATTCTGAAGATGAAGGCGACTCGAGCGATGATGGAAATAAAATGGCTTTGGCTACGGTAATCACATTTCTCACATAAAGCTCTTGTTGGTTACTTAATCTAAAAATATTTTATCGATGTTTTATATTTATATTCACATTAATGTAGGTGCTGCCTAGACGTGAAGACCGTTCGGGTGCTGGTGATAGGTTGTCGCTGGATATCGGAGCGCTAAAAAGGCAATATGCTCGGCTTCGCGAACGGCAACGGCAAGCTCACGTCATATTAGCGGCTGCATGTGCTCGTCATGCAGCAGGTACATTCAATTTTGAATTACTACTGAAATACGAATACTAAAAATTAATTAGAAAACTTCAACAATTTGTTTGTTTTTCAGTTGGTGTTCCCACATCGCCCACTTCACTCACAGTGAACAATTTACTCTTAGGAAAAAGTGCTATAGTCAGTTCAAGAGGTCGAAGGCTTGGCCCTCCTCCAGGCGCAATACCACCATCCCGGCAAACAACACCCATAAAAGAAAACCCAGAAGAACGTAAAGAAAAAATCATGGACGACACTATTAGTTGGGAAGAAGAGAAAACTCGAAAGACCTTAAACAGAAGAAACTCAGTAAAATGGAAAGATATTAAAAAAGAAAAAGCATTAGAACTTACAAGGAAAGCTTCCATTGACTTAGACGAAATTGGAGATGGTGTTATAGTATCTGAAATAGAAGCTAATGAAATGATTGCTTCAATTCGATCACGTAGCTCCAGTGAAAGTTCTTCATATTCGTTGCGATCAGAATCTAGTACAGATACTAGTCTTTGTGATGAAAACGAAAAAGCAAGTGATTCTGATCAGGAATTATCTAATGACGATAAAGAAAATAAAAGTCATGGCTCTAAAAATAAGAAACATCCTACTATACAAAGTACTCCAACATGTAAAGAAACTAAGTCCAGCCCATCACGTCTTGTCAAAGAATCAATAAAACCTTGTTCATCTGCAACTGATAAAAATATTATACTGGAAGATAAGAATGTAAAAAATATTACTGAATATCTCGATTCAGCTGCTGGTGAACCATTGCGTATTTATATAGATGGTTTTGAATCAAAATTAAAAGATAGTCACATTATTAGTAGTGAGGAAAAATCTTGCGCTCCAGTAAGTCCATTTAAATGTGTTCGCCATCATCGGATTGAGTATGAAAGAAATGATCCGTTTCGTCGAGATTATGAAGAAAGAAGAAATCATAAGAATGCAACCGTTTCCAAATGTAAAAATGTAATGAAATTAAGCCCTATCGATTTATCTCCTTGTCATTGTGTTGTTGAACATGGTGCATCATACACAAATGAATTAAGACGACCATCTACATCTGCCATGCCAACTGCTGTAACTGTAAGGCCGCCTGACATAATTGATAGTTTTGCTATGTATCCCAATTTTGTTCCTGATATTGATTTATCTGACAAAGGTATTTCAGATGCTGAAAGTCCACCTGATAGTCCTGGATCTGAAAGCCTTATTGTAAGTGAAGACGAACCTCCTATTCAGTTGAAAATTGATAAATATTTTGAACATAGTCCTGAATTTTTTGGGGCGAGACTAACGGATCCTAATAATTTTGATATTCCAAGTAGGCGGGCTATCAGAAGAAATTCAAGACTACCTAAGAAGCCAGACTCCCTAACATTACAAAATAATCATAATGAAAACAACTTAAAAAATGATTCTGAACGAGCTTCTTCCTTGCCACAAACTCACAGTTTTGTATGCAAAAAATCCGTTAGTCCAGATTCAAGGGAAAATAAAACAATAAAGGCAGAAATGGCTGATAGAAAGTTATACAGCAGTAAAAATGAACCTGTCGATACTAAACGAGCAATACTTGAAGAATCATCTCCAAATAAGGATTCTTCAAAAGAATACATGTTACGTTCTGGGCGAAAGAACAGTGAAAGAGCTCTGCAAATAATACAAGAAAACTCACAAATACTCAGTCGAATTTTAACGAAACAAAACATTTCTGCTGCTCTTAATAGTCAGTCCCAAGACAGAAAACGTGTAGAGGATATCATGGATAGAAAAATTAAGGATAGTTCTACTCCCACAAAACTATCAGAACCAAAAATACTGGATTCACCTATACTTAAAGAATCGACCTCAGATTCATTGATTGGATGCATAAAACGAACTTCTAAAGACGAATTATCTGACAAAAATGATTTTCTTAGAGTTAGACCAATTTCAATCGATGACCCATTTTCATACGAGGTACGTAATACTCAAGCAGGATCCGACGAATTTGAGTTAAAAAGTATTAAGACCCCTAGCATTGAATGTCTCGGTAACAAAACTGATTTCTATGGCTGGGAAAATAAGGGATTTTTAGCAAAATGTAATTATAAAAGCAACCTAGGTCAAATAGAAACCCTCGATGATGAACACAGAAGAAAAGATAAAGATAAAGAAAGTAATATTTCGGTACATAGCGATTTGCAACAGAGGATACTTCACGCTACAACCGAGGAATGGGTACGATATTCTTTTTCTAGTGACTCATCAAAGATATCAGGTTCACAACCATCTTCTGAAATAAAAGATACGTCGACATATGAAAAGCTATTTACTTCAGATGATTTTAACCATCCACTCTCAACATCAACGAAATACAATGATTTTCGATCATCGAAAGCAGGTGACGTAGTCAACAAAATGGACGACCAAAGTCCGAAAATCTTTGAAAGTGTTTTAAAAACCGAAAATAGCCTTAATACATTTAGTGATTTTTCTAACAGAGTTACATCTTCTATTAGCTTTACATACGAACCTTCGGTGGATGATGATTCCCCTATGGGTGCAAAAAGTAATTCTAGTGACACATTATGCCAAATAACATCATTAGACCAAGTATCTACACCGATATCACCAAAAATTTTTCCGAAAAGAGAAACACCAACACTGCCTAGGGATCCTACCGAAAAGAGTGATAAAACCAGATTTGAATCCGACGACACATCAAGCGCTATAACCTCACTCCTAGAAACTGATACCTTATCTTCGCTTTCGTATCCGCGTAGTCCGTCAACCGGCTCTTATCATCCATTTCCAACTCGGCCAGCGATGCGTTTGCCAAAGGATCTAGGGGTAAGGTTAGGCATGTATCCAAAAGAAACGGTTAGTTCCCCTCAAAAATAAGCACGTGGAAAGTTCCGATGAACAAAACTTTGTTTTATATAATCATGTAAACTAATATCATTTTAATGAGTATTTTATACGCATTTTTGTTGGAGTGCGACTTAATTTAAACGTTAGATAAGATTTTTGACTGATTTATTTTAATGATTGTTGTATTGCCCAGCCAGTGTTTTGGTGAGTTTGATAATAATTATAATTAGCGCTGTAATTTTTATTATAAGATAAAAAACATGTTATTAATATCAAATTCGCTTTATGGCCAATTTGGAATGTGTACAGCTTCATAGTGATTTGTTATAATGTTGGAAAAAAGTCAAAAATTTGAAGCAATCCGTACGTCTTATTCTACTTAATTGAGCTTTAATAATATTGTAGAAGAAAACTAAACAAACAAGTTGCCTTGACTGTATCTAATTAATAGATGAAAATTCTGCGCAATATTTGTATAAGTATTATTCTAGTTAACTTGTTCCGAGTCAATATAATTAATGGCAATTAACTATTTATACGGACCTAGAATAACAAATTCTATCTTCGTAAAATAAAAAGCAGAATATTAAAAGATAACAATAATTATTTATTATACGACAATATTGAGAAATTAAACACGATTTGCGACCGCATTTGTGTTTATTTTATTTACAATTCTTTATAATGTCCTTAGATTAAAAATCATCGATCACGGGCGGGCAGGTGCAGACAAGATGCTTATCGCCGTACATGTCATCAATGCGACTCACTGTTGGCCAAATTTTCGTCTCTCCCTTTACAAATGACTGAAAATCAAACAGATACATATTGCATGATTGCTACATTTTTGTCTCAATATTTACTTAACTACTCTACTAATTTCTGTGTTAGGACTTAGGGATAATGTTTGAAGAACACTATTTAGATAAGGAAATAAATTCTATTATTAGACGTGAAGAATTTATTTCCTTATCTAAATAGTGTTCTAAATAGGAAAGATTCCAATAGGCTCCAAGTTTTAGAGGCTAATAAGTAAAATACCTAGATTGACTCCAAGTTTTGCTCACCAAATATTGTGAAGTTTTTTTTTTAATATATAGACTAACGCTTGACTGCGATCTCACCAGATGGTAAGTGAAGATGCAGCCTAAGATGGTGCACGCTTGCCTAGAAGATACCTATTCAGCTTGATTTAAAGACACCCAAGTTATAGTTAGTTGGAAAAACGGAAGTCGGTCATGTTTTATGAACACAATTTTGTGAGCATTGATCACAATTTCTGAGCGTTTAGGTATGGATTTTGAATTTATTCACAGTACAATAGGCAATTTATTAATTACAATAGGTATATTTGTTGCAAGCTTTTTATACATACAGCAGGAAATGCCGCTTGCTCTCTCGTGTAAGGTCGATTCCAATCTTCTGTTATAACTTCCTCCTGTGTGTGTGGTGCCATCTTAAATTAAATAAAGCTGATGAAAACTTTCATTCAAATGCTTACATAAAAATATATAAGAAATCTTATTACTTTTACACAAATCAACTAGGGTGACCGACCCAATTATTAGCACTTTAAGAGTTTATCCAATTTCAAATATGTTTTTTAAATTAAAATCTAACCAAATTCTTTAAATAATTGTGTTCATAAGGTTACTTGTTTAATAATATATATAATTAAAGAACTTTTTAAGGATTTTTTTATTAAATCAACAAGAATTTGAAATAAAATTGAAAAATGACCCAGTCCCCAATTATTAGCACGTACGGGATTACATACTGGTAAGTACTGACGGGTAAGTCGATCAGTCAAAATGGCCGAAAACTTCAGGAACTCCAGAACAATATCTTTCAACTACAATACTGACGTCATTTTAAAACTTTCCAGATTAGAAAGGTTTCGATTGTGAAAAATATGAATTCCCCTAAATATTTTTTAATCTGAAAATTTAAAAACTGCAATCAGAAACTTATATTTTAATCTTTTTTGCTAAAGTGCGAATAAACTGGTGCAGTGCTAGCAATTGGGTTGGTCACCCTACTTAGGTACTCTACCGATTTCTGCATTTGAAGCAATGCTAAAAACACTATCTAAATAAAGAAATAATAAATGTAGATACTTAAGGTATATCTAAAGAAGAATTTCAAGAGGATCTGAAAAAACAAACGTAACCTATAGGAATTTAGTAAGAAGATCAGTTACCTTAACAGGATTTAATCGCTTGTCTATTTCACCATCTTCGATGTCTTTTATTTCTTTCCTTATAGAAATAAGTGCTTCACAAAAACGATCCAACTCTAAAAGGTCTTCGGATTCCGTAGGTTCTATCATTAATGTTCCAGCTACTGGCCACGAAATGGTAGGCGCATGAAAACCTGTACGAAAAACATCTTGTTATTCTTTAAAATCCTGGATTTGTTCAGGAATATTATGATGAAATCAAAATTTCCATCTGCTTACATTCATCTGCTTATGTATAATATGTAGCATATTCTACATAAGTAGATGAAATATATTCTTATACAAGTCTTTCCCACATTTTTTATTAAAACAAGTCCTACTTACCATAGTCCATGAGACGTTTTGCAATATCCCCTGGCTCTATATTAGCAGTTTTCTTGAGATCTCGTACGTCTATTATAAATTCGTGAGCTACTAATCCCCTTTCACCTTTGTACAAGGTTTTGTAGTGGCCGTCTAGCCTTCGTGACATATAATTAGCATTAAGAATAGCCACTTGCGTCGCTCGCTTTAAGCCCTTTGGGCCCATCATCTGCATAAAAAAGGCTTCGTTGTATACAATGCAGTCATGAAAAAATATTGTGTGCATTCTTTACATGGGTATCTTATAAAAGCTTAGGGTACTTTTTAAGTATAGAATTCTAAGAAATCAAAGGATTCTTCCTTCTTTACTTGATACTGGGCAGATTATTTTATCTTTGAAAGTAGTTTACGGTGCCCATGTCAATGACACGTGAATATGTGATTTTGTAAGATTTTTCAATACGTAGTACGTAGTGAAAAGCCAGCTTCAAGATTAATCAAAATTAAGACTAGACGCCTCAGAAAAGCACAAGAACTCGACATAATATACCTACCCTTAGCTGTAAAAATAATGTGATGTAACAAATTATTGTTAAGTGAGAACTTTACTATATGTATCCATTGTTTTAGTGATTACACTAAAACAATGGATACCTATAGTAAAGTTCTCACCTTAAAATCAAAACTTACTTTAATATAAGCCCATGAGATGGGTAAAATGGCAGAAGATCCAAAGGGAGCAGCGCTGACGGAACCGAAGCTGTGCGCGGCATCGCCCAAGTCTGCTAACGGATTGACCACGGGGTGAGATGGCAGGAACGGTGCTAAATGAGCTTTCCTATAAATAACATAAATAAATAATCATTTAATTTGGAATAAATTCCATAGCATTACCATAAAAATAATTTAAATTTAATTAGTATCTAAGTTAGTGTGTTAGTAACAAAACGTAATTCTATGTTAGTATTGTTAGTAGTAATTAGGTATTTAGACTTATTTAGGGAAAATTGCCCGTCACCACTGCCACCTAATGTTTTACAATTGGGCAGCCTATGTTACCACTTATAGCTCTCAGGATGCTATTGTTGCTGCCGCGTAGGCGCTGTAGGAGTGAGGCTGATTTTTTGCGGATGATGGCATGAAATGTATAAAATATACCGGCTTATGTATTTATAATTTTATCTTTATTTTTATTTTTTATGTACATATAAAATGCGAAAACTAAGCTAAGTATATATGGCTATGTACCTACTGCAATAGCTTTAAAATATTGAAGTTTGTTCTAAAATTCGAAATTCGTAGATTTATAGTCGATTTTAAATTTTAATATCTGGTAGGAAGGAAAAGGGTAATAAAAGCAATAAAATAAGAATTTCGTGCTTACACTCCAATAGGTCCCATGCCAGGTCCACCGCCTCCGTGGGGTATACAGAATGTCTTGTGCAAGTTCAAATGCGAAACATCGCTACCGTAATCCCCTGGTCGACATAGTCCTACCTTTATTGAAAAAAGATCAATTAAATTATCATTTCCAAAAAAAAAATCGAAACATTTGAGACGCAAAGTAATAAAAAAACTTTTTTACTATTTTTTTTTTTTAAAAGAACATTAGCCAAGCTAAAGTTGACTAATATCCTCTTATCCCCTCCAAATAAACGGAAAGCTTGTGCTAAGAGAAGGTACGACAATAGTGCAACGGGTGGGATTCGAACCTGCGACATTCCAGTTTTCCGTCCGCACCTTTAACCGTTGGGCTATTAAGGCATACTATGATTAACTTTATCGTCATTAGACCAAGTGGATAAAATGCTAATTGCAAAAGTTATACTAAAACGACGACATAGATCATGGAAACTCTAGATAAATACGGCATTTCAAGATTCTATTCTCTTACTTCGTTTTAGAGGTGATAGCGAGTCGGATTTCACTCTCTATAAATAAATCTCTCTCTCTCTATAAAAGTAGGTAGGTACCTTTACCGAAGTCTCTCTTAAATGTAGAGGTTTTAATAGAATTCAATAGTTAAGTTTAAAATAGAATTTCTATTTGTAGAAAGTGTACCTGTTTTCGTTTGGTTAAGAGTTGGTACCTACCTTCTCTTTGGTGCTGGTTGGTAAAAGCTAGTAAAAAAATATAATGAAATACTCTTGTCAAAACATAAAAAAAAATATACGCGACGAATTGAGAACCTCTTTTTTTCGTCGGTTAAAAAGTCGTTGGCTTATCAAAATCAAAGTTAAATTATTTGAATTTCGATGGGCTGAGATGATTCTTATGCCCAGTAGTGGTATAAAAGCAAACCTGAGCATTCATATTAGCGCCATCCAAGTAGACCTGACCACCGTGCTTGTGAACCAAGGCGCATATATCCGCTGCACGCTCCTCGAACACCCCGAACGTACTTGGGTACGTCAACATCAGACAGGATAACTTGCTACCGTGCTCCTCCACCTGATGGTCATTAAGACAGTTTGAAAGATAATAATATAGAATCGACTATTATAGTTAGTACCTATGATATTGTATATGTATAAAAAGAGGTGGATATGTTACAAGCGTGCGGTAAATGACGCGCGTAATGGCAGATATTTGTCGTAATTTGTCATGTCATCTAACAAAGTACTCTATTATGCTCTTCGTCGTTCGGAACAATTTTTTCGCTTGTTTTGTGAGTATATAACTCATCCCTAGTAAAATATCATAGGTTAGTACTAGTATTTGCTGCTGACTTCGTGCGCGTGGAGTTAATTTTAAAAATCCCGCGGGAACCTTCTGTTTTTCCGTGATAAAAGGTAGCCTTAGGGTCACTCTCCAGGTCTCCAAGTCCTCAACTACTGACAAAAACTCACGTTGATACGTTGCTGCGTGATTGAAGTATAAACTAACAAACGAACAAATTAGCAAACCAACAAATAAACACGCTTTCGAATTTAAAATATGGCAAGGATGATAAAATTTATGCGCAATGAGTCTCTATGCACGTAATGGATAGAGGTGGCAATTTTTTCTATAAATAATATTAGTCAAACTGAACTCTTCTCTCCTCCTTTCCTCTCCTGCCTTCCTTCTTCCTTTTTCTTCCTTCCTTCCTCAGGAAGCCTGTTTACGTTCTCTTGGCAGGAAGCTTGTGTTAGTAGTGTAACTGGTGGGGATTAAACCTGCTATCTTTCGATTTTCAGTGCACAGTGCACATCTTTAATCGTTGGGCTATTGAGGCTATTTTTTTAATAACATACGTGTAGGGTATCCCTACACGTATCCGATAAAAACCAAAAGCCTCACCATGTCTTTGAGGTGTTCCATATCAATATCCCCGGAAGGCGTGACGCGTATGGCACACACTCTCATGCCGGCCATGTGTGCGGAGGCGGGGTTAGTACCGTGAGCGCTGACGGGTATCAGGCAAATGTTACGGCCGGTGTCTCCGCGGTATTCGTGGTATCGCTTTATAGTCCTCAGCCCGGCGTATTCGCCTTGTGCACCACTGAAACACAGTGTTATTACTGAAAGCCTTGAACTCCAACAAACGATCCTTCCCGGCGCAGTGAGCGCTGTGGTCTTAGGTATAACAGGGAGGTCTCGGGTTCGATTCCCGGAATTTCTAAATTGTCTCTGGTCTGGTCTGGTGGAAGGCTTTGGCCGTGGCTAGTTACCACCCTACCATCAAAGACGTGCCGTCAAAGCAATTTTGCGTTCCGGCACGATGGCGTGTTCGATTCCCGGCGGGGCAGTTTGAAAATTTATAATTTCTAAATTGTCTTTGGTCTGGTCTGGTGGGAGGCTTTGGCCGTGGTTACTTACTATACTACCGTCAAAGACGTGTCGCCAAGCGATATAACGTTTCCCTTTCCAAGTTAGCCCACTACCATCTTAGACTGCATCGTCACTTACCATCAGGGAGATCGCAGTCAAGGACTATCATCGAATTAAAAAAAGTCTTTTAGTAAGTACCGCTGGCGTCAGAGGGGGCTCTAGCCCATGTAGCGCCCGTGTGCAATCAATATCTTGGCGCCCTCTAATAGACGCGCGGCCAAAATGGACTACTTACAATACAAGAATACCGTTTGACTTAGTTATATTTTCACCAGTGAAAGGAAGTTCAGTTGCAAAAAATGGTGCAATTTTAAATGATGTCGGGAAGCAAGCAAACGCGGCGCCTCCTAAAACCCTGCGCCCATGTGCGTTCTGCACCATAGGTAAAGCCGGCACTGGCTGGCGTATTATTTATCTAACCTGTTGGGTTGGAAGGACACTCGGTCGTAGCCAGTAATAGCGCACAGATCATTCGCTAGTTCTTCAAAAAGCGTGTGGTACCCCTGGCATTGATCCAGTGGGGCGAACGGATGGATGTCGGTGAAGTGTTTGAACGAACACGGCATCATTTCTGTTGTCGAATTGAGTTTCATTGTACACGAACCCTATAAAGATTGGATAGAATCAGGCGTTACTTCGCGGAAGTTTATGATTAGCACGAAAAGGTTAGAGTTATTTTGCTATAATCCGCCAACAGAAAAATCTGTATGGCCAAACATGCAGTTACAAGCTTAATAGAATTTTTCAATTCTTAAATTAATACTTACAAGTGGTATCATAGAGTGGACCAAAGATATATCTTTGTTTTCCAACCGTTTCATGTACCGTACTATTCTGGTTTCCGAATGGTGCATATTGAATACAGGATGCGTCAAATATGGGGAAGTTCTACGATACGGACCCTTCAAAACACTTCTTGATATAACTTCACCACTCTTTACCACCTGAAAATAACGAAAATCTATAGTCTCCTGCAATAGATTCCATACCCATTATACGAGATACATGCTAGCTAAGTGCTTACAGCATACCTAATATAAATCAGCATCATAACATATCATACATAATAGAGATTTATCCATAAATCTATTTCGGGATAAATAAGTATTGCTTATCATTGCTCTGAAGGCCTGGCCTTATGAATTTTCTGATTCAAGATACTATTATTTATATAGATTTATATAGAAAACCTATTTGAATTCACCCATCATGAATATAAAATAAAAATAATTGCGGATGTTTACAGGCTGATAGAAGAAGGTAAGGAATCCCACATAAATTAACTCTCAAATTAAAAATGGTAGTATCGAAAGTATTCTTGTTACCTCATTAACTTTATCACAATCAAATATCCAAAGCAAATCGTCAACGTCTTGCATAGTAGTAGTTTCATCGAGTGCCACACCTACAGCCCCGTCGTCAAAGTATCGCAGGTTAATCTTCTTTTCTTGAGCCCGTGTTTTTATAACGGATGCGTCATGATCCTCAGTAGGGACGATGTGAAGGGTGTCGAAGTATACGTCGTTGGATTGCTTATGACCACGTATTTGTACACCTAGAAATTGGTCATTATTATGTGTATTCTTATAAAAAAGAAGATCTATTTCGCCCTAGCAATCCTAAATCATAGGAATTTCCAAAGATTTGCAAAGCGGAATAACGCGAAATGGCAGTTCAGGAAGAAGCAGCTTCTATTTCTAGAGGCAAAGATTTGGGTCACAAAGCCAGCAAAGTAACCTGTCCACCTTATTTAGAGTGTGGTCGCACCTATTTATTTTGACACTAACGTCCACTTACTTGCACGAACCCCCTAAATATATTTAAGTTAATTTTTCTATACCTGCCGTTTTACCTTGTTCACTCTGAACTAAACTTGCCAAAAAGTGACAGCATTACAAAATTTAACTAAACATGATTTAGAAGATTGGTGCAAGACGGCCTAAGTATTGCTTTGATCAAAAATAAATCATGCTTTATTCATGTTGTACAGGTTTGTGCACAAAAATAAAACAGCAAAATGGGACTATTGAAATAGTCTTGAAATTTACCGTGATCGAGCACAAGGGTGGCGTTGTGTACACGGGTGGCAATATCCCGAAGCCCTTGTGGTCCGTGATATACTGCAAACATCGCCGACATGTTAGCCAAAAGTGCCTGAGCCGTGCAAATATTTGAAGTGGCTTTGTCACGTCGAATATGCTGTTCTCTGGTCTGTAGAGCAAGTCTAGAAACAAAAAATACCTATGTAGCATGCATAGTTATAACGTATTATGCATGCCCTTTTTCTGTGTTGCAAGAATGCCATCAAATTACGTCCCAATAATGTCCTACCAATTTTGATCACTCGCCAATTACTCAGGGTATATTTTAGCGCAAAAATACATTCCTATTCCTTCATTCTCATAGTTCGATGGGACGGTATTCAAGCACACTTCCAAACACGGGGTAAATTCAACACCATCAACTTTTCTTTTTCAGGGTGCTACTCAATTTCTTGACATAAACTCAATCCCATACCGACCCAACAACTATCAACGCATAGCTCAAACCACTGGACGGATCGGGTTATTTGGCATACAGATAGTTATTAGGACGTAAGGATTTTACAAAATTTTAATAGGGGTCAAAGCGGGAAAAAGCTAGTTTATAAATATGTATCACAGGTAGAACTAGAATTTGCGTGTGTAATTTTTTAAATAGTTAAATACAAACCGATATGCATCCCTTCCAGCAGCGTCTCTTGTAACTCCTACCATACGCCCAGGCATCAATCTCACTAGAGGATGTTCTGCAGCGAAGAATCCGGCGTGTGGTCCACCGTACCCTAAAGGCACTCCAAGTCTCTGCGAAGTACCCACCGCTAAGGCAGCGCCACATTCTGCAGGCGGCCGTAACAAGGCAAGTGCAAGTAAATCTGTCGCAACCACCACCAAAGTCTGGAATAAATATTGCTAGATGATATTTCTGCACATGCGATGAATGTATGGAACAACTTAGCAAAAGTGAGTTTCCTGCAACATCATTCTTCAGTCACACAGCCTTAGATTTTTTTTTAATAAAGAACCAAACTTTTAACCATTATAAAAAGCTTTCGTAGAATAATTTGTTGGATAATCCAGATAGATCATAATATACTTACTCCATGTTCGTGAGCGGCAGCAGCTAGGCCAGAATAATCGTATACCAACCCTCTTGTATCAGGACATTGCAGTAATACTGCCGATATATCTCTCTGGGCAAAGTCTACTTCATTGACGTCTGGCACCACAGAGACTTCGAGTCCCAATGCATCTAATCGCGTCTGTACCACGGCTAATGTTTGAGGGTGCAAACGTTCAGATACTATGAATTTGGTCCTTTTATTGTGCCTGTTAAAAGGTTTGGGTATTTTGATAATAATCTGTCATAGTTATAAGGTTAACTTATCGGGAGGTCCTTGAACTAGTTGACGGTTGAACGGAACTGTCGGAACTGTGGGAAAGTTTCGACAGTTCCGATTCACTAAGACATCACCAGACATTACCATCAGGTGAGATCGCAGTCAAGTACTATCTTGTCATCAAATAAAAAAAAAAAAAGACATCTGCTTTAACTATCATTTTTTACTTCTGTTTTGCTCACTGGTCTCTTACACTGAGTAAGACCGAAAAAAAGAAATGGCGGCTTCTCATTCCTATACTCATCTTAACCGCATTAAAAGATATAAAGGTAACTTGAACACAACCTATGTCGTTACTTAATTTGCATCAAAAAGAAAATAATAATACCTGTGACATAGAGATAAACCTTCAGCTGCAGCAGTGCCTTCATCCAATAAAGACGCATTAGCAACGTCCAGGCCAGTAAGATCGCTCACCATCGTCTGGTAGTTCAATAAGCTCTCTAGGCGGCCTTGCGCCACTTCAGGCTGATACGGAGTATACTGAGTAGTCCTAAAAGCCAAGCAAACAAGGATCTCAATTCATTAGTACTAATTTAGGGAAGAATAGATGGCACAAGGGCATGTGGATAACCACCCATGAGATGGATAGACGGATAGACCAAATAAGGGCTGCGGTAGATAGGTATGTTCCCTTACAAGAATGCACGAGGAAGGCAATAAATTGTTAGGAAGGAGTGGAGACGTATAGTCAAAAGTGCCACAACATCCAAGTGATGACCACGACCGCTTCTCTGTAGTAGATATCCGATTACAAAGCACCGGAAACCTACATACTACATAGGCATATTTCAGTTGCACAAAACCATTGCCAAATACCTATGTGTGATTGCAGCAACAGTAGATCTCTTACACCATTTAAGCACTTTAGGAATGTTAGGGCTAACCATCTTGGTTCACGAACGTAGGGAATTAATACAATAAGGTATCTACCTAAGTATCTAAGTATAGAGATAAAAATTCTTTTCAAAAAACCGACTTCAAACGCCACTACAAAGTATAAAAATAATTTTATTTTGTACACGTTTGTTGAAGTCGGGCGGCTTAAATAGAAACGATGAAACCGATACGCGATGCTCACCCGATTTCAATAAGCGTGTCTCTTATATGTCACCATAAGGTAAGCGTCGCGCATCGATTTCATCGTTTCTAGTTAAGTCCGCCCGACTTCAACAAACGTGTACAAAATAAAATTATTTTTATACTTTGTAGTGGCGTTTGAAGTCGGTTTTTTGAAAAGAATTTTTATTTTAAGCTTTTTAGTGTAGCTTGTTCCTGCTCTCTTTCTCCCCTCCCTCCAACACTACGGTACTAAAGTAGTCTATACTTGGTACCTACAGTACTTATTAACAACACACAATTTCTAAAGAGCTAGGACCAGGAGGTCCATGATGTAGTCCAAGCTTGGTACCAACAATATCAATTCGAAAGCAACAGTTCGTAATCCCTCCAACCCTGCAGCATCAGGATTGAGGAGCTAGAACCTTGAATTTTATATGTAGTATATGCTTGGTACCAACAATATCAATTCGTAAGCGACAGTTCCTAAATCCTCACAGATTAGGTAGACAGTACTCCTGCAGCATCAGTATTGAAGAGCTAGGACCTTGAGCTCCACGATGTAGCTTATGCTTAATACTAACAATATCAATTCGCAAGTGAAAGTCCCTAAATCTTCACAGTTTAGGTAGGCAGTACCCTGCAGCATCAGGAGTGAAGAGCTAGGACCTTGAGCTCCACGATGTAAACTATGCTTAATACTAGCAATATCAATTCGCAAGCGAAAGTTCCTAAATTCTCACAGTTTAGGTGGGCAGTACCCTGCAGCATCAGGATTGAAGAGCTAGGACCTTGAGCTCTACAATGTAGGCTATGCTTAATACCAATAATATCAA
This sequence comes from Hipparchia sbordonii, assembly GCA_038048805.1. Classification (NCBI taxonomy): domain Eukaryota; kingdom Metazoa; phylum Arthropoda; class Insecta; order Lepidoptera; family Nymphalidae; genus Hipparchia; species Hipparchia sbordonii. The sequence continues at coordinate 7,820,524 of CM076102.1, forward strand.
TTCGCAAGCGAAAGTTTCTAAAACCTCATAGTTTAGGTGGGCAGTACCCTGCAGCATCAGGATTGAGGAGTAGGACCTGAAGCTCTAAGATCTAGTATATGCTTAGGCCAAGCATACCAATTCGTAAATGACAGTTCCTAAAACCCCATAATTTAGGGGGAAAGTATCTCTGCAGCATCAGGCTTGAAGAGTTGAAGGTAAAAATTTTTATGGGACCATTTCGTGAGCTTCCTCTGTCGATTAAAAAAAGAATCGCGTGAATCGGTCCAGAAACCCCGGAGTAATCGGCGGGCATACATAGAAAAAAAAAAAAAAAAGATACCGGCCGAATTGATAACCTCCTCCTTTTTGGAAGTCGGTTAAAAATTATCAAGATGAAAATTTAGTATTTTATTAACAGAAGACGAGAATAAACATTATTACAAGAATTATTACCATCCCGGATTCTCAAACATATTTCGCATTATAGAATGGGGAACACAGCAATTATGGTATCCCATGCCGATGTACGACCGCCATATTTTATTTCTCTCCGCTAACTTGCGTACTCTCTCAATAAGATCATATTCACCTGAAAAAAGTTATTTTTGTTAGTTACTGAATACGAGGGGAAGATTAATTAACTGTGTATACTATGTGGTATTATCTAAAATTGATTGCATCACTGTAACGATTGCAATGACCTCAGATTGGCCGATACTCAATTACTATTGGTTAAAATGCATTGTTGCAGAAATAACGCGATAAATTCAGCCAATCACCACGATTGGGACTATAGCAATGATTGATGCAGCTTTTACATAATCGACACACTGATTTTAATTTACCCATTGAATAGTGGCAACTGGCAATACATTAAAGTTCTTTTAATTCACGAGGGTACGTGGCTCATTGTTGTGTGTGTGCCGTATCTGTATAAATGTGAGTGAGAGCTTGCTCGCGCCTGACCGCTCCCACCTAGGCTCCCGACAGGCACGCACACTTACGCAATGTGATAGAAGATGCCTATTCACTCTTGATTTAAAGACACCCACATTATAGTTAGTAGGAAAAACGGAAGCCGGAAAGGCATTCCAAATTTTTACGGTGCGTTTTAGGAACGAGGAAGCAAAGCGCTTAGTGCGAGATCGTGGAATTATCATGTGTATGAAATAAAGGTCTAAAGATACGTACTCATAGGTTCGTCTATTTTCATAAGACCTTGGAGTTGTATTTGCTTCGGAACGGCTTCATTGGTCAGTTGATCTAGACTCTGGAAATTTTAATTATGCAGGTAACGATAACAAAAGTTGGTTACATTTTTTATATTGACCTAGGTACAAATTGCATCATCATCACCTAAATAAATACTAGCTAATGACCGCTACTTCGGTCACGTGAATTCACTTTGGTTTTTTTAAAAACCCCATAGAAACTCCTTGCTAATCTGAGATTAAAAGTAACCAATCTTATCCTAACTCAGGAGTTAATATTTAGCTCAATGAAATAAATAGGTAAACTATACCTACTATACGACCTGTAGGACTAACATGCGCGCCCCGCGAAAATTTTGTCTACCCAATTACTCGTCAAATCTCATACAAATTCACGAGTAAATAAATGGGTAGACAAAATTTTCACGTTGCGCACATGTTAGCCCTACTGATGTAAGCTCCTAAAATAGACCCTGCCTCTTAATTAAACACCAAACTTTACCTTGTAACCTAGAAGATCTAGCATAGTCACGATATCTTGATCTCTAGGGCCAATGTGTCGAGCGGGAAAATCAACTCGCTCCGGGAAAAGGGTATCAGACTTGGAACTCTGTGCACTAATACTTCGCTGGACATTTTTCAAAATACTTTTACTTTGTTCGTGTAAACTGTTGTGGTATGAAAGATTTTTTAAAAATTCACCGCGCTTAATAAATCTAAACATTTTTAATAAATTTTACTTTATTGACCATGCTACTGCTAATAATATAACGAACTGATAGAGGGGTCAGTCTGTTGCAAGAAAACTTTACTGTCTCACATGATAAGAGAGTTCAATAACAAAACGTACTTATTTATTTTAGCTGACAATTACTTATTAGTTATTACGTTAACTGAGCAAACATTAAAATTAGGTACTTATCTATTAATCCTTTGACCTCTTATCAATGCCTTAGCTATAAACTATAAACAAACTGAATAAATTTTACTTTCTGTAATGAAAGTAAAATTAAATCAATGTACTATCAACTCAGTATATTGGCCATTGGGTTACCTTTTCGAGATGTTAGTTATAACTTATATGTAACCTGAATACTTAAAATTACCTACTATAGGTGTTTTCAATTTATCACTGAGTACCTTAGTACACCGGCCATAGGTTGTATGCGAAGAACTCACAGTACATTGATCATATAGGTAGGTATAGTAAGAAAAAGACGTGAGCAGCTATCAGCATATTATTATTAAAAAATAACCAGTCAAATGCGAGTTGGACTCGCATACGAAGGGGTCCGTATCAAAAAACACCGAAAAAACACGTTTCTAGTCACTTATTTTGATTATAGTGGCAGTAGAAATAAAAATTCTGTGAAAATTTCAACTTTCTACTATTTGGATTTTTCTATCTATTATGGATCATGAGATAAAGCCCGCTGACAGATAGACACACGGACGGACGGATAGCGGAGACTTAGTAAGAGGGTCCTGTTGGTTACCCTTCGGGTACGGAACCCTAAAAAGCGTATGAAAACTGGCAAGTCATAATGAATTCACCCTCAAATGTCAATAATTATTCTTTACTAGGTAGGTACTTCAATCAAACTACAACTCTGGGTGGGTAGAATTTAAACCCAGTCCTCTATTAATTAATGAAAACTTTACTTTTATGAAGTCCAAGTTGGATGCTGCAAGGCTGCAAGCGTAGGCTGCAGTATTAATACTGTAGTCTTTGGTAGGCTGCAAGGTATTTTTTTCTGGTCGGTGCCACTAGGGAACCGGGAAATCCCTGTCAGTATCGACGTTCCATTTCAGATAAAGTACATTACGTAAAATTAACGCGTATACTTTATGCATAATTAAAATAAATCGTCAATAATACTTTTTTGCAGCTTGGTATGTTTCCTAACTCAATTAATTAATTAAGCAAAACTCAATTATTATTAGGGGGGGTTTTTGGTTAAGTTATAATTAAGTTTCAGGTTTCAAAATAATTCAAAAATTTTAACCGCACGATGTCAGCGTGGATTGAAACGTGAAATGTCAAATTATTGTCGAGTGCAATCGCCGTCAAAAGGATTTTTTGTGAAAATCCGTAAATAATTTATTTTGGTTCCATTTTAGTATATTTATGCAGTGTTCTCTAAATATATTTATGGTAAATTAATCGCTAAAATTAAGTGATAAATAAAAATGACTCTCTCAGAATACACACAGTTGAAACAACAGGTTGTATTAAATCTTGGTAAATGTGAAAACCACCATCATTTGTTGCTTAAATTAAAGGAGATTTATAGAGATGATATAGATTCCGAGCGTAGGTTTGAACAAGTAGATACTATAGGGAAGTTATTGAAGATCCTTGAAATAAGAGATGTTCTTTCTGAAGACAATATTGGACCTTTAAAAGAAATAGCAAGAAGATTGAATGATGATGAACTTCTACAAAGAATAACCGACTATGAAATGCATCATGTTCCCCAGAAATATATAAATTATTATGGTAAGTGTTTGCATGATTTTCTTTACAATAGGTGTAAGCACAAATGGTGCACAATGTTTTACTTAATTAAATTATTGATTTATGATAAGCTGTGCTAAAACACAACAGCCCATTCTCAGTGTAAGATAACTGTTACTTAACTTTTTAGTTCAGAACTACCTACATGAATTTCAAGGGCCCTTTGACCTTTCTTTCAATGTAGAGAGTTTTTGTTACATTATAATTTTATTACAATCTGTTAAGTACAATAAAAAAAACTAACAACACAGCTATTTATAAAATAGTCTGTTACTGTCGCTTTCTTAGAAATTCTGGCAGCATTACAAATTGGCTTGCACCTTCTCTAGTTCAACATTGACATCTAAATAATAGTTTGTATACTATTAAGGATGGCTCTTTTGTTTGAGTTTACACCCAATCAAATCAAATTATAAGAACGAATACTTAACTTTTATATTTTTTATGAGTAGACTAAGAGTAATTTATAGTTACACATTAAATATATTAATATTTAATGTTTACAGCCATTGAACACAAGCAACCCCCTGTGTATATGGAGATAAAGGATAATGGTATAAACCAATTTTATGTGCCATTGGCTAAAACGCAAAGAATTAAGGATACAGTTGTAGAAGAAATTGGAAAATATTGGCGAGACCTTGCCAGAAATCTTAAAGTTCGAGAAGTAACAATTGAAGATATAGACACAAAACAAATAAAACTTATTGAAAAAGCAAAAGAAATGTTGGATGTATTTTTTGAACGCTGTGATAAACAAAGGTGGTTCTACGTTTTATGCGAAGCTTTAGAGAAGTCACGCAGAAAGGATTTGAGCAGATCTATTCAAGAAATTATGGTCATGAATATATAGTTTATGGAAATTATTGACTATCATGATCGTCTTTTCCATCCTGTTATACTATTAGTTCAATTGATCTAACAACCTGGAAAAAACATTCCATTCGGTAACAATTACTGGAGACTGGAACAATCCGTACTTATTATCTTACGAGTACAAGTACCAATAGCAGTATTGATATATCTTTACACTTAATGTAATGAGCATGACTTCAAAATCATCTCTGTATGAACATTCCAGAACTAAATATGTTGTTCCTTTCTGTTAGCCTAGGTAAACTAACAAAATGGAATGTTTTTCCGGGTTGTTCAATCAATCAAACTTATTTGAACAGAACGGAAAAGCATTACTATTATTGTTTCTTATTGTAGAACAGGGTGGAAAAGATGATCATGATTGCCATCAAAACAAATCTATCACCGGTGGTAAGAAAAGAAAAACAGGTTTATAATAGTTATAAAATTTATTTTCAACTTTTTAAATTGGTTTTTACAACATGATAGTAAAAATAAAAATAACAATAACATCTGAATATAAAATTTTATTAAGGCACTTGAGTTATTGTACAAAATTTTAAACTTAAATAATATAAATTTTCTATTATTTACTTTGTGTTTATTTATTTAATTCATTATAAGCTCATAAGAAATTAGAAATTCTATGTTATTCTAGTCTCAGATGAGCGCTAGTATTTATTAAATAAACCTATAATTTTACATAAATGAGGTATTATAGCTAAATGTATTCTACTACAATATTATCATATCAAAAATAACATTTCATTTCACTTGTAAATGAGATTTCATATTAATTTGAGAAATTACCTACATTATAGCTGGAATGTTGAAATAAATTCAAGATTTAATCTTCTATGATGATAAGAATGCCATGCAGATAAAGTTGGTTCATTTTCGGTGTCAATAGAAATGATGAAAATCGCAGTATCTTGGCGGATTGTCCGAATTCGATGACGTCATCCAAACATACTTTCGTACTTTCCTGATATTTCCGGCTATTCGTCCGATTCGGCGGAATGTGTTTTATATAGAGATTTTATTATTTCATAGATAACATAACTAGACAATGTGAACACTGGAATGAACAGTCCTTAAACAGGATTTGGAGAGCAAACTTCGTATGAAATTCATTTAACTCGCGGAGGAAAACTGCATAAAAGTACTTTCAACAACAAAGGGTCTGCCGGGAGGGACTGAGCGAGCAAAAATTGTTCAAAAATAATAATCATTTGATGAGCTACTTATTTTGTCTACACAGAGTCCGTTCCATTTAGCCATTTTCTGCTCATTTGTACCTTTTGGAATGGAAACCGTACTTTAGGGGGCTCATTAGCCCCATACGCCAAACCGAAGAACTTTCATTAAAGTATTTCATTAGGCGTATGGGACAGGAAAGAGACGGATGTATTTCCATCTCTTATACATAAGAAATTATAGATTTACGCTTAAAAATTATTACACTAGAGAGAGCCTCTGCACTACGTTATGAATGAATTCAGTAAAATCATTGTTTCGACGCCCAGACGTATGCGTTTTGGAAGAGCCTCATCCAGGGCGAAGCGTGGGTGGTGGGGGGGTGCGGGGCGTGCGGCGCGCGGGGCGCGGGCGCGGCGCACTGCCAGCGCAGCACGCAGCGCTCGGGGTGCGGCATCATGGCTATGTGCCGCCCGTCCCGCGAACGCACGCCGGCTAGCCCCTCTGTAAACACAATATTATTATATTGTGCCAATATTTAAGCCTCAATAGCCCAACGGTTAAACGTGCGGACTGAAAACTGAAAGGTCGCAGGTTTGAATTCCACCCGTTCTGCCGTCCACAAGCTATAACGCCGTTAACTACCAAGACCATATTTCCTAATATAAACCCTAATTTAAATGTATTTGGATTTATATTAGGAAATATGGTCTTGGTAGTTAACGGCTTTAACGGAATTATAGCTTATACACAATTATAGCTTATAGACAATAGCCAATATGGTAGAGTGGGTACGACAATATATTGTCGTACCCACTCTTAGCACAAGCTTTCCGCTTATTTGTTGGGGGGGCAGGAGAATATTAGTCTACTTCAGCTTGGCTGTTCTTTAAAAAAAAAATAGGTATTTGACAATTTTTTTTTTATATACTTAAAATAAAGTTTTTCAATACAAGTATTATAACACAATGTCATTTTTCTATCCTATCTCATAAAAAAAAAACTAACCTGGGCTGCCATTAGGGTTCATGGGGTAAATCTCCGTGGGCGCGCCATTATCGTCCACGTACTGCATCGCGACCTGCCCGTTCGCGCGCAGCTTGCCGAGTATGTGTTGGTCGGACACCGTGAACCTGCCCTCCCCGTGGGCAACCCACACCCCGAGCACACTACCCCCCATTCCGCGGAACCACACGTCTTCTCCGGCGGTCCGCTCGTTGATCCTCACTGCAGACCAGCGGCATTCGAATCTGTATTTTATAAAAATTACACCAATATTAGAAAGGCGAATGTATGTGCGTGCGTGCGTATACGTGAGTGCGTGCGTGCGTATGCGTACGTGAGTGCGTGCGTGCGTATGCATATGCGTGCGTGCGTGCGTGTGCGCGTGTGTCTATGTTTGTTACTCCTTCACGCCACAACGATGAACCGATTTGGCTGGGAATGGAGAGCTCACATCCAGGATGAACACATAGCCTACATTTTATCCCGGAAAATTAAAGAGTTCCCGAAAGAATTCAAAACCTTTATCTACGCGAACGATACGCGACGTCAATAAGATAGAAGTTAATAAGATATAGAGATTGAAAGTCAACTGGAAATACATATAATATGTAAGTAACCCTCACGAAACATAGTGGAGCGAATGGAAGTGTCACGAATAAATAGCGAGCATAGGCTCTGACAACTCGTTAGAGGGTAGGTTAAAAAAAAAAAAACTGGAGCGCGTCGTCGTGGATTGAACTAACTACACTTAAAAACCAAAAGCTAGCAATCTATAAAATGAAATAAACCTTTCAGACAGATTGTGGTCGAGGAATATCTGCGACTTGATTTGTCGGGCGTCCTGCGCGTCGAGCCAGCCCAGCAGCGCCATGAGCTGGCAGCCGTTGCACACGCCCAGCGAGAACGTGTCGCCGCGCCGCTTGAAGCCCGCGAACTGCGAGCTCAGCGCCTCCGAGAACAGGATCCCGGCCGCCCACCCCTTGGCTGAGCCTAGAGTGTCTGCACATACGAAAAAAAAATTTTATTACTCATCATGGTAATCATCAAAACATCTTTTTAAGCTATTGCATAGCTTCTATCGCGGGCCTTGAGCGTGGAGACCGAATCCAGAAATTCCGTAACGAAAATAACCCGACACGGGACTCCTCTCACCGCTAGGTGGCGTTGATAAAAAATGCTATGCAATAGCTTTACCGCGGCAGTCCTCGAGTGCCACACGTCATTTTTTTTAATTTGATGAATAATCTTTAAATATTGGATAGAATCAAGCGTTACTTTGCGGAAGTCTATGTGGTGGTGCATGTGAGTGGCGGTGGCATTGCTTGCTTGGGAACTTGGCTTTATAGCTTGGTTGGGAAGGTAAGCGATGCTTAGCTTGTAACTGCATGTTTGACCATACCGATTTTTTCTGTTGGCGGATTATAGCAAAATAACTCTAACCTTTTCTTGCTTCTCTAAGATAATCGTTGTTACCTACTTCACCTGATTCCTGGTGATTGATGGTTTCTACACGCCATCGTGCCGGAACGCTAAATCGCTTGGCGGCACGTCTTTGACGTTTGGATGGTAACTAGCCACGGCCAAAGCCTCCCACAAGACCAGACCAGAGACAATTTTGAAATTGATATTTGAGGTAATATTTTACAAGATAAATTAAAAGTAATATAAAGCCTCTTATATTTTAGAGCCTCTTAGATAAGAAAATTTTAAAAAAATACCTGCATAGCTGAAACCTCCCGGGAAAATCAATCCCTGGAAAGCGTCCAGTGTGATTTTCTTAGCCTGCAAGTCGCTCATGGTCACATCAAACACTTCAAAGTTCGCCATCATCAGGGAGGCGATCATCTCGCGGTCACCGTTTATACCTAAATTACAAAAAAAAAACATTTTTCTCAAACATGCTTGGAAAGAAGACGGTCCATTTTGGGTCTACTCGTGTACCATATCCCATGAAAAGACAAAAAATACAAAGAGAACATTAACAATAAAATCAATTAGACAAACATAATAAATAAATTGCAAAAATAAAAATGTAATTTCAACTTTTTCGGTACTGTTCACAACACTTACAAGATGGCTACCTTTCAGCCACAGAGAAGGCAGTAGGAAGGTACCTAGACGCGGTTCTGTCAAATGTCATTTCTGAGTTATCTGAGAAGTGACGTGATATAACTCATGATATTTTGACAGCTAACGTCAAAAACATGAATCCACCCGCCCGGATTTTGAAAAGTATATTGTATTTTAATTTCCGCGTATTATTTGAGAAAATTACTATACAAGCCTTGGCCACAACTAGGCATTGATAGACGAACTCTTTTGCTGGCCGCTGCAGTAATGTACTATATTTTACTCACCTTCTTCTCTGAGTACGGCTACTCTAATAGATTTGGTTTTCATAACACCGACTGATGGATCAAATGTAACGTTGTATGTAGGCCCTTTTCGATTGGCGAGACCTGAGCGAGAGAAGCAAAATTATAGTATGAAAACCTTGTTGGTGGCAATAAGATATGACCACACACACATAAATTCAAGTCAAAAAGTTTGTTCAACTACCCACAGCGAACTGCAAATCGCCATTTATCCAAGAAACGCTTTTCAGTACCTTACTGTAATAAATCGATTTGAAAAAAAGGAGGTTCTCAATTCGATGCGTATTTTTTTAATTTTTTGGCTATTTTACTCCATAACTCGGTCAAATCTGAACTAATTTCAATTATTTTTTATTTGAAAGGACGTATCGTCAGTTTGGTCCCATTTAAATTTGATGAAGAACTGATGAATATCTTCGGACGGAACTCCTCAATGAATGTGAGCAAATTGCTCGCGATCAAAGTACGTGTAGCCTTTTGACCATGTTCATAGTTCATAGCATGCATACATATGCTCTATTCGGCATCTTATTATTTTTATTATATAACGTATGTTGAAATAGGGCTAGTGTCGCGCATAGCTTTCATCATTTCTATTTAGGCCCGCCCCACTTCAACATACGTGTACAAACTAAAATTATTTTACACTTTGTAGTGCCATTTGAAGTCGGTTTTTTAAAAAGATTTTTTTTTATATTATTATGAAATAAACCGTATCAAAATCAACACAGAATTTTTTCATTGTTGGCAATAAATTACTTGTCAATATTACATACCGTTCCACTCTTGCCTGACGCAGTCAGAGTTGGCCTGTAGACATTCCAATTGATAGCTGGTTTCTTCCCACATTTTGTAAACGTTTATCAAGTTTGAGTTCAATAATAGCTCCCCGTTCACTTTAACAACCACCTAAAATAAAAATAAAAAAAAATCCAATTCTTAATATATAAAACAAAGTTGGGTTTGTTCGAACACTTAACTTTAGAATGGCTGGACCTATTTTTATGGTTTTTGGTTTGTTGTATTCCAAATAGCAAAATAACTATTAAGGCCCCTATCCCACTGGCGTTATACGAGCGTTGGCGTTTCTCCAACGTCTGCGCAGCGTTGTCGCGACGTTAACATTGCGCATTCGCTGAACGCAACGTCAACGTCGCGCACATGGACGGCGTGATTGAACTTGTCAATAAACGCAACGTTAACGTTGCGTTGACGCGAAGTTGACGTTGCGAAGTCGAAGCGCGAACGGTTGCCATTAAGACTCTCAACGTTGACGTCGCGTCAACGCGACGTTGTCGCTGCGCAGACGTTGAAGAAACACTAACGCTCGCATAACGCCAGTGGGATAGGGGCCTTAAATATCGGAAAATCCACGAAAAAGAAAATTATGAAAAAATTTCATACATTTTGTATGGGTTCTTTGATGGCAAGGAAAGTGATCACCCCAGAAACCCGGGGTCACTTTGATGAATAAAATTAATTAAAAATTAAAAAATTACATACACCTACTCTACTAGTCGCAAGGTACGTTACCTGAGATTCCATGCCATATTTTCCACTTTTACCAACAAGTTTAGCCTTTACACCCTGTTTATTGTACTCGTTCAGGACATAATCCAGATCACTTTGTGCCACTTCTATAACGATGCCCAGTTCTTCGTTAAACAGTGCCTCAATAGCAGATACGTTATTTCCAACTTGGAAGTCCAACTCCAGGCCGCGTACGCCGCCGATACCCATCTCTAAAACGGTCGTTATAAAACCTCCCTCGCTTATATCGTGGCCTGAGAGCAATTTTTTTTCTGAAAACATAAAAATAATGTAAGAGCTATGCATTTTAAAAACTAAATTATGTTTAACTAAAGTATGTTTCATGTTGTTTTACAAAATTATAAAGTCTTAAAAACACATTTTAATTAAGTAACAGTAAGTTTTTATTAAGACATAAAAAAAAGATCTATGCATTTTTAAAAACTAAATTATCAATATGTTGTTTCGTATAAAATGTTCGGTAAAAAAGGGCAGTGTTAGAAAAACGCTGATGAAAGTTGATGAAGAATACAGCAAGATTTTTTTATTGTAAGGCTTGCGCTTGACGACATTCAATAGTGGTTGGAGCGCGCTTGCCTAGAAAATGCCTGTTCACTCTTGCTTTGAAGGTACTCAAATTATACGTGTCAGGACGGACGCTGGAAAAGCATTCTAAACCTTAGCGGTTTGTTACCATTATTTATTTACTTGGTAACTCGGCTCACCTTTTAACAGTTTCTGTGTGATCTTGAATAAGGATTTCAACACTTTAGGGTCATCTAAATCGGGAGGGTTATCTCCCAACTGTTTGTAACATTGTGCCAGGGCCGACCCACCAAGTCTGCAAAATAAATAATATTATAATAATAGAATATTATATAACATTATCTATACTATTATAATAAAGAGAGAGCGCGAATTTTGTGAGTTTGTATGTATGTCCGGAGCGAACTTTGGAACCACCACACCTATTACAATAATTCTTTTACCATTTCAAAGGTACATTATTCCAGATGGTTATAGGCTATAATTATGTTAATAAATGTATTATGGCTAAATATTATGTGCAAATTTGTTAAAGAAGTCGGAAATTTTTTTGACTCTTAAACGTTTTCAAGGCGTGCGCTGGGTCATATACTGTTATTGGATGAAAATGATGTATGGGTGAATTGTTCCTCTTAAAGAGTTCTAAAAAAAAGTCCGCGATAGCATATGTCTATATTCTAAGGATAACTTACAGTAACCATTTCTATCTTTCAAATTTTGATTAAAAATAATGAATTACTTTCGAAGGTTCTTTAACCGATGTGATGTCAATCTATATTTAAATAAATATGTTTATTATCGTAAGTATTTAATTTAGAACATATTTGCCCTTTACACAATACAATTTAAATAAACATCTTAGGAGTTATCGGAAAATTAATATTTCCGTGCGACAAAATAATAAAATGGTGCCGGCTGGCGCGGCGGGTCACGGTGGCGGGTATCGGTGCGGGATATTCGTGTGGTTCCTGTGGTGATCTTATTGACAATCGTCTCCTATAAGAAGCTCACAAGAACAAATATTTAATTTTCAACCCGGACGAAGTCGGCGCGGGCTTCTAGTAATTATAATAAATAAACAGTAGGTATTACCTGTATTTTCCTGGAGTAACCGGCACATGTACTATCGCGGCGCCTTCGACGAGTAGAGTGGGCTCCACTTTGACAGTAATGTCAGGGCACGGCGCGTACGTGGACACCACTAGCGTTCCCGGGGAGCGCACTAAACCAGATATCACGGCTGAGATAAAATTGCACACTCATTCGGCTCATATAGTTCTTGCATTTCACAAGGGCGCGCTTTACTTGTGGTTACGTCGTGTACATGCACATTGCGTAAGTGTGCGTGCCTGTCAGGAGCCTAGGTTCCCACCTAGGCTCCCACCTAGGCTCCTGACAGGCACGCACACTCCACTCCCGTGGAGGGTATACAGATACGACACACACACAACCATGAGCCACGCGCCCTCGTGAATTGAAAGAACTATTTTTTTTTTTACCGAAAACTGAGTTAAAGCGAGACATCTATATGTCAGGGCATAGGTCTCGCTTTAACTCTTGCTATGTCCGATAAGTCAGAATACGCTCTGTAGATCTCAATTACGAGATACGATAAAGCAGCACAATCTGTAGGGTTAGTATAAGATTTAAATCTATGTTGTTATGGTTCATTTTACTTTGACGATAATATCATCGAATACGAATATGATCAAACGAATAAATCTTATACTAACCCTACTGTTCGGTTACTTGTTGTTCAGGTGGACATTAAAGGGGTATGCAGGACCATGCGTACATTGTGGTATACTGTGGTCCTAACATTGGTCGAATCAATCTATATCTATTATTATCATTAAACATGTCTAATGTTGTTTCATAAGTAAGGAGAGAGGGAAAGAAAACAATGAATGGCTACCGTACAGAGATAATCTGGAACTGCTGATCTACAGTCAGTCGCCTTATGCTGCCATTCATAGGGGCATGGTGGTGTATGTGAAGTTTTATATAATCTGTTCTCTTCGACTTTTTGTTCTGATCCGGCCAGCTTGTCTGTGATACTCACCAGCTTTGCCCTCGACACTAGCACACATGGAAAGCGAGTCTTTCCCACCATCGATTGCTACGCCAAGCTCCCTCATGGCGCCACACAGTGCGTCGCAAGCCACAACTAACGAAGCTCCTTCCGCTCCAATCTTTCCCGGCCACATCCAATTCCCGGAGCATTTCACGTCTTCTAACTCGGTTATTCCAGCGAATACCTTCGAATTATAAAAGATATTCCATAAGGGAATTCAATGCGCCAAGGCCGACCCACATATTATTACATAGTTCAGTATATTTTGGACGTTTGTAATTTGTATACTGCAAAATTCCACTGGGGTATGGTAAAAACTATTGTATTGCCCGTACCTTTGTGTGATATTTCCACAACCTCTTTCTTTAATCTATTATTAACTCTGGACTTGCTGTCCCTATACAAATGACAGCGTAATAGTTGTGGATCAATTTGAAGCGCCACATTTGACATACGAGTGTCTCTGGAACTAATAATATTATGGGTCAAATCAAACACCCACTTGAAATCGTAATAGATTCCTTTTTGCCGTGATCATTTGAGTCGATTCTTTTTTACTAACATTAGTCATAGTAGATGATTTTTTTAAGATGCAAGCAAGCTAGTTGAATTCAATAAGGTAAGGCAATATTAAATTTTTCATATTTTCGTGATGTATAGTTAAATCATTTGGCAGCATGTCTTTACCGCAAGAGTGGTACTAGTAGACATAGCTGCAGCCTCCCATCAGCCCAGACCAGACAATCTAGAAATTATAAGTTCCCAAATTGCCCCCACCTTGAATAAGAACTTGGTAACTCGCTCAAATAATTATAATGAGCTTTTTTATTTGTATAGATGTATGCCCATGCCATACCCAATCGTCTCGAAGGTTTTCAGACCAAATTCAATGGAAAATGACTTACCAGATTAGTGAGAGCTTCACCAAGGGACAGCCTTGCTCCCGCTGCGGGGTCCAACAGTCCCTTGATGTTCTGCGTGCCGATGGACGTGGCGGAGCCGACGAGCTCGTGGAATGATAAGGCGATGATGGCGAAATCGGCGAGCGGGGTGTGAAGGGGCCCAACGCATTGCTGTTGGGCGACCAGACCTGTGACGCAACGGTCTACCTACAATCAAAATTATTTATTTACAACCTATTTTTCTTTTGTTATCTTAGGGCCTTCGCACACCACGTTTTTTAAACGCGCCGTCGACGCGCGTTTTAGAATGGCGCGCTTTTTTATCCTACAGAGTAGTTGTCCTTTGTATCGACACACGCGCGTGAGCATCGCGTTTGTATAAGTAGAAGATGTTATAAGTACAAGAAGAGCTTAGAAACATGCACGATAAACTTACCTTGTTTGTCAAATACCTCTTGCTAGCAACATTGACCAGTCTTAAGACGCGATCGAGCGCCTTACTTACGGTGACGTCACTAGGCAATGCTAGAGGAAGTTTAGTACGCTTGTCTTGTTTCAAATCAAAAGTCTTTTGCGGCATGTTACCTACAAAAGATTTAAATTACCTTTTAACAATATTTCTAAGTATAGCAATATTAAAACACCTGCCCGATGCAAAATTTTGTTTTCAATACTAGAAAATATAAACAATTAAGAATGTTATTAGGATGATTAATAATATATTTTCAGTGAAAAAAAAAAAGAAAAAGAGACAATATTTTGGAATTCAAATTTTTCTAAGGTCTTTAGAATTAAGAGTCGTCATCGCTTAGAGTTTTGTAAATAACACACCAAGTACAGCTTCCAGATGTAAATCATAGGGCAACTTGGACTTCATCTCAGGTTTAAGTCTAGCTGCTCTGTCTAAATAGGTTTCCTTGTAACTGTCCTCTATTAGACTCATGTACCCGTCGCCAGTTACTTCACCCACGAATGACACGGGGCATCGTTCGCGGCGACATATCTCTGAAAATTGTATGTAAGCTTTAAACTTTCCTATTGTCACCTTCATTCAAGAATTAAAAAGACGTGTGGCACTCGGGGACTGCCACGGTAAAGCTATTGCATAGCATTTTTTATCAACGCCATCTAGCGGTGAGAGGAGTCTCGTGTCAGGTTATTTTCGTTACGGAATTTCTGGATTCGGTCTCCACGCTCAAGGCCCGCGATAGAAGCTATGCAATAGCTTAAAAGGTATTTGACCGTTATCAAAATGTTGATATTCATTAAATTATAATCGAAAATGTAACATGTAAGAATAACATTTGTAAATACAGAAAATGAATCGGTCAAAAACCAACGGTGCGGACTGAAAACTGAAAGGTCCCAGGTTCGAACCTCACCTGTTGCACTATTGTTGTGCCCACTCCTAGCACAAGCTTTCCGCTTATTTGGAGGGGATAGGAGGATATCAGTCAACTTTATGCTGATATTCTTTAAAACTTTGTCAAATTAAATACATGCATAATGTAAAGGAATAAAGTTAACTTTTCAATTGATAAGTTGTGTGGGTTGACACTTTATTGCATACTAGCTATTGCGCGACTTCGTCCGCGTCAATTTCTGTTATTATGATCGCGATTAAGAAGTTTTTAAAAGAATATATTTTAAAAATGGATAATTTTCCCCGTTCTTGCAACATTTTTCACTGATGCTTCGCTCCTATTGGTCGCAGCGTGATGTTATATAGCCTAAAGCCTTCCTCGATAAATGGACTATCCAACACAAAAAGAATTTTTCAATTCGAACCAGTAGTTCCTGAGATTAGCGCGTTCAAACAAACGAACTCTTCAGCTTTATAATATTAGTATAGATGTGCGTCCGTATATGTGAATACAGCTGAAAACGCATTTATAAAACAACACAACATTACCTTCGAGAATATTCCTGTTCTCCTTAGAACAGAGAAGTGCGTCATTCTCCTGGTACTCAGCCCCCCACAGCTCCAGCGTGGTGATGGTGGGGTCTCCCAGTTGGAACTCCTCGGTGAATACCACAGCACCCTCGGGTTCCACCAACTCTTTCAGCACGTTGCCGTTGCCGCCAGCACCTTGGTCGTGGATTGCTAAGGACCAAATACCATCTTCACCCTGCTTTTCGAGGGTTCGGGGTTCAAATGCACCTTCATACTTTTTGGACTTATCGCTCATTTGCGACAAGAGTGACATAATTCAAAATCGACGATGTGAGAATTCTCTCGTTAGAGAGTAATGTTTTGTGGATGCTGCGGTCTCGAAACAGCACAGCGGCCAACAAAGCGACAGAGCATTAAGTAACAATCTCTCTCGCTTTTGTTTTTTTGTGCTTAGCGTAATGTTGTTTTTATAGCAAAAACTATAAAAATTTTCGACACTAAAATTGGTGAATTTTGAATTATGTCACACTTGTCGCAAACGTTATGTTCTTGTTGCAACGTATGTTAAAACCGTATGTATGCAACGTATGTATGTCGCACTATATGTACCTAAGAAGTTTAAATGCGTCTACATTGTCTTTGATCCTAATAAAGTTATAAAACGTACGACCCACGTAAGCAAGTCAAAAATAGAAAATGGAGGTTAAACATTCTTATCTCAATTGCATTGTTAAAACACTTACATTCTACAGGATTGACATCGGCTTCTAAGCACCCACGGACGACTCTGTTCAGACGATTCCCCATTTCAGCATCACCTTTTGAAAAAGTTTACTCCACTTTAGTATAATGAATCAATATGAAGTGGGATACACTTCATATTATATTTTTGGGCCACTGAATTTGAACGAACTTTTTTCAGCTTTCCAATTAACGAAAAACAGTTAACCAAATTATACATATACATAAAAAACTTTACACAAAACATAAAAAACATTATATTATTTTTGTGTTTGAGAGCAGATATGATCAAAACAAAAATATAGATCGTTTTAAATATTTACAATAGGTATTAATTTTATGTAGGAGAATTTTCTATAGTGTGAGATAGAGATTTTTGTGCAGAATCAGCAAAAAGAAGCAGTTTGACTAAAAATATCAGACAGGAGCTCTTAAAATATATGTAGTTCAAGACCTCTCTGCACGGCTCCAAAGTCTAGAGCGTGGTCTCTGGAGTCCCCGCCCTGCACCGCCACCGAGGACGCCGCCCCGCCGCCCACGCCGATACGGTACACTGGCCCGCCTATCTTCACCAGCAGCATTCCTGAAATTCATGTGTTTCGGAAATTAAACTGCTCAGGTGGCCATAAAAAGCTCATGCAGCGTTTCCCAAAAAGGGGGATTTCCCCTTCTGTTAATAAATAAATCCTTACTAATATTATAAATTCAAAATTGTGTTTGCTCGTTCAATCACACAGCAACAGAGCAATGGATCGATGTGTTTTTTTGCATGGGTAGAGTTGACGACAGAGAGTGACACAGGCGAACTTTTATGCCGAAAAAACAGAGGGATTTTTAAAACAGAATCTCACGTGGACAAAGTCGAGGGCAAAAGCTAGTAAGTATAATGTAGTATATATACCTTTGCCTGGTTTATTCTTTTTGATCATGGTATGAGGCATATACCCAATTCCTCCACTGAACATAATAGGTTTCACAAACTCCTCTCTTATGTTGTCACCGTTCTTTAAACCATATGACTGTACAAAACCTGTAAAAATGGTATGTTTCATGTACACTTCAAAAAATTACCTTTACCTATATAATATGTATATAAAATTTTGAAGATAATATCGCTCATTTGCGACAAGAGTGACATAATTCAAAACCGACGATGAGAGAATTCTCTCGTTAGAGAGTAATGTTTTGTGAATGCTACGGTCTCGAAACAACACAGCGGCCAACAAAGCGACAGAGCATTAAGTCACAATCTCTCTCGCTCTTATTTTTTTGTGCTTAGCGTAATGTTGTTTTTATAGCAAAAAGTATAAATTTTCGACACTAAAAGTGGTGAATTTTGAGTTATGTCACCCTTGTCGCAAATGAGCGATATGTAAAAGTGAATTACTAAACTAAATAAAACTGGCTAGTCAAACAGCAACATACTTTTCACAATATTCTCTTCAAAAATTGTGCATTACCCGATTCTCAAATTTTTTTTTAGTATATAGACTAACGCTTGACTGTGATCTCACCTGATGGTAAATGAAGATGCAGCCTAAAATGGTGCGCGCTTGCCTAGAGGATGCCTATTCATTCTTGATTTCAAGAAACGTACATTATAGTTAGTTGGAAAAACGGAAGTCGGAAAGGCATTCCAAATTCTTTTTCAAACATACCTGAAATGAGTGGCTCTCCAAATTTGTTACCATAGTCTGAAGCACCATTGCTAGCATCGATTATAATCTGAAGTGGGCTTGCAAAATTATTAGGATACTTCCAATTCTTGTCTTCCCAAGGCAAATCGTATCCTAAAGGTAGTAAAAAAATAATGCTTTACTATTGGAATTTTTTTTTTTATTCGATGACAAGATAGCCCTTGACTGCAATCTCACCTGATGGTAAGTGACGATGGAGTCTAAGATGGTAGCGGGCTAACTTGGAAGGGGTAAACCAGTGTAAATTCAACCCATACCCCTAATCGGTTTCAACACGCCATCGTGCCGGAACGCTAAATCGCTTGGCGGCACGTCTTTGACGGTAGGGTGGTAACTAGCCACGGCCAAAGCCTCTCACTAGACCAGACCAGAGGCAATTTAGAAATTATAAATTCCTAAATTGCCACCGCCGGGAATCGAACCCGAGACCTCCCAGTTATAAGACCACAGCGGTCACCACTGCGCCAGGGAGGTCGTCAAAATATTTTTGGCCTGTTTTATAAGATAGCAAAAACACAGGCACAGGTAGGACTACACGCCAAATTAATTTTGATAATGATCATCAGATTGTAGCAATCATTTTCTCAATAATTTTTTTAATCTTTCAGTTGAAATTCATGTTTTGTGCATCGAAACGTGGCTAAGTTCAGGGCATTTAATAAGATACATGAGGTCTAAGTCCTTGGCAACCTGGGCGGCCTGCTAGGCTTCTGGAGAAAGCTGGGACGGTTGGAGTAAAGAACGTTGGAAGGATTGGTGCATCACACATAATTAAAAAAAAATTCAAAATTTATTTATTTCATGTAGGCCAACTTGTAGCTCTTATGACACGTCATAAATCTACCACCGGTTCGGAATGCAGATTCTGCTGAGAAGAGCCGGTAAGAAACTCAGCAGTGCTCTTTTCAAAAAAAAAATTTTTTTTACAATAGGTAACAAAACTGCTATGTATATGTCGCCGCGGAGGCTAGACGAGCTTCAGCTTTTAAATCGGTTTTCCCTAGTTCTATTATAAATTAATTTAGTTTGAATTTATCATGATTGATTTATTGTTATTTGAATTGTGAAATGAGGAAATAGTTTATTTTCTTTGAAACGGCGAGTTCTTACAGTAAGTACTTAATTATTTTGATGTAAAGATTTTGCTGTCTAAAAATTGCTGGTAAATTAATGTTTAATTATCAGGATGATTTTAAAAGTAGTTGTTATTAGTTTAGACTATTATTTACTCATTTATTAATAAATGAGCAATTAAAATGATTGTTACCATCCAATCGAGTGCAATGCCGGCCGACCAATAGGAGCAAAGCGGGCTGTTGTCATGCGATCCACGTGGAAGGGCGCGCGCGGCTTGCGCTCGATCAAGATGGCGAATTTTATTCATTAATTTTTGGGCTCTGGCCAGAGAAAGTTTGTAAGAGGAAACTCTTGTCAATTTTGGTATTAAATTAGAAGTCTAGGTTATACCTAGGCTTCAGTTTTTGTAATTCAACTTTTGGTTTATTAATTTGTAAAGTTTGTGTTGAAATTATAATTCTACCCTTTTGGTTAAAAATTAAATTAGTGATTTACTAAAATTATAAGCTTAAAATCAGTGTGGTGTTTCTTTTAGTCTGTTGATATCGTTTTAAAACCATTCTTGATTGTCCTGATTTTATCACCTAATAATATGGAATTACATATCACCTTTAGTTTATTTTGATCAGCTTTTGCCTTTAGTATTGCTTGTAAGATGGATAATGATAATAGCAGAATCGGTGACCCACGTGGGGTCAACGATTCTGCTGCTTTTAAAAAGACTGGCGAGACCGCTTCTCCGATATCAGAAGTGGGATCGCTCCAGCGATCCCTTTCTGCCGCTCAGTATGTTTCAGATCCTGGCCCCAACGATGTGGATCCAGAGGCGCCATCCGCTTGTGCGCCTGGCCCAAGCGTACCGACGCAGACGATGCAGAGCACGAGTAGCCCTGCAGTCCTGATGCCGCCGCAGCCGCTGCAGGCGGGCAGCGTCCCACCCGAGTTCTTCGCACACATGGTGACAATGATGCAGAGCATGAGCGAGCGACTGCTGCGTCAACCAGGTGACAAAGTGAAGATAACGGACATCTTCCTACCTTCTTACGACCCGGACGGCAACGTGGGAGTACGTGAGTGGTGTGATCATATTTCTACAGCTAAAAATAACTATCAGCTTAGTGATTACGACATTCGCATGAAAGTAACTAGCCTGCTTAAAGGGCGTGCTAAAATTTGGGCAGACAACTGGCTAGTTACTACATCTACCTGGGAGGAGTTGCGTCAAATAATCATCACTACGTTCGAGCCGGAGGCCCGCTATTCGCGGGACATACTTAGGTTTAGGGAGCATGTTTATAATTCTTCCAAAGATATAGCGGAGTTTCTAACGCGTTCCTGGCTTCTATGGCGGCGGATCACTAAGGATAAGCTTGATAACAGCGATGCCGTCGAAGCAGTTATCGGAACGGTAAGTGATGAACATTTAAGAATTGATTTAATGAATGTGCGTGCCACTTCGGTGCCAGAATTAATTTCTGTTGCCTCCTCCATTCGCTCTAAACGACCTAGTCAGTCGAATAGTTTAAACCAACCCCCAAATAAACGTTTGAAATTTTCACTTGACAATCGAAACAATTCTTTTTGTGAATTTTGTAAAAAACCGGGGCACGATTCTTTAAAATGCCGTTTCAGAAACCCGGTTAATAATTTAAATGCCAGTAAATCAGTTTCAACACCAGCGTCACCACTTGTGCCGAATAACCCGAATAACAGCAGTAATAAACTCTGCTCATTTTGTAGCAGGCCTGGTCATAGTTTTGAGACTTGCTTCCGTCGCGAAAGACAAATTAACTCTAACGTCAACACAGTGTTTAAAACTAAATCAAATTTAAATACCATGCAGATTAAAGTTGGGGATGTGGTTTTGGATACTGTGTTTGATAGTGGTGCTGAATGCTCCTTGATGCGCGAGTCTGTTGCTAAAAAACTACCCGGGCGTAGAAACGAAACCGTTAATTGTTTAAAAGGAATAGGCTCATTTCCGGTTTTGTCAATGAGTACCTTAACGGCGATTTGTGTCATTGATAATATTAATGTAGAAATCCTATTTCACGTTTTGGCTGATTACGAAATGACATCAGATGTACTAGTTGGTGCAAATTTGCTATTTGAAACCGGGTTAAGTGTAATCGTTACACAAAATAGCGCGACTTTGATACCTCAGCGTCGTGTCATGCAATTAAAAAATAATAGTCCGATTTTTGAAAACTTAAATCATGGTCTTACTGACGAACTTGAGATTAATCAGTTATTAAGTTTGCTAAATAATTTTGCTCATCTTTTTACTCGTGGTTTTTCAAAATCTCGCGTTAACACCGGCGAATTAGAAATTCGACTAAAAAACCCAGATAAATATGTTGAACGAAGGCCTTATCGGTTAACTCCAGTTGAGCGTGCGAGGGTTAAAGAGATCGTTAATGAATTAATCGAAAATAACATCGTTCGGGAAAGTAAATCCCCATATTCCAGTCCTATTATCCTAGTGAAAAAGAAAGACGGAAATGATCGCATGTGCGTGGATTATCGCGAATTAAACTCAAATACTATCCGCGACCATTACCCTCTTCCTTTGATCGGGGATCAGATCAACCAACTAGCGGGAGGGACATACTTTACTACCCTTGATATGGCATCAGGTTTCCACCAAATCCCTATTTCAGCTCCCTCTGTTGAGAAAACCGCCTTTGTTACCCCCGATGGGTTATACGAATACCTCACAATGCCTTTCGGTCTCTGTAATGCACCAGCCGTTTATCAGAGGTGCATAAATCGTGCATTAGGACCTCTTTTAAACATCGGAAGCGCCATTAATGACCCTCATAGTAGCGTAGCTCAGGTTTATATTGACGATGTAATAAGTAAATGTAACAATTTTTCGAATGGCCTTTCAAATTTAGAAAGAATTTTAATCGCTCTGCGCGATTCAGGTTTTTCAATTAACATCGATAAATGTATGTTCTTTAAACGCTCTATTGAGTATCTTGGCAATGTAATAGAAAATGGACAGGTTCGTCCTAGTCCCAGAAAGGTTGAAGCTCTATTAAAAGCTCCTGCTCCCACTACGGTTAAACAAGTACGCCAATTTAATGGTCTAGCCGGATTTTTCCGAAGATTTATCCCTGATTTCGCACGAATAATGATTCCTCTGTACAACTTGACTAAAAAGGGTGCGAAGTGGCAATGGACTCACATTCACGAGGAAGCACGTCAAAAGGTAATCCATTACCTTTCCTCCGAACCAGTCCTCAGAATTTTTCAAGAAGGTGAGCCGATTGAGTTATACACCGACGCCAGCAGTCTTGGCTTCGGGGCTGTACTAATCCAGATCATCAATGGTCGTCAGCATGCGATTGCTTACTTCAGTATGCGCACTACGGACGCTGAAAGCAGGTACCACTCCTATGAACTTGAGACGCTAGCTGTTGTGCGTGCAATCAAGCATTTCCGGCATTTCCTTTACGGGCGTAAGTTTACGGTAATAACCGATTGCAACGCGCTGAAGGCTTCAAAACACAAACAAGATTTGTTACCTCGCATTCATCGATGGTGGGCGTACCTTCAGAATTTCGACTTCGACATTGAATACAGGAAGGGCGAGCGTATGCAGCACGCAGACTTTTTTAGCAGAAATCCAGAACCCATTACTGTTAACGTCATGACGAGAAATGTCGAGTGGATCAACGTCGAACAGCGTCGCGATGCACAACTTCGCCCTATTATTGACTCTCTTCATAATGGAGATGATGTCCAGGGGTATCTGCTTGAAGGTAATGTTCTTAAGCACCAACATGTAGATCCGATCCTGGGGGTGCAGAAATTAATAGTGGTGCCAAAGGCTTTTCAGTGGAGTCTGATCAATACTTACCATACAGCTCTCAAGCATCCAGGCTGGGAGAAAACTCTTCATAAAATTAAAGAGACATACCATTTTGATAAGATGAGTTCTGTAGTTCGAGAATTCGTGGACAATTGCGTGGTGTGCAGATCTTCGAAACAAACTTCAGGAGCTGCGCAGGCTTCATCCCATAGCTAAACCAACGGTCGCATTTGAAGTCATCCACATGGACATTACCGGGAAGCTGGGTACTCCTGAGGATCAGGAATACGTCGTTGTGACAATCGACGCATATACAAAGTATGTATTACTACGTTATACTAACGATAAAAGCCAACACAGTTCCCTGGCTGCATTGAAGCAGGTCGTTCACCTGTTCGGAGCCCCCAGACAGATCATAGTGGATGGCGGACGTGAGTTTCTAGGGGAATACAAGAATTATTGCGACAGTTTTGGTATCGAACTTCACGTCATAGCCCCTGGTGTGAGTAGAGCTAATGGTCAAGTGGAACGCGTAATGGCGACACTGAAAAATGGCTTAGTTATGATCAAAAATTATGAGACTCCAGAGTGGCACACAGCTTTAGAAGGTTTGCAATTAGCTTTTAATTGCACTGTTCATAGAACGACTGGCATAGCCCCACTTACACTTCTTACGCGTCGTCAAAACTGTGTACCACCGGAACTCCTGAACCTGGTTAATCTTGATAACACCTCCATAGATATAGAAGCATTACAGGCACACGTACAGCGGAGAATGACCGAGGCGTCTGCTAAAGATAAAGCAAGATTTGATAGGGGGCGGGCAAAAATCCATAATTTCCAACGAGGGGACTTTGTTTTGATTAAAAATAACCCTAGAAACCAAACCTCACTTGATCTCAGATTTAGTGAGCCTTACGAAGTTTACAGAGTGCTTGAGAACGACCGATACTTGGTGAAGAAGGTCGTCGGACATCATGGGCGGCCTCGCAAAGTTGCCCATGATCAACTACGACGCGCCCCACAACCAGGCGCAACCCTTCAGGCGGCCGTGTCGCCTCAAGATGATCAGCAGCCTGGGCCTTCTGGCATCACTGCTGCCTCGCGATCCTTGGCTGCATCACCAGTCGCTGTTGCTGAGCAAACGACCTAAACCATCTGGATGTTAAACCCGGTGAGCGTATTGTTTATTCACTTTATTTTAAAGCAGAAATAATTGCAACACATAGCACATGACAAAATAGAATAACTATTATTATTATTTATTAACGAAATTTTTGTCTGCGACTCTGACTTTAACTTTGACTTTGACTGTTTGACTGTTATAACAAAAGATGTACGTTGACGTGTGGAGCCGATCAACGACCAACTTATTAAAAATAACTATTGACGTGTGGAGCCGTTCAATAGTTAATCCTATCCGAAAAGAATAAAATGTCCCCTGTGTACCACGGCGTTCAGGACCGCTCAGGAGCACAGCATCGACCTTCCCAACCCCCCTGCCTTTCTTCCTTCCTTTAGGGCCTTCTTCGTGGACCTGTCACCCTCATATCCTACCCTTAACACTACATATAACTGTATTCATATGAAAATTATGAGCAGTGTCTTGTGTGTTAAAAAAAAAAAAAAAAAATAAAAATAAAAAAAAAAAAAAAAAATTAATTACTGACTTGACTGTTGTCATGTGGAATGAGCAGTTACACATTTATGAAGTCACCTTATTTAAATTGACTGTTGTCATATGGAAATGAGCAGTCAGAAATTTTATAAAGTTATTTATTTATTTAAGTTAACTATTGTCATGTGGAATGACTAGTTACACATTACATAAAAATGCCTTATTTGCTTATCTATTGTCATGTGGTATGTGCGAATACTTTATTCATTTAACTGTGTTCATGTAAGGTGCGCAGTTACTCATTTATTATAATTAATTCTGTTGTTGCTGATAGCAAGCAGTATTCATATGCAAAAATAGCTTATTTCAATTCTAATCATGAAATATGCCTAATTTCCTGAAGGTTTCCTTGGTTTAAGGAAATCCTTTATAGCAAAAGTCTTGTTTACAAATACAAAGTTCATTGGAATCCATATTAGGCTTAGGTTCACTGTGGAAGTGCCTTGCCTCAAAGCTAATTTCTTTGTCTACAGAAGTTAACCTGGAAAACGAAGCGCTGCAGGGCACGCATCGCCTGCAGAATGGCCGTGTCGCCGCGGAGGCTAGACGAGCTTCAGCTTTTAAATCGGTTTTCCCTAGTTCTATTATAAATTAATTTAGTTTGAATTTATCATGATTGATTTATTGTTATTTGAATTGTGAAATGAGGAAATAGTTTATTTTCTTTGAAACGGCGAGTTCTTACAGTAAGTACTTAATTATTTTGATGTAAAGATTTTGCTGTCTAAAAATTGCTGGTAAATTAATGTTTAATTATCAGGATGATTTTAAAAGTAGTTGTTATTAGTTTAGACTATTATTTACTCATTTATTAATAAATGAGCAATTAAAATGATTGTTACCATCCAATCGAGTGCAATGCCGGCCGACCAATAGGAGCAAAGCGGGCTGTTGTCATGCGATCCACGTGGAAGGGCGCGCGCGGCTTGCGCTCGATCAAGATGGCGAATTTTATTCATTAATTTTTGGGCTCTGGCCAGAGAAAGTTTGTAAGAGGAAACTCTTGTCAATTTTGGTATTAAATTAGAAGTCTAGGTTATACCTAGGCTTCAGTTTTTGTAATTCAACTTTTGGTTTATTAATTTGTAAAGTTTGTGTTGAAATTATAATTCTACCCTTTTGGTTAAAAATTAAATTAGTGATTTACTAAAATTATAAGCTTAAAATCAGTGTGGTGTTTCTTTTAGTCTGTTGATATCGTTTTAAAACCATTCTTGATTGTCCTGATTTTATCACCTAATAATATGGAATTACATATCACCTTTAGTTTATTTTGATCAGCTTTTGCCTTTAGTATTGCTTGTAAGATGGATAATGATAATAGCAGAATCGGTGACCCACGTGGGGTCAACGATTCTGCTGCTTTTAAAAAGACTGGCGAGACCGCTTCTCCGATATATACAATGCTTCCACAATGAAGCTTCAAAAATGCATACGTAGGTACACACAATCCAATGCATGTCAAGATGGGCAGACAAAGCAGACCCATTCCCGTTGGTGGCATCCGTTCACGAGCATGACGCATGAATCAGGCGTTGCTTCGCTCAACCATATTTGAGGAAACGTAACAACCCGCACCACCACAGAAATGTTTAAGAGAGCATGACATACTTAGGCCACCCATGTTAAGGCATCAAATTGAATACCAACATTAAAATATTTATTTTAAAATATGACCAGTTAACAGGTTTAAATGTGCAATCAAGCATTTCCGGCATTTCCTTTACGGGCGTAAGTTTACGGTAATAACCGATTGCAACGCGCTGAAGGCTTCAAAACACAAACAAGATTTGTTACCTCGCATTCATCGATGGTGGGCGTACCTTCAGAATTTCGACTTCGACATTGAATACAGGAAGGGCGAGCGTATGCAGCACGCAGACTTTTTTAGCAGAAATCCAGAACCCATTACTGTTAACGTCATGACGAGAAATGTCGAGTGGATCAACGTCGAACAGCGTCGCGATGCACAACTTCGCCCTATTATTGACTCTCTTCATAATGGAGATGATGTCCAGGGGTATCTGCTTGAAGGTAATGTTCTTAAGCACCAACATGTAGATCCGATCCTGGGGGTGCAGAAATTAATAGTGGTGCCAAAGGCTTTTCAGTGGAGTCTGATCAATACTTACCATACAGCTCTCAAGCATCCAGGCTGGGAGAAAACTCTTCATAAAATTAAAGAGACATACCATTTTGATAAGATGAGTTCTGTAGTTCGAGAATTCGTGGACAATTGCGTGGTGTGCAGATCTTCGAAACAAACTTCAGGAGCTGCGCAGGCTTCATCCCATAGCTAAACCAACGGTCGCATTTGAAGTCATCCACATGGACATTACCGGGAAGCTGGGTACTCCTGAGGATCAGGAATACGTCGTTGTGACAATCGACGCATATACAAAGTATGTATTACTACGTTATACTAACGATAAAAGCCAACACAGTTCCCTGGCTGCATTGAAGCAGGTCGTTCACCTGTTCGGAGCCCCCAGACAGATCATAGTGGATGGCGGACGTGAGTTTCTAGGGGAATACAAGAATTATTGCGACAGTTTTGGTATCGAACTTCACGTCATAGCCCCTGGTGTGAGTAGAGCTAATGGTCAAGTGGAACGCGTAATGGCGACACTGAAAAATGGCTTAGTTATGATCAAAAATTATGAGACTCCAGAGTGGCACACAGCTTTAGAAGGTTTGCAATTAGCTTTTAATTGCACTGTTCATAGAACGACTGGCATAGCCCCACTTACACTTCTTACGCGTCGTCAAAACTGTGTACCACCGGAACTCCTGAACCTGGTTAATCTTGATAACACCTCCATAGATATAGAAGCATTACAGGCACACGTACAGCGGAGAATGACCGAGGCGTCTGCTAAAGATAAAGCAAGATTTGATAGGGGGCGGGCAAAAATCCATAATTTCCAACGAGGGGACTTTGTTTTGATTAAAAATAACCCTAGAAACCAAACCTCACTTGATCTCAGATTTAGTGAGCCTTACGAAGTTTACAGAGTGCTTGAGAACGACCGATACTTGGTGAAGAAGGTCGTCGGACATCATGGGCGGCCTCGCAAAGTTGCCCATGATCAACTACGACGCGCCCCACAACCAGGCGCAACCCTTCAGGCGGCCGTGTCGCCTCAAGATGATCAGCAGCCTGGGCCTTCTGGCATCACTGCTGCCTCGCGATCCTTGGCTGCATCACCAGTCGCTGTTGCTGAGCAAACGACCTAAACCATCTGGATGTTAAACCCGGTGAGCGTATTGTTTATTCACTTTATTTTAAAGCAGAAATAATTGCAACACATAGCACATGACAAAATAGAATAACTATTATTATTATTTATTAACGAAATTTTTGTCTGCGACTCTGACTTTAACTTTGACTTTGACTGTTTGACTGTTATAACAAAAGATGTACGTTGACGTGTGGAGCCGATCAACGACCAACTTATTAAAAATAACTATTGACGTGTGGAGCCGTTCAATAGTTAATCCTATCCGAAAAGAATAAAATGTCCCCTGTGTACCACGGCGTTCAGGACCGCTCAGGAGCACAGCATCGACCTTCCCAACCCCCCTGCCTTTCTTCCTTCCTTTAGGGCCTTCTTCGTGGACCTGTCACCCTCATATCCTACCCTTAACACTACATATAACTGTATTCATATGAAAATTATGAGCAGTGTCTTGTGTGTTAAAAAAAAAAAAAAAAATAAAAATAAAAAAAAAAAAAAAAAATTAATTACTGACTTGACTGTTGTCATGTGGAATGAGCAGTTACACATTTATGAAGTCACCTTATTTAAATTGACTGTTGTCATATGGAAATGAGCAGTCAGAAATTTTATAAAGTTATTTATTTATTTAAGTTAACTATTGTCATGTGGAATGACTAGTTACACATTACATAAAAATGCCTTATTTGCTTATCTATTGTCATGTGGTATGTGCGAATACTTTATTCATTTAACTGTGTTCATGTAAGGTGCGCAGTTACTCATTTATTATAATTAATTCTGTTGTTGCTGATAGCAAGCAGTATTCATATGCAAAAATAGCTTATTTCAATTCTAATCATGAAATATGCCTAATTTCCTGAAGGTTTCCTTGGTTTAAGGAAATCCTTTATAGCAAAAGTCTTGTTTACAAATACAAAGTTCATTGGAATCCATATTAGGCTTAGGTTCACTGTGGAAGTGCCTTGCCTCAAAGCTAATTTCTTTGTCTACAGAAGTTAACCTGGAAAACGAAGCGCTGCAGGGCACGCATCGCCTGCAGAATGGCCGTGTCGCCGCGGAGGCTAGACGAGCTTCAGCTTTTAAATCGGTTTTCCCTAGTTCTATTATAAATTAATTTAGTTTGAATTTATCATGATTGATTTATTGTTATTTGAATTGTGAAATGAGGAAATAGTTTATTTTCTTTGAAACGGCGAGTTCTTACAGTAAGTACTTAATTATTTTGATGTAAAGATTTTGCTGTCTAAAAATTGCTGGTAAATTAATGTTTAATTATCAGGATGATTTTAAAAGTAGTTGTTATTAGTTTAGACTATTATTTACTCATTTATTAATAAATGAGCAATTAAAATGATTGTTACCATCCAATCGAGTGCAATGCCGGCCGACCAATAGGAGCAAAGCGGGCTGTTGTCATGCGATCCACGTGGAAGGGCGCGCGCGGCTTGCGCTCGATCAAGATGGCGAATTTTATTCATTAATTTTTGGGCTCTGGCCAGAGAAAGTTTGTAAGAGGAAACTCTTGTCAATTTTGGTATTAAATTAGAAGTCTAGGTTATACCTAGGCTTCAGTTTTTGTAATTCAACTTTTGGTTTATTAATTTGTAAAGTTTGTGTTGAAATTATAATTCTACCCTTTTGGTTAAAAATTAAATTAGTGATTTACTAAAATTATAAGCTTAAAATCAGTGTGGTGTTTCTTTTAGTCTGTTGATATCGTTTTAAAACCATTCTTGATTGTCCTGATTTTATCACCTAATAATATGGAATTACATATCACCTTTAGTTTATTTTGATCAGCTTTTGCCTTTAGTATTGCTTGTAAGATGGATAATGATAATAGCAGAATCGGTGACCCACGTGGGGTCAACGATTCTGCTGCTTTTAAAAAGACTGGCGAGACCGCTTCTCCGATATATACAATGCTTCCACAATGAAGCTTCAAAAATGCATACGTAGGTACACACAATCCAATGCATGTCAAGATGGGCAGACAAAGCAGACCCATTCCCGTTGGTGGCATCCGTTCACGAGCATGACGCATGAATCAGGCGTTGCTTCGCTCAACCATATTTGAGGAAACGTAACAACCCGCACCACCACAGAAATGTTTAAGAGAGCATGACATACTTAGGCCACCCATGTTAAGGCATCAAATTGAATACCAACATTAAAATATTTATTTTAAAATATGACCAGTTAACAGGTTTAAATGTGGAAACCAGCCCAGCATGAAGAAAGAAGAAAGAGAAAGAGGACTGTACCTGGAATTAACAGATTGCCAACACTATAACCAGCAGTGCCGGCAACTGTATGACCTCCCCTGCCGACCCCCTGTACGTCTCGAATCCGTCCCCCAGTCCCTGTGGTAGCTCCGCTGAATGGAGCCACCGCAGTTGGCATGTTGTGGGTCTCAGCCGTAAATATTATATCAGATTCAGTCATTTCTTGAATCATTGCAGAAGGTACTTTCACATCACTAGGCCGAATCTTTGTGTGTTCAAAACCTTTTATTGCACTGTAAAAGTTTCATACAAACTTATTTAAGAAATATTATGTTATTTTTTTAGAAAAACACACCCATCATCAATGGTGTGCACAGGATGTACAACAGGGAAAGCAGATGATTTAAAATGGATAAAATCTCCAGTACGAGTAAAACGAGTTTAGAGAGAGATTTTAATAAGTTTCACTCATCATTCTTACCTGCTGTTGTCCCCAAATTTTATAACATTATTATCATTAGAGGTTTCTTGAGTCGAAGCAACCATATCAATCAATGATTGATCTATTTCTTTGCCATCTAGAATTATTTTTCCCTGAAAAAACATTTTCAGTCACTGAATATGTATTATTTTATTAGTTTTACAACTTATAATACTACAGTGTAAATTATTTTTTTAGTAAGTATAAATTATTTATTAGTTGTAAGTGTAAATAAAGTTATGTGTGTTAATTTGGTTGGGCATAATATCCAAAATGAAAGGATAGTATTACTTTCAATTATTTGCTGTAAAAGTATATTACCTTAAAGAACCAATGCCTTGAGTGTTCACTATTACTTTGTGCCAGATCAAAAAGTTCTACACTTGTTGGGTCCCGTTTTAACTTATTTACAAACAGATCCATATAAAACTGCATATCCCAGGTGTCGAATGCCAAACCTAAAATATATTTTTAATTAGAGTAACAGTAAATACCAATATGTAATACGTACATGTACGAACTAGCCGATACAGGGATTGTTTGTGTTAGAACCAAGACCACAATGCAATCCTATGAAAGATATTATACAAAAGCGTACAGATCCCCATTCTCTCTTGGATATAGCATGGTATATTTCTAAAATGATAATCTATGGTACGAAATAGGATCCTTTATACAGTATAGTGTAATATGGGTTTTAGTCCTGTATGACTTACCTAACTTATTATTGACTTTTTCCATAGCTGCCATGCCCTCTTTTTGCAACGGTACAACAAACCAGGGCTCCAAATCCTTAGGCAAGCCCTCATTGAAGCTCTTTCGAGGCAGATTCTCAGTGGTATAGATACACTGTGTCATCCTATCATGCAATGGTGCAGTCAGGCCATCAAACAACTTTCTGCTAACACTTTTAGCTTTGCTAAATGTGATGAGATATCTAGTGGAGACTTCAAGGCGCACAACATCATGAAGACCAACACTCGCGCAGATCTGAACTGAATTACTTGAATCGGCTGTTGAGAAATTGAATCTGAAAGTTTTAGTTAGGAGATAAACCAAATTGATATTCTCTATATTCAAATCATTAATTTATAAACATACCGTTTAACTGTGACAGTCACTAAGGACAGCTGTGCTGTATGTCGATTCCGTAAACATGATTGCGTCAGTGTAACGATCGGAATTGGCTGAATTTATGGCATGCACATGCATTTTAACCAATAACGGGAGGGTACCAGTCAATCCAATCAAAGGTCATTGCGATCGTTACACTGATGCAATCGTTTTTATGGAATCAACATGCTGTTTTCTAAAATGATTGCTATAGTGTGTTGATTGCAATCGCCTCTGATTGGCTGACACTCACTCGATGTTGACTTAAATGCATTGTTGCAGAAAGAATGTGATAAATTCAGCCAATCTCCACTATTGAGACTGTGTTGATGCAGCTTTTACAGAATTGGCCTAAGCTACTAATAAGGGAGAATTGAAAGACTTAGGCTTACCGTCTGAAACAAATTGGTCCAACACTGGAAGGCACTAAGCTCATGAAATCACTATTATTTTAAGGGATTGTAAATCCCTTACTGACAAGTGCTGAATGTATAACACAGAAATATTTCAGACTCTCTGAGGCCAGCCTAACTATCACATCACACCTACAACTGCACAAATCATTTCAATGAAATGGTAGGTAACCCTATTTATTAGGGGAAGTCAGCCGTATGATGGAGCTGCGTCATTGATCTTACATATTATGTCTTTGCAATGCATTACTGAAAAGTATTGGTAACTTACCTCGGGCCAATCTCTATTATTATTTGCTCATCACCTATAAGTTTATACATGGATTCATTTCTCAAAGCATGGGGATGTATTGGTGAGCTGAGCAGCCACTGCAATATCTTTATTTGGTTAATGTTAAGATAATCACAGCCTTCAGCAAGTTCCACATGGTAGCACACCTCTGTTGAAAGCTCTTGCACGTCGGAATCAACGAGTTTCAACTTTGCAAGTATTTCATTAGTCCTGTGAGCACTGAACGCTTCACGTGTAAAAAATCTTAAAATGCACATAGTTAAGATCTATTCAAGTTCTTACAATAAACTGATGAAAGAATGTCGACAGTCGATTACCTACATTTGTATTTGTTTCACAAATTGATATCTTGCATCAAGGTTAAAGATCGGGCCATATCATTCAACTTGTTTAGCGAATAACAATAATAATACGAATAACAATCTTACGCAAGTTAATGAACTTTTATTATGTTTAAGTTTATTGTTTAAACTTTAATTAAACTTTAAGGGCCGGTGTAGATCACCGGAATGTCCGCGGCGCGGCGAACAATTTCAGTATGAATTAATTTTAAACTTTATCTACATTATCACTAAAGACCAGTGTCGCTTGACACGTGTGGCCGCATGATCTTTTTGAGCTTTTCAAGTGATACTGGTCTTTAGCGATTATGTAGATAAAGTTTAAAATTACGTGTTCGCTGCACCGCTATCGCTACCGGCCCCTGCCATTCCGGTGTAGACTAGAGGTGGTTAATATAGCACTTAGCAACATATTACAGCATGCTATCTTTCCATAGCACACAGCAAGTGCTCCATACGTAGGTGCAGTGGTGCTACGATGCTATAAATATCATGCGCTGTAGGCGGTGTAGCATACTGCGCGTAGCAGCGGCGCTACGCGGTCGGGCAGTCAGCAGATGGATTTATCGCAACTCGCAATAAACATGCTATATGATTTAGCGTGTTGCAAGACATAGCGCGCGCGCCGGCCGCCCACAAGCTTCCTAATTAAAGTTGCTGTAGCATAGCATTTTTCATAGCATGCTAAAATTTTATAGTTTATAGTCAGTAGCATGATATTGATTTCTATAAATCAATATCATGCTACTGACTATAAACTGCTATCATTTTTGAACAACTCTAGTGTAGACCGGCCCTAAGGGTGTCCATACACGGTCAAATATGTTTGTCAAACAAACGGAAGCGAAGGTGTTTGATTGGGTGCGCTGTTTGATCATGGTCATCAAACACCAGCGCACCCAATCAAACACCTCCGTTTGTTTGAAATGTTTGACCGTTTATGGGCCCCTTAAGAGGGCCCGTACACGGTCAAACGTGTTTGTCAAACACGTAACATTTTTACGTGTATTTGATAGTCTGTGATCGTGTTTGTCAAACAAACTACGTGTTTGACAAACAAATTACGTGTTTGACAAACGGGAACGGAGGTGTTTGAATAGCTGCCTTTACACTAGATGCTGATTCGCTCGCGATTGGAGTGTGTTGGGAGTGTACACGATGGAACGCGAGAAAGCTTGCACGCGCAATCACGAGTGATTGTTAATAACCAATTTTTGGTTGTCGAATCAAATGGTCGAATGGTCGTATTTGACAACAGGGTTGCCAACTCCTAAAAAAATTTAGCCCTAACATCAACATGAAATACCCCTAAATAACCCTAAATGCAATATTCAAAAGCCCCAAAAAAATCCCTGTATCTTGTTACCATTCAAGGCTAATGTTTAAATGAGTTTCCCGTTTTATTGAGGTAAATAAAAATAATATAACTTAATTTTAATTACATTATTCGGCAGAGACGTAACTATACCGTTTGAGGTCCGTGGCAAATTCGTCGGATGGGGCCCTCCCTCCCCCAATATAAAGAAGCTCAACCAATGAGATAACATTTTTTAATTTTATAATAAATCACTACATGAAGTAGGTACATACAATTGCAACGTAAAAGCGACATTTTCCCGAGCGAAGAGAGCGCGAAATTTTTTATGATTGCATTACGGCACTTAGTAGTCCATACTTGGTACCTACAATAGAAATGTAAAAGTGATATTTTCGCGAGCGAAGCGAGCGCGAAATTTTTTATGATTGCATTACGGCAGTTAGTAGTCCATACTTGGCACCTACAATAGAAATGTAAAAGTGACATTTTCACGAGTGAAGCAAGCGCGAAATTTTTTATGATTGCATTACGGCACTTAGTAGTCTATACTTGGCACCTATAATATATTAGATATGTAAAAGTGATATTTTCGCCAGCGAAGCGAGCGCGAAATTTTTTATAATTGCATAACGGCACTTAGTAGTCCATACTTGGCACCTACGAGTACAATCGAAACGTAAAAGAGACATTTTCGAGAGCGAAGTGAGCTTGAAATTTTTTATGATTGCATTACGGCACTTAGTAGTCCATACTTGGCACCTACAATAGCAACGTTTTTTTATTTTGCACTATGCCATATCTACTACATAGTCCTGTACTTTTGGCGCTTGAGACCCTGCTCTTGTATGCGCCGCACACCCGGCATCGTAGGTAAAGTCGGCCCTTCAAACTATTTAGCTATTGTTATTGGGGTACCTATATTCGGTAATTAATTAGATATTTTATAAAATTTTAAAATATGTGTATATGGACCTAATGACATTTAGGTACCTATACAAATATGTATCTTTTTAATTTCTGTAAGACAAATAAAAATTTTGGCCCCAAATCTACCGCCCCTAAAATCTGCTGCCCTAGGCTCGAGTTAACTCAGCCTTTTGGTAAATCAATTTACTGTGCGTAACCTTTCTTGTCCCAAAGAATTTAGTTTATTTCAATTTTAATTTTGAAAATGATCGCTCGGCACTAGTGCCGATTACGGCTAGCTGCAGCCACAGGATTTGCTATAAATGTTAGAATCATCTTGTGCTTCTGGCTCTCTCTGACTGGGACCCCTTCCGGCTGGGGCCCATGGCATTTTGCCGAAATGCCACCCTATAGTTACGCCTCTGTTATTCGGAATTCTTATAGTCATACAATATGTTTACATTATAAGTGTAACATTTTTTGGAGATGGAATAAAAGTAACGCAAGATCCACCATCACGTTTTAAAATGAAAAGGGAAATCGGTTTCCTAATTTGTTTTTCACTATATTATATATCGAAAAAGTGTGTTCAACGCTAATGTATTGAAATATTTTCAAAACGCTTTAGCTAAAACGATTTTAAGCATATTATTCCGAAATATCATAGGCGTTTTGCTTTATTTACTCGTTTTGGTTAGTCAATTATGTGACGCTTGAAAATTTATTTATGCCCCTAAAAATAGCCCTAAATTTTTTTGGGCCCTAAAAAAATCCCAACAAGCATAATTCCGCCCTAAATTTGGGGCTAAAAGCCCTAAGTTGGGAACCCTGTTTGACAAACAAATTACGTGTTTGACAAACGGAAACAGCTACGCTGTGCCACCGCTGTCCTAGGCGATTCACTTAAAAAATCGATGTCCGATTCGATTCAAGTCGAACTTATTAGAATCGATATCATTCTCGATCAAATCGAGCATTTAAATATCAATTTACGATTACTTGCGACATTTTCAAACATACTTAATTATTATTTATTGATGATAATTTACCTTAAATACAAGTAATTGGATAGAAATATTATCATGCTTGTATTACCCCGAAGGAGCAGTGGACGTAAATTCACAGCACAGATTACAATAGGCGGCGGGATCCACGGGTTAGATTAGAAATGATAACTTTTTTAATAATTAAGTAGGTCCTACTACCTACCTAATGTAAGTAAGTTCCTAAGTAACGACATCTTTGGATAAGTTCATAAATATTTATATAATGAGTCAAATTATCAACCAAGTATGATATATTTTTGGGTCCGACATTACAGCAAAAAAATTAAATAGAAGCTGTTATATTTATTATTATAAAATTATTTAATAAAATAATATGTTAGTTTTTCTATGACTTTTATTTTAATGTCTTTTTCTTTACATTGACATAACATCATCTATTTATAAAAAAGTTTAGTTACTACCAAGATCTTACTACAACATCTTCCTTTTTTTTTTTTTTTTTTAATTGGGATACCTCACTGGTGGTCGAACCACACGTCCATGTAAGGTTTTGTATAAAGAAGGTTTTGGAGCAATTACAGATTCCTCATCATCATCCGGAATATAATAAGGTACAAAATTAAAAGGCTTTATAAAAAATCTATTTCTAATAAACATCCTCCCATTTTCTCCCATTATCTTGTAAGTTCTATTATAAACTTTTTCCTTGACTATTCCTTTTTTCCAAAATCTATTTCGACCGTAGCAATTAACATTGTCGGATCTACATTTTAGCGATTTTCATTTTATTGCATTAAAGGTCTTAGAATAAGAATAGAAATGCTCCCACCAATTATTTTAAAATCAACCAACCATCTTTGTGGGTTTTGCAAGTACAAAAAGTAGGTACATTGACTATTCATATTCAATACATTGAATATTTGAAACTTTGAACGGCCGCACCCTAAAGTAGTGATTTTTCACATACGACTATGTTAATTGCTACGGTCGATTTATTTTAAAAAATACATGTTCTCCAATTTCCAACTCTCTTAAATTAACCTTGTTCCTGTTATAATAGTATCTATCCTTTTCTTGTCTATGAATTAAATTTCGCCTTAAATTCCTATCAATCCTCGGAAGAAATGCCTTCTTTGCCATAGGTATAATACCTCTTAACTTTCTGTTGAATAAATTCTCAGCCGGAGATGCAATAACATTTGAAATGGGACTATTACGAAATTCTAACATTACTAAATATGGATCCTTCTTATCATATAAAGCTTTCTTAAGTAGCCTCTTTACTGTTTGTATCTCACGTTCCACCATGCCATTTGATTGAGCATATTCTGGACTTGACATGGTGTGTTTAAAATCATAGTCTCTAGCGAAATTCTTAAAATTGTCACTAGAAAATTGCGGCCCTCCATCACTAAATAGCTCATTTGGAATCCCATGACGACTGAAAATCTGTTTCAATTTATCAATAATAAATTCGCTTGTAGTACATCTTAAAAAATCTATCTCAGGAAACTTTGAATAATAATCTATCACAATCATATAATTACCTCCATTTAATTGAAATAAATCTACACCTACTTTTTCCCAAGGTAATTCTGGTACAGCATGAGGCATTAAAGTTTCTTTTTTATTATTATTACTAAAAAGAATACATGTTTCACATTTTGAAACCATATCTCTAATCTCAGACATCATTCTTGGCCAATACATAGCATCATTTGCCCGTAACAATGTTTTGGTTATGCCTAAATGTGGAAAATGTACACGCCCCAGCATTTCTTTTCTAAATTCAGGTGGCACCACTAAACATTTTCCTTTGAATATTAAATTTGATTTATAAGTCAAACTATCTCTTACATGCCAATATGACCTTACTATTTCTGGCAGTAAAGCTTTGTGATCAGGCCAACCCCTTAATATATAATCTTTTAACAATCTCATTTCATCATTCCTATCTGTCAATGTTTGATAATTATTCAACTGTTTTTTGCTGATATTTAACGAACCTATCACCATGTCTATATTAGCTTCTATATTATCTTCATCTAATTCTATCTGCAATCTATCATTCACGTCAAACGATCTAGATAAAGTATCAGCTATATATAACTCTTTTCCTCGTTTGTAGACTAATATAAATTGATACTTTTGTAACTTAATTAACATTCGCTGAATTCGCGGTGAACAAGAATTCAGTGGCTTTTTCATGATACCTATTAATGGATTGTGATCTGTCTCGATAGTAATATTCCTACCAAATATAAACTGATTAAATCTCTCACAACTAAACAGAATTGCTAATAACTCCTTTTCAATCTGCGCATAACGTTGCTGACATTCGTTTAATGCCTTGGAAGCATAAGCAACTGGTAAATTATTTTGTAAAATAACAGCACCTAAGCCATCTTTTGAAGCATCAACAGACAAAACTATAGGTAACTTCTCATCGAAAAACTGTAGTACAGGCTTTTCAGATAAAATCTTTTTAAATTCATTAAATGCTTTTTCATGTTGCTCTAACCAAATAAAATCTACATCTTTTTTTAATAAACTTCTCAAAGGGGAAAGTAAACCCTGAAAATTAGGAATAAACTTGGAAATATAATTTACAACCCCTAAAAATCTTTCTAGCTCTTTTCTATCTTTTGGACTTTTCATTGATGTAATTGACTCTATCCTACTATTATCAAGAGTAACACCATTCTTACTTATAATATGGCCCAGGTATTTTAATTGTTCTACATCAATCTTACATTTTTCTTTGTTTAGTTTTACATTTTCCTGTCTAAGTCTATCAAAAACATTTCTTAATCTTTTATCATGTTCTTCCTTTGTTCTTCCCCAAATCAATATATCATCAATATAAACATCTACGCCATCTAAATCATCTAGTACTTGACGCATGCGATGCTGATAAACTTCCGAAGCACTACATATACCAAAAGGCATTCTAAGAAATTTGTACCTACCAAATGGTGTATTAAAACAACATAAGTCTGAACTCGCTTCAGACAATTTTATGTTCCAGAATCCATTTTTTACATCCAGTGTACTAAAGAATTGAGCACCTGAAAGTTTACTAGTAATCTCTTCTAGTGTTGGCAATTCAAAGTGTTGCCTTTTAATAGCTTCGTTAAGATCTTTAGGATCTAAGCATAACCGCAAATCCCCATTAGGTTTGTATACAATAACTAAAGAATTGACCCATTCTGTAGGGTGTGTTACCTTGCATATGACTCCCATTTTTTCTAATTCCTCTAATTTCTTTTTCAAATTAGCTTGTATTGCAAGAGGAACTCGCCTACTTGCATGCACAACAGGAGTAGCTTCCGGTTTTAATTTAATATCATACTCTTCCTTCATACACCCCAAACCATGAAACAAATCATCATACTCAGATGTGATACTTGCAACATTTTTAGTTTCATTGGTATTCTTTACAGGATTAACTAAATGCATTTTAATTGCTGATTGTAACCCTAATATATTACATGCTTTGTCTGATTCTACTACATAAAATTCTACTACGTAATTCTGACCTTCATATTTTATAGACAGTGAACACTTACCAATGCAGTTAATTACCTGACCTGTATATGTTGTCAGTCTAACTTTTGTCGGATAAAGATTATGTCTATCCAACCCTAAACATGATAACATATTAGCTGATATTATATTAGCTTGAGCTCCTGTGTCGACTTTCAAATGAAGAGGTACACTGCCAACTCCAGCTGTGATTATCCAATCCTTTATATCCTTTTTAAGTGCACTTACAAAAACTGCTCCAAATTTTACATGTCCTTCAAAATTCTCATCTATTGTATCATCATTAACTTCATCTTCTACTTCATGAACAGAACGTTTTTTACATTGACTTATAAAATGGTTGTAACCATTACAACGGACACAACGTTTACCGTATGCAGGACATTTCCTTATTGGATGATTATAGCCACACTTTTGGCATGCTTTTCTATTATAATTTTCATTCACATCTCTCCTATGCTCGCTATTAAATCCAGATTTGCTGAATTTATTCTGTTTTTTTATCAAACTTATGTATGTTATAGTCCGAATCATTGCTACTATGAGCATTATCCAGAGGACTAGATACACATATTTTCTCCAACTGCATTTTTGTCTCTTGTGATATACGACATATGTTTATTGCCTTGTCCAG
Source organism: Hipparchia sbordonii (assembly GCA_038048805.1). Taxonomy (NCBI): domain Eukaryota; kingdom Metazoa; phylum Arthropoda; class Insecta; order Lepidoptera; family Nymphalidae; genus Hipparchia; species Hipparchia sbordonii. The sequence continues at coordinate 7,861,141 of CM076102.1, forward strand.
TGTTAATTCTTTTGTTCTTAAAAGTCTGTCTTTCACCGTTGTGTCTCTAATTCCACAAACTAATCTATCTCTTATCAAACTTTCCGTGACAACTCCAAAATTGCATGTACTGCTTAAATCTCTTAGCACCACCAAAAAATCTTCATAAGACTCGTCATCTTTTTGATTTCTGGTGAAAAACTTATATCTTTCGTATGTTTCATTTTTTTCGGGATTAAAATGCTCCTCAAACTTTTTAATTACTTTTTCTATATCAAAGCGATGATCGACTTTCTCAAATGCGAATGTATTATATAACTTAATGCCTCGGTCGCCTATTGCATTTAATAGCAATGCGGTTTTGGTTTTTGGACTTTTTTCGTCATTGCCCGACGCAATTATGAATAATTCAAATTTCTGCCTGAAAAACCGCCAATTCTCAGCCATAGAACCCTGCCAACTAATTTCTGATGGTAGGTTTATTGACCCGTTTTCTGTTATAATTCTGGCTTTCTCCATTATAATTATTTTTTATTATATATTTCTTACCTACATCCTTTTTCTTTTTAAATTACCGGCTGCGCCATGTTATATTTAATTATTATAAAATTATTTAATAAAATAATATGTTATTTTTATTTTAATGTCTTTTTCTTTACATTGACATAACATCATCTATTTATAAAAAAGTTTAGTTACTACCAAGATCTTACTACAACAGAAGCATTTTGAATCAGCCCGATTCGAGAGGTTTTCGATTCATCTGTGCAGTGTTTTGATGCAGTGTTCCAAATTGATCTTAAAAACCTAGGAGGATTAAGCTCTGGAGTGGCCATAGGATGCGTACCCCTCTGTAAGTTTTTATTTGACGGGTATGCCCAGCGGTCATACCCGTTATATAAAACTGTTTGACTCGCGTCACGCGCCTGTCAACAACGTATGGTTAGCGGAGGATGAGCTCCGGTATAATATGCCGACTATGAGTGATTTTCCTTCTAAAAAAAATACCAAAAATATCCAGTTTATGAAAGGATAACATTACTTTTCTCCTGATATATTCTTTTATCCAATTAATGCACTATTTAAGGAGAAAACTTAAAAATACTGTTGATCCGAAAATGTTGCTACGGAATCGTACAAGAAATAATTTCGGGAAATTTTAAAAAATTAACCAATCTACTTATTACTCGATTGGAGCCCTTTATCATGAACTGCATAATGATTTGATTACATACAATTAAAATTACGATCGAATAGGAAAGGTTGGGGGTTTATGTTTATATTAATTTATAAACTTTAGGCAAACAATTTAATCGGTTATTTTGAAAAGGACGAGTCACACATTTCGTCAAAACTGAGTTAAGTAGAATATTCGTTAACATTTTATAATATTTTCTTGTCGTGTGACTGAGATTTTGTTGGTCTTGCATAGTAAAAATATATCATTATCTGTAGTAAACTCTTACTAGTAAACTGAGCTACTATTGTAGCTATGTCACTATAACTACTTTTTAACATTTTAAAATTTAATAGAAATCCGACCAAAATCAGACCAAGTTATTTATACCTTTGCCTTAATCCTTACCAAAATAAATGTTTTTTCAAGCAAGGCTGTTTAAATACCTGCAAATTACTTTTTAGTTTATTAAAATCGGACATTCCATTCGAAAGATATTACGAGTTCATTGATGTAATTTATTCTGTTATCATTTTGTTTTCAACCATCAAGTCCCATACCCAAAGGGAGCCAGCGATACACTATTGCTAAATATATTATTATTTAGGTAAGTATGTCCTGCATTTACTGTGCGTTTATGCCAAAATGTTTAAAAAATAAATATCCACCCTTGCGAAGCCGGGACGGGCCGCTAGTATAATATAAGTAACCGATATAATTGCATGCGCAAAAATCATTACAAACATACACAGATTTGTGATTAAAAAGCCTTATTAATATTCAATCGCCACAATTAAATGCCCTCGTGCCACCTCGGTTCATGAAAAATTAAATTGTAATAGGTATTGTACCCATTCATAAAGTTGGATAAGCTTATCATTAACAGTATTTTTAAGGTAGTTTTTTGTTCAAAAATGAGGATTTTATTTTAAAGAAGTTGGTCACACTGCAAGAAAATTAGGGCTGGAAGCAGAAATTATATCGATATTGATATTTTCGGTGTGTATGGTATAGGTACATCATGTATTTTTTAATTTTCTTATAGAACCAGTTAGTGTTCCAACAAATGTCTACTATCCATTGATAAAACATGGATAAAAGTTTAAAAACTATAAACTCGACTACAAAATTGAATGTGGCATTTCTTAAATTTATTTATTTACTAGCTGATTTCCGTGCCTTCGTCCGCGTGGCGTAGTTTAGAGTAACTTGCTACTATCCGCGAGAAGGTATGTCCTCTATCTCCGATAATATTCATTAGATCTTCACCAAAATTGAATAAAATAGTATTTTTCAAAAACTTTCATCCCCTATCGCGGATGAACCTTATTGTTTATTAGGATAAAAAGTATCCTATATATTAGATTCAGAACATTCGATTTAGATTTATATTCTCATCTTATACAATTCATTAAAAACTTTTTAAGTCTTAGCCAGACCAACGAACAGTAATTGATTGCTAAATTGATTTAACAATATTTTAATTTATACTATTAGTTGAACTTCATTCATTCATTAATTCATTTAGAACTTATCGAAAGTCGATAATCGATAGTGTCGCAGCCCAAAATTGCTTACATAAATGACATGATTGTTTCGTGTAATGATAGAACGTCCCTGTGTGTGAATTTGGTTGTGTGCGTATACTTTAAGGTTGTGTTTGGTAGTTTTGTCGTGTGCGTGCATAGCGACGTGATTGAAAAATGCACCTGTAGTAAGAAATTGTTTATGTGTGCTACCTCGCCCCGCACCGTAATTGACAGATTTTTTTGCAAAGAAATTAGACGTCAAGGCGTCTCCATCTAAAACACAAAATTTTTTTTCCTCCGAGTTAAAAACCGATTATTTTACTATAAATATAATCGATGTCAACTTTTCGATTAATCGATTTCATGCATACATTCGTAGAGTGAATCATCTATGATTCTGCTCTGCGTTCTGCCATCATCTGCCAGACAGCCATTTTGAAATTGATCATTGAACATGGCGTCGGTCTCGTTTGGTGAATCAGTTTGATAATTTGTGATTTTTTGTGAGCCTCGTTTAAGTGGAGAAAATGATCTACGATTTAAGAATTTTAATGAAAACACCGTTGTATTTTTAGCTTTGAGATATTGCTTTCCCTTTGTAATATCGGATTAGCCGTTGCGCGTCTTGAGGGTACCAAGTCCCAGCCCAAGCCGCTTCAGTTTATAATAATATTGATTTTCCTAATTGCCCAAAAATGATGATGTACACGGTAAGATTATTTTACACTGAGCCCTGAAAATCTCGTTCTCTTAAAAAAATTTGATAGGTTAAGTAATTCTTTTTTTATTCATTATGTGTTTGAGGTTGTTTGGGATACCGCTTTTGTGAAGGTCTCAGTAGTTTATAAATAGACCATAGGAAGTTCATATGATGTGATAAAGTTAATTTATGTGTGTACCTACCTATGTTTCGTGATATCGATAGCTTGCGCTTGACGAAAATTATTCTTGATTGATGGGAACATTAATGTGTAGATGGAAGGTACTCGTTAGGTCTAGGTTGGAACGCGAATGCCTATTAGTTTTCGGGAGCCTGGTGCAGAGATGGGTCATGCATCCAGTTGGTGCTTGTAGGGTCATCCCAAAGTTGGCAGTAATACATCATGACAAACCAAACCTGAGCCTCTTAAAACATAAGTTGTGATTCAGCTTAACTTTGTTCAAGATATTGAGCAACAGTGTTTATTCATAAAGTTGTTGATATTAAAAATGTCAGAAATTTGGTTATCTAATGTTAGTTTACTACTATGATACACAGAACACAAAAATAAAGTATTTAAATCATTTGCAGGGAACCAGTACTGAGCAGGACACCCGGTTCAGTGACAAGGAGAAAAAGCTGATGAAGCAAATGAAGTTCGGTGATTGTTTGACTCAGCAGGTAATAAAATTTTTAACATTACATTTTCAGTTATGTTAATTGGTAACACTATGAAATTCTCCTTAATTCTTAAAAATACTTGAAATTGAAAAATAATGAAAAAACCATGGTTGGAATGCCATTCCGAACTAGTGGTAGATTCACTTAATGATTCAAAAGCACTTTGTAAAAGTTTATTTGAATAAAAAATGATTCTATTCTAGATGTGATGCTAGTTTGACTTCAACATAATAAAAAAATAATTAGTTATACTTTGTACTTAGGCTTTAGTAGTTAGTATTTATAAAAGAATTTTTATCTGGAATGGAAGAGTTTCTTGGTAGAGATAATATCAAGAACTAGGTATTTTACAATACATGATTATAACTTATACAAAACAGGTGGATATGTCGAAGGTGAAACTGAACGTGTTGAAGCCATGGATTACCCAGAAGATCACCGAAATTCTCAAGATGGAAGATGATGTTGTCATTGACTATGTCAACAACCAACTGGAGGAAAAGGTGACTAACATATTTTTTTATTCAAACATAATTATTTATAAACTAATGTAATCATTGCAGTTTCTTTATCTTTCATGATTCAAAATTTTTAATAAATCTCACTGAGATGTAAAGTGAACTGAAATCGGAAAAAGGAACTGCAAGTGAAGTTATATTATTGTCAAATGTATATTGATTGGCTATGGCTATTTTTATGGTCTCCACCGGTTAGTGTGCCGCCGACGCCGCCCGCTGCCGCCGCCAGCCGCCGCCGCGCGTCCCGCTACACTTATGGAGGCCTTAGCATTCTCAATCGGTATTTACGGGGAAATTAAATACTAAAAACAATGTTAATTAAAGAAAAATATGCTGTGGACATCTTGTAAAGACTTGAACATAACATGACACTCCGAGGCGCTCAGAGAAAGACTTGACTCGGTGTAGGGAAGTCTTAGTTAGGCTTTGCGTTCAGCATAATGTGGTTTTGTCGCAAAACCCTTCCAGGTGCAAGGAATTGAAGAAAGAAGTGTGAACAAGAGGTCGTGCGCGTCGTTGCTTCGGCAGCGGAGCTTGCGGCGTGCTTCTGCTCAGCGTTGCTTCGCCTCGGCTGACGGCTTGCTGCCTTCGTCTTGCAGCCGGCGCCGTCGCGACACCCGCATATTGACCATCATGTATTGATATTAAAATGTTCGCTTCCCTACCCGAGTCATTTCTGAGTTGTTACATATAAACTTATGTTCTGAGTATACTCTCTACTTGGCGACGCTCTGAACGCCTCTCAGAGTTGTTTTCTTTCAAAAATCGGCTTAGCGCAAGGCTGAGTACAGTATGAACCATCAGTGTGTGGTGGATTATATAACTTGAAAGGTATCCTAGGATTGTTAAAGTGAACATGTCTCTAATGAAGTAATTTTCTCTTCCCCTTTTCCGTTTCCTCACCTCCCAGTTCCCATGTCCAAAGAAGATGCAGATCAACTTGACTGGATTCCTTAATGGCAAGAACGCAAGACTCTTCATGGGCGAGCTGTGGGAGCTTCTGCTGAGTGCGCAGGCCAGCGAGAACGGCATTCCGGAATCATTCACCCAGCAGAAGAAAGAAGAGATCAAGAAAAGAATGGTATAGTATTCAAATTCATACTTCCATACTATCCATACTTTCCATAATTAATATTATAAATGCGTAGAAAGAATAGAGTAATTTTTTATTCAAAAAAACTTTTACAAAGTGCTTTCAAACTCTGTTACCTTTCACATCTACAGTGCTGAACTGTTTTTGATAAAATTTGGCAAGAAATTTGGCTGCAAGTAGCCAAATTCTGAGGTACTTAGGATGCTTTTTTGATCTTGAAATATCTAGGAGTTGCAATAGGATTAATGGAATCGACGACTAAGTTGTGGCCATCAGCTACTGTTTTATATTATGTTATTATATCAATTTATAATAAGTTTATATTATTGCAAATATTTGTATTACCTCTCATATTTCTCAACTTAAAACTTAAGACTGAGTCAGTAAATTAAGTTGGTACTGTCAGTAATATTAAGCCAACTAGACTTAATATTGCTACTTGTTGTGTAAATTGTTTTGAAGTCAATATAGTGCTGACTTCAGTGGTACTGTTTTTTCATTGGAAATATGTTTTAAGATGCAAAAAGTCATTTATTAAGGCTCTCCCAAGCAGCTGCTAAATTTTGGCCGGAATAACAACTATTTGACAAAACTGCATACTGTTTACGTATTCATACTTGCCACCTGTAGGTACAGGCCTGACAATTTTCCATAATTTTATTGTAGTTTTATTTTATCACAATATGACCTCGTTTGCATTTCAAAGATCCCATCTATAAGCGTTCTCTGTACAAACGTTGTTTTGTTTTACAATAATTAAAGTTCGATACAACTTTCGTATAACGAAAACTCGAGTTTATGGGAAAGTGTTAACCTGTTACTTATACAAAACATTAAAATCGTACAAAATGAGTTAACTTAGAATGAAAAAATTCCGGCCGTGATTTCGCTTCTGTTTGGGAGAGCCTTAGTAGTAAATTGTGAATTTGTCCCTAAAGGAAGAGCAACAGAAGGACAAGGACAAAGACAAGGATCGTCGCAGGTCCCGCTCGCGTTCGCGAAGACGTTCGCGCGACCGGCGACGCTCGCGCTCACGCTCGCGAGATCGTTCGTCCGACAGGAAGTAAGTTAAATATTTTTTACATATTTCTATTGGTCCCTACCCTCTGCGCTAGGAAAACCAGTGTTGCAGAGAATAGTTCCTTCCAGATACAAGATATATACAGGTTATCTTAAAATAGGTATAACATAAAATTTTATTAACACTGGGTGCATGAGTGTGTATGTGTGTGTGTGTGTTTGTGTTTTTCTAGAAGAATATACTTTTAATATTTAAAGTTAAACACAATTTAGGATGTGCACACAGCCTATCTACACTTTAGATTGTAGACTAAAGAAATAAGTGTTCAGCTTAAAAATATAGGTAGATGGAAAGGTTATCACCACTGTTTTACTTAGGATTCATGAGTGCACATTTTAGGATATGCATGATTTGCATGGTGTTTGAAAATATTGTTCTTGTGTTCAAAATAAATGTTTCCTTGTTGCAATATATTACAAACTGTTGACACGCGTGCCCCGCCCAATTTTCCATTCTATTTCCGAGTAGGTCAGAGTTACCGACAAAGTTCTCTTGATTCGCAATTCGTTGGGGTACAAAGGTGAAATAGCAGTTTCGCAGCATAGACTTGACAGACCCACTAGTTGGTCAGATAAAAGATGAGTCGCACAGGCGCTGGATAGAAGCAAGAAAATTAAACTATGTTCAACATATATGTCTATTGATTGACGAGGGCAATATTAAGAATCAGTGTTATTCATAAAAGGCATCGCAGTGGAGGCAGCCCGCGTCGCTCGAGGAGGCGCAGCCGCGACCGCAGCAGCCAGCCCAAGCCGCCGCCAGTCGACGACATCAAGCTACCAGAACCTAAGGGTATGTACAGTAAAAGCCAGTACAGAAGCCGTTTATTTAGATCCAATTCACATTTTTACACTTTAGACTCAAAACATCGATGCTAAACCATATCAGCAGTTTTTATTTCATGATAGATTTTATAAAACGCTAACTGATGCCTGCAACTTTGTTCCTGGGGAAATTTCTTGATTAGAATAACTATCCAGGGACAGTCTCAATGATATAAATTATAAGCTGTTCACAAGTTTGGTTGAATAATATAGGAACCTAAACGGGACGAATAAAGAAAAAATATGTATTTATTTTTTATTTATGCATAAACTTTTATCGCTTTATTGATATGAAAAAAAGTCGAAATTCAGTTTGAAATGTTTAAATTAAGTAAGTAAATAGTAATTTTCAATAATATCTTTAGAAAATGGGAAGTCCCCGGACAAGAAGACAGATGACAGTGAAATCAAGGAAGAAGTGAATCACAACAACTCAACAGCTGAGTCGGTCGTCGATGAGTCGAAGAATGAGGACTCGCTGAAGGAGAAAGATGACGATAAAGAAGCGAAAGTCAAATCCAGATCGGCTTCACCCAACAAGTATTTATTTTTGTTTCTGTACATCATTTCCTAGTGTTTAAGACTTCAGATGTGTAGTTCATACAGGCAAAAAAGCACTGCCTACTTTAACAAAAACAAAATAAATTAAAGCACTTAAAAATATTGGAATAGACACACATTTTTTCTGGTGGGAGGCTTTGGCCGTGGCTAGTTACCACCCTACCGTCAAAGACGTGCCGCCAAGCGATTTAGCGTTCCGGCACGATAGCGTCTAGAAACCGATTAGGGGTATGGGTTGAATTTACACTGCTATACCCCTTCCAAGTTAGCCCGCTACCATCTTAGACTGCATCGTCACTTACCATCAGGTGAGATCGCAGTCAAGGGCTATCTTGTCATCGAATAAAAAAAAAAAAACATCCTTCAATTACACGGCGTAACCGTGGGGCAATCTACGCCATCAATCATAACAGACTAGCATACTTGACTTGTCATAAGAGAGTGGTTTGGCCTTATGAAATTTTAAAGTTTTAAATTTTGAAAATACAATAATATATAAAATTATTTTCAACAGGTCAGTAGCTGAAAAGGCAGAAGAGAAGCCAGTGGAGAAAACGCGTAACTCGTCCAGCGATCGTCGGTCCTCGTCTGCTTCATCCCGTAAGTCTATTTGCTATTGCCATTTGTCGATGGCTGACATGTCCACTGCTGGACTTCAGTCTCTTATAGGGTCTTAGATCCCCTGCAGTCTTGCGCCTTATGTATCCAGCGGCCTCCTTGATGACTTGTCTGATGTCGTCGAACATCACCTAAATACTAATGATATTAAATACTAGCTGTTGACCGCGACTTCGTTCGCGTCAATTTCTCATGATCGCGATAAAGAAGTTTTTAAAAGAATATATTTTAAATATGGATAATTTTCCCCGTTTTTGCAACATTTTTCACTGATGCTTCGCTCTTGGTCGCAGCGTGATGTTATATAGCCTAAAGCCTTCCTCGATAAATGGACTATCCAACACAAAAAGAATTTTCCAATTCGAACCAGTAGTTCAACAAACTCTTCAGCTTTATAATATTAGTATAGATTAATATAGCAGCATAAAGCAGGCGGTAACTTGGTGTTTTTTGTGTGCTTGTGTGTTACAGTACAAGTTTGAACTTGTATTTGTTGTGCTTAGGTGGGAGCGCGAAGAAGCGGTCTTCGCACAAGAAGCGGCAGTACCGCTCCAACCGCGACTCTTCTGCGAGCGCGAGCCCGCGCCGGAGTTCGCGCAGAGAGAGGTTAGTGTACTCCCGATCGAACTGTACCTTGGAGAAACTTGTGGCTTTATAGAGGAGCAATTTAGGAATTTATAATTTCTAAATTGTCTCTGGTCTGGTCTGGTGGGAGGCTTTGGCCGTGGCTAGTTACCACCCTACCGTCAAAGACGTGCCGCCAAGCGATTTAGCGTTCCGGCACGATGGCGTGTAGAAACTGATTAGGGGTATGGGTTGAATTTACACTGCTATACCCCTTCCAAGTTAGCCCGCTACCATCTTAGACTGCATCGTCACTTACCAACGTAAGTCATCAGGTGAGATCGCAGTCAAGGGCTATCTTGTCATCGAATAAAATAAAAAAAAGGGAACTAGCTGATGACCGTACGCGTATTTAGTTATAAAAATCCCATGGCAACACGTTGATTTTCCAGGATAAAAAGTAGCCTATCTCAGTAGGTCTTCAACTATAACCCATAAAAAAAAATACTATATCTGATCTATAGCCCTGTTACAACGCTGTAACAGGGCTATAGGTCAGGTAATCACGCGATTGAAGGACAAACAAACACACTTTAGCAGTTATAATATTGGTATGGTGACTATTTTTTTATTGTGAATATTAAACATTACATGAAATCTTCAACCAAGTGAAGACAACGACTTCCCCCAACCATCCATTTTTTATTGAAATCGACTTGAACGCTGGTTGCAGTTGCCCACCAAACCTGAGATGATTTGAATTCCCAAATATTAACAATTATCCCTGCCAGGGAATTAAACACAGGACCTCCCTTTTATAAAACCACAAAATTCTCCATGATGCCACATCATCACCCATTACCCGCTCACTACGCGCAGGTCTCCCTCTTATAGGAGGGCTATAGGCCATATAGTCCACCACACTGGCCCAGTGCAGATTGGCAGGCAGACTTCACACTCCTTTAAGAACATTATGCACCCTCTGGCGTGCAGGTTTCCTCACGATGTTTTGTCGATCACTTAAAAGCAAATAACTCCCGAAAAGTCAGAGGTGCATGCCCAGGATTGAACCTACGATCCCTCGAATAGCAGATCGCAGTCCTCGGTTATCACTGCTATTACTGCACTACACTTGCATATATCTGCGCTACACTCGCCTATATCTGCGCTACACTCGCCTATATCTGCGCTACACTTGCCTATATCTGCGCTATCGTTTGATATGAGCGTCTTGTGCTAGGAGCAAGTCGCGTCGCCGCAGCAGCCGACCGCGGCGCTCGGTGGAGCGGCGCGAGCGGGAGCGCGAGAGGGAGAGAGAACGCGAGCGCGAACGACGCCGCCGGGAGCGAGAGAGACGGGAGAGGTGATATTCCTATATATTTTCCATAAACCTAGTTAAATACTTATATAGGGTGTAAGTTATTCCAAATTGGCTACTGATGAAAACTGTAGACATAATATTGCACAGTGATCCAATTGACATTGTACAAGTTTCGAGATGTGTACACAAGTAGGTCATTGAGTTTTCACTTACTTACAATGCAGTTAGAGTGATGGAATGTTCTATAAAAACCTTTATAATGAACCTAAGAAATCGAAAATGCTTTCTCTTAACTCGATTTTGACCCAAATTGTCACTTGGGTCACATGTGCACCAAGGTGTCCATTTATGCATTACACTGATTGTAAGTTAGGCCTCGTCCTAAGAGAATGCAACATATTCCTTACTCCTAGTAAAATTTGGAAAAATATTGCTGTAAAATCAGTAAATGCCATAAGGTTATACATAAAAAGAACAAGCAATGAATTGAGAAATGTCATAAATGTGTAAAAAAAATACTTATTTTAAGACCCCACAAGTCCCAAGCTATCAATTATAGTACCGATTTGAATGCTATAACTTCAATAGATAAAATTTAGACTCGAGTTTATTCCTTTTTCGATTTGTCTCTGAATTGTTTTTGATAAATTTCTTTTTTTTTTCTATAAAAAAAAATTCATACTCTTTTATCTTTGTTATATTATGTACTTCATGAAATACATGTTTTACTTTGCTAATATTGGAGAGTTATAATACCAGGTCGCGTGAACGTCGCCGATCGCTTGAAAGACGTAGACGTTCGCGTTCACGCTCTCGACGACGTTCAAGAGACAGGTAATTTTATCTTTATTTATGCTCTGTTTTTGCTATTTCCTTAACAACTCACGATCATCCTAATAAATCATTAGATTGATGAGCTGACGAAGAAAAGTAGACTTGTCTCATTAAGTAGTTAAGCACACGATCGTCCTAATAAATCCATCCTACTAATATTATAAAGTCGAAAGATTGCGTGCGTGCGTGCGTGCGTGCGTGCACGTGTGTGTGGGTGCGTGCGTGCGTGCGTGAGTGTGCGTGTGTGTGTATGTCTGTGTGTGTGCGTGTGCGTACGTGCGTGCGTGCGTGCGTTAGTTTGTATACAATATAATGTATATATAAGTCTACTTATGTTCGCCAGCTCCTCATTTGTAAACCTATTAAAAGTTTTTGCTTTTGCTTATTTAAATACTTTAACTTCTCAATAATATACAAAGTTGTTGCCATAGCTAACCGTTTCAATGGGGTCTAGTACCAATTTATCACGATTTTTAAAATACACAATGTGATGGTAAGAAAAGCAATAATTTCCGTTGGTTAGTAGCGAACGCGGAACGCAGAACTAGACTGTTAGCTATGGGTTCAATGCCTGAGCGTAAGATCAGATTAGAGACTATCTCGATTTTTGTCCTGACACTTACCTTCATACATGACTGAGATTAGACTACAGACAGATATTCCTGTTTGTGATGGAATGAGAAGTTTATGGCCTTGTCAAAACGAACAGGGCAACCAAAAATACCTAATATACGTGCTAAGATGTAATTTTTGCCTAAAAAAATGGTATTAATTCTGTAACACAGATCTTAAACTAGATTGCCGTTTAAAAATAGTCATATTTGATAGCATATCACTTAGCTGCCAATTTTGTTTAAATATTGTATACAACAATAATACGACACCTAAATTTAATATTTTTAATTTTTCCCTAAAACTATTATCGTGAAATACCACTAATTTGATCTTAAGAAGTTCGCATAACAGTAAGTTTTACAGTAAATAATGTATTATGTTTCGAAGACGAGGGACGTACGTCCGCGTCCGTGTCTAGACAGATGGACTGCCAATTGACTGCAAAATTGTAGTAGGGATGTAATTCGACTGCAGTGATAAGCTCTTTGCTTCGCAGTTGACTTACGCGCACGACTTGTCGGCGTATATACACGGTGAAATTTCATTGGTTGTACTCCCTGAAAGAGGTGAATGTGCTCATGAAACTGAACAACTTTCCCCAAGGAACATAGGTCGAAATATGAAAAAAAAATTTGGACCTCCCATAGTAAATCAATCAGCTGATCGTCAAGTTTGTATGGAGGGTCCAATTTTTTTTTCATATTTTGACCTATGTTCCCTGGGGAAAGTTGTTCAGTTTCATGAGCACATTCCCCTCTTTCAGGGAGTACAACCATTAAAATTTCAACCGGTATATAGAACTCCAACTGCAATACAAAATATCTTAAGATTTAGCTTCAGGGACTTCTTGTTATGTTTATGCGGATTTTCAATGATGTTGTAGACAGTCCTTCGTCTGTAGGACCCCTAGAGAATCTCAATCCTAGAGTATCCAAATGAAGGTTGATTTAAAAACTGTCTATAATAGGTCTCGCCGACGTTCGCGTTCACGCAGGCGTTCGCGCTCGCGGCACCGCTCCCGTCGCGGCTCCAGGGAACGCCGCTCCAGGGAACAACGCTCGAGGGAAAGACGCTCTAGGGACAGGACCAGGTATGTGTCTTATTATAACAAAGTCCATCGTAATTATGCGATTTCATTAAATCAGCAACTTTTTATGAAACCTATATAATAAAAATAAATATGTTTTTCAGCAGGGACAAGAGATCAAGAGACCGGTCTGGAAAGGAAGTAAGAAGATCGAGAGATAGGAAATCACGAGATAGAAGATCGAGCGATCTGATTAAGGAACGTTTAGAAAAATCCGTTTCAATACCGCGTAAAGGTCAGTTATTTTTATTATTACATATTTCCATTTTAATACATTATTTTTTAAAATTTGTAATGTATTTATATTTTGATCATTTTATTACAGAAAATATTGAAAAACTGCGAAAGAAGTCGCCTGAACGAATATCCATTCCTCGGGAACGTTCCAAGGAACGAGTGGTCTCTAGTTCCAGCAGGGAATCATCTGTCGTTAACGAAAAACCTGCTCCTCAAAATGAAACTCAGACTACCAAAGTTCAATCATCAGATGAAGAAGATAGAGATGATTTCATTACGGTTCCAGTGTTGCGTGAATATTCTAAGAGTTTGTCTCGCACTCCATCACCCTTCCTAAGAAAACATGAAATTGAAAATAACAAGAAATCAGACAGATCTGGAGACGACGCTTCTGGCAAAGAACAGAATGAAGAAGAGACTAAGGTTCCTGAAGTGAAGAAAGCAAAACGCAAAGGAAAACACTCTGAATCCGAAAGTGAGAGCAGCGAAGAACTGGCTAAATCAAAGAGTAAATCTAAACCTAAACGTAAAGAGAAACCCACGACAAAGAGGTCAAAGAAAGCTAAGAAAGAGAGTTCCTCTAGCGACAGTGATTCTGAAGATTCTTCGTCGAGTGATTCTGAAGAAGATCGTAAAAAGAAAAGTAAAAAGAACGCCAAGAAGAAGTTAGCGAAGAAAGCGCGAAAGAAGAGAGCTAGATCTTCGAGTTCAGAATCAAGCTCAGAGGAAGAAGTGAAGCGGAAGAGCTCCAAAGCTAAGCAGAAAGGCATGCCAGAGGACTCTGACACTGAGAAGAAATCCAAAAAGCGAACTAAAGATACAACTTTGGATCGTCCCAGACTAGAGAAAAGTGAAAGTAAACTGGTCAAGTCTAAGAAAATTGATAATTCTGAGGATTCGCATGATGATAGTTCAGAAAGTGATGGGAAGTCAAATAAAAAGAAAGCAAAGCACGATTCTACTTCTTCAGAAAAAGAAGTCAGACGTAAGAAGGTGGATCCAATTAAGGAAAAGGTGGGATCACCAGAAATATCTAAATCACGAAAGGGAGATGAGAAATCATCGAAAATAAAACATAGCGATGAATCGAAATCAAAATCACGCGACGAGGGCGAGAAGAAAGCCAAAAAAAGAGAAAAAGAAGAATCATCTTCTGACAGTGACCAGGTGGCAAAGAAAAAGCCTAGAAAGAAAGTTTCAGATTCTGATTCAGATTCAGACAGTGATGAACCTAAGAAGTCTAAAAAGGCAAAGAAGCATAAGAAACATTCAAAGAAGCATAAGAAACATAAAAAACACAAGAAATCATCTAAACGCAAAGACGATTCCTCGGACAGTGATGAGGCTGAGGAAGAAGAAGAAGAGGAAGGAAAAGTAAACAACGAGGACTTAGAAAAAAAACTCCGAGAAAGAGCACTAAAGTCTATGAAAAAACAGACTAGCGCATCTGGCTCTGATTAATGGTTGTTTGCACTATAAAAACACATTTATAGTTAGTTCATCTATTTAAATGTGTAGTGGTGTAATTCACCTTGCAATTTTGTATGTAACCAGAAGGAATGCTAATATTACAATTCTATTTGAATAAGCTCACCTTAAAGTTTTTAATTGGTGGTCGAGATGTAAAACAATTTAATTTTAATCTATTTTAAACGAAGTATGATTTTAAAATAGCATGTCTTTGTTAGTAATAAAATTTCCTAAATATGAATCATTGTTTTATTGTTTCATAAACCTCTTAATTTATAAATATATTGTAATCAATCACAGATTTTACGTAACTAAAATTAATCTAAAAGAGAAACTTGTTAACAAATACAAGATTTTTAACGAATAAGTGTCTAGACAGATGGACTGCACTCTGAGTGCAAAATTGCAGTTTGGCTTCAGTTCTATTGCAGAATCTCAACTGTTGACAAACTACGTTATAATTATTATTTTAAATCGGCAACTCGATCTAATACGACTGGATGTGGACTGGATGTTCAGTTATTTTGATATATCTGTGCAGTTAGTCGACAGTACACGTAGTTATGGCAAGTGTAATAGAACTGCATCCCAAATTTTACAAACACTGCAGTTTACTTAGACATGTTTAGGTCTTTGGTTTAGTAATAACTAAAATACGTAGTTTTATTATTTACACAAACACATTATTTCACAGAAACAGATTGACTCTATTCCATGATTTCATAAACTACACTGTACCTAACTAGGTACTTCCACAGACCTCTGTTAATACAAACTAGACATTGGCAGGATAATGAAGCAATTTGATCGCCATTTTGGCACTGATCGCTAAAAGAGTGAGGGTAGTTGGAACTTAAATAAATGTGATACATACATAATTTCAAAAGTTCCCAAATCCATCGAAGTAGCGCTTTGAATCGGAACAGGAATTGGCTCTCGTTTTATAAGCACAGATTGTCCAGTTGTATGAATAGGGGTCAGTGGCCACGCCAGTAAAACTATAATATTCTATTATTTAATATCTATGGTACTATACAGTGAATTACTACAAAATAACAGCTTAATTAGTTTACACTAGAACCAGCAAGAGTGCTGTGGCACTCTTGCTGGCAATATAATAAGGTAGTTGTCTGGCGTTTGGACGGATAGATAAGTACCTAACACGTGAAGTAACCTTGAGTGCAATTTAAAATGTATCTTTATTATCTTCGCGTATAACCTCTATATCCTGTAACTAAACTTGGAGTGATGCCGTTACCGTAGATATTACCGTAACCAGGCTTTTTATTGTAGTATCCGTATCCAAGATGTCCGCCGCCTTGGTAGGATGGATTGTTATAGCCATTGTAGGAGGCCAAACCACCGTTTCCGCCATAACCTCCGTAGCCCCCATTGCCCTGGCCGTATCCCACGTTGTTAAAATATCCACCGGTACCATCCAGTCCACTGGCTCCAAAACCGCTCGCGCCATAACCACTTGGAGAATATCCGCTTCCTCCATAAACATTTTGGCTGTAACCCCCATATCCCTCCCTCCCTCCTTTATATCCTTCAGAACCTAGCCCGCCATAACCTGTTAAACCGTAACCGTTTGTTCCATAACCGCTTGTTCCATAAC
Organism: Hipparchia sbordonii; assembly: GCA_038048805.1. Classification (NCBI taxonomy): domain Eukaryota; kingdom Metazoa; phylum Arthropoda; class Insecta; order Lepidoptera; family Nymphalidae; genus Hipparchia; species Hipparchia sbordonii. The sequence continues at coordinate 7,877,648 of CM076102.1, forward strand.
CGCTGCTACCATAACCACTGCTACCATAACCACTTGGAGAATATCCGCTTAATCCGTAACCACCTTCACTATATCCGCCATATCCTCCCTTGTATCCCTCAGGACCTAGGCCACCATAACCGCTGCTTCCATAACCAATGTTTTTAATTGAACTATCATATCCACCTAATGTATTGTATCTTGGATCATAATAACCGCTTTTATCATCTATTGTTCCGACACCCGACACAGAAATTTCATATCCGCCAGGGCTACTTCCACCCCAGTTTGAGTATTGATGAGAATCTGTAATGATACAGTAATGATAAATATATGTAATTAATACGGTTACACAGAATATAGCTAGATGGTTCGGAGTTAAAACAGATAAAATTGTAAATAAAAAAAACCCGGCCTGAGGAATAATTTATGGCCGATCTTTAAATTATGATATACCCGACAGCGTGTTACCCAATTTTCTGATCCATCAATAGATTCTGCTCGATTCTCCAGCATCTAACACTCGTTATGACCATTATAATGATGCCAAACACGGTATTTCTGATTCTGCTGTTAGTTGAGGTTGGGTATCCTGCAGGCTTCTTGATGCTTGCAACATCGGCTCAAGGTTACTAAGTATCGAAAATACCACCGAAGTAACATTACATTCAAATCAATCGAACCGTTTGTCAAGTAGGAAATTAACTGTTGATCTTCGACGCCTGAACAGATCTTTATCACAGGAACAATCTCGATCACGTCAGATATTAAACAGCAAAACCGCATCAAAATCTGTCCATCTTATCGGGGAGCTACGATGCCACATACAGAGACAAATTAGATTTTATTATTGGTACTTACAAGAACTGCTCGAAGTTTTGAGATCGTTAGTTGCGCCTTTTACTTGTCTCGGGACCAGAGCCGCTTTCTTTTGCTCTAATAAATTTTCAGGAGCTGCGTACGTAGAAACTATGACTAGCAGCGATATCAGGTATTTGTAGTAACATGTCATCTGTAAAATTACAACTTCCTTAACCTTTAACTAGTGACGTGTAGTCTCACAGACGTCGCGTGTTTTGCAAATTCTAAGAATTGACCACTTCCCCTCGCTTGCCGCGACCCCGCGTCTCAGTAGCTTTTGTTTTGGTGCTTAAACGACCGCGGAAGGAAGCAGAAGTGTCGTCCGTTGTTTAACAGGTAAGTAATACTAATTAGAAAATCGGCCGTAGCCTGTAAGGCTACATGTCCCTAATTGTCATACAAATATTTTTTCTAAATATTTTTTCATTTTAGTGCAGAATGGCTGAAAAGGCCAACTCCAGCCCACAAATTCATCAAAGAGAAAAATATTACAATTAGACAGTCCATCATTTGAAGAGGAATTCAATGCCCTCATGCTGGCTTCAGACCAATCTGCCAGTGAAGATGATATTGACGAGTTGTTGGTTTCTGATCGTGATCTATTACAGTTTCGTGACCAAGATGAACATTTAGAGGAGAATATTACAGAAGTGGATAGCAGCAATGAGAGGAGCACTGATAGTTCACACATGTGTCGGGTGTTGCAATCCCATATGTCTGCAATGTTCTCGCCCCTTGTGCAAAAATTGCCAATGATTTATGCCAAATTGAGTAGGTGTTAGAATTTTTATTTTTTGATTTCAGAAGTAGTTTATGTGATTTTATTGTTTTTTCTTGATTAGATTTTAAGTAAAAAATGTTAAATTTGTGATATTATTTATATAAGGTCTATTAAAATGCTAAACAAGGATCTCATGTCAACTAAGGCTGAAAAGTACCACAAATTGTTAATTAATATATTTAAAATAATAATAAAAAAAATACTGATTAAATTCATTTAAATTTGTTTCATTACATTACAATAGTTAAATATCAACACAATTTTAAATCATCTAGACGCAATTTTATGAAAAAATTTAAGTTTGAAAGTAGTAGCCTGTGAGACGTCATGTCCCTTATAGTGTTATAAATTTGTCATGTCCCTAGTTAAAGGTTAAGGATAACCCCGACTCCATACTTTTGGCCTCAACGCTGGTTCCAATGTTCGCTCAATATGTGAGCATTGACCCCTAACTCTCACACCAACGTTGGAAGTTGGACGATGGACGGTTTGTCAGTTATATCTACACTCTCTACACTTCTACACTTCTACATCTACACTTCAACACTACTATTATAATCGACACTATCTACACTACTATTATAAAGAGGAAAGATTTGTATTTTTGTGTGTATGTTTGTAACGAATTGGCTCAAAAAGTACTGTAAATGGACCGATTTGGCTGAAATTGAAAATGGAGATAGACTATACCTTGGATTAAAACATAGGCTACTTTTTATCCCGAAAAAAATTATAGTTCCCGCCTGACTCCAAAAAAACCTTAATCCACGCGTATGAAGTCTCGGATATCGGCTAGTTTCTTAGAAAATACGCAACCATACATTGGACTTGTGGCAACGTTGGAAATGAGTTTTCATTGTAGGGCTAAGTAGGTACTCCGGTAATAAATATCGGTTATCGTTGGTGATCTGGCAAGGACTAGGGGGCTCCTATCGAGGCGAGGCCCTGGGCACGTGGCCGGAGTCCCCAGTGGGAAAGAGGGGCTTGGTAACGTCAACACATTGTAGGTTCCTAGACGTAATAATATAAAAAAAACTTGTAATGGCTATAGGTAAAGACTAGATGGTTCCCCCACATCCTATTTATAGTTAAATCTTGTAAAAAAAACAATCATTTACATCGGTAGGTACCTATCATGGCTAACTACCTACCTACAATGTTACGATTCAGTAAGTAGGTACATGCATAATGGCATGCTTGGGCCTTTTCATTGCAAATTAACATGAAGTAATTACTATGTGAAGGCAACTTTAACATGTACGTTTGCGTTTAATATTTTGACCCTCGACTTCAATACAATGATCGTCTGTTTGTAAGACAATTCTCGCGGTCTCAAGTGACCTAGCACTAGCACACACAGATTAATACATAGCAAGTGCAAGATCAATGTGTTTTAAATAAATTCATTTTAATTCATGAGAAATACTTAGGTATAAAAGGAAATTAGGTAACTGACAGACAGACTGATCTATCAACGCACAGCTTAACTCACTGGACGGATTGGATCGGAAGCGTACAGATAGCTGTTATGATGTAGGCATCCGCTAAGAATTTTTGAAAATGCAACCTCTAAGCCTCTAAGGGGTTCAATAAAATAAGGGTTTGAAAGATTTAACCTATCCTGAGCGAAGCCGCGGGCAAAAGCTATTGCTGTAGTACCTATAGGTATATACTTCTTGATTATAATCAAACGAATTGATTGTATTGATGGTTTTGGCAATAAATGTAATTAACAATTGGTCATGTCAACAAGGAAAATCCAAATAAAAAAGATAAGGTACAAGTAAGTAGGGTATGTAATTTAACATGTAGTGGGACGGATTTACAGAAATACCTATCATTTTTTTGGAAATAAACAAGCTAGTATCACGAGTAGGAGTGCGTAGGTATGACAATATTACAACGAGTGCGGATTGAAACGTCAACCTTTTAGTTTTTAGTCCGCAACTTTAACTGTTGGACTATTGAGACTATACACTTGTACATAAATAAAATATTTGTTATAAATGTATAATATTTTTCAAGCTGAATACGTATATGTAACTACACTTAGTGTGAACATAAAAGATAAAATTTTATCGTAGGTAATAGCTACTTGGTCTAATTTCTAATGTCAAAATAATAATTTTAATTGAAAGCCTCCATAGCCCAATGGTTACAGGTGCGAACTGAAAACTTAAAGGTTGCAGGTTCAATCCCCACCCGTTGCACTATTGTCGTATCCACTCCTAACACAAGTTTTCACTTATTTGGAGGGGAGAGGAGAGAAAATCATTCAAGTTCAGCTTGGCTGATATTCTTTTTATGAAATAAAAATGAGCAGTTACCTACTTAAGTATATAAAAAGTAAAAACTTACATTGAATTAGTTAAAATATATAGTTCCTCTAAAGCGAAACACTTTGCACTGGCAGTGCGGATGGGCTTAGATGCGCTCTGCGTGCGTACGCATACGTTCAAACCTTTATAAACCGTGGGAGTTTTTGTCTTGTAATTGACAATGGTCTCTGGGAAGTAATGAGTCCGTTTGTAGGCAACCTGTCCTTCTGCAAGGATGTCGTGACGCGAACTAATTTTAGCATAACACAATGTGTCGTTCTAGGAGTAATAACAAACAAGTCTCAGGGATATATTCTGTATTGGTATAACCGAGGTCGTGTATCCATATCAGTAGGCCTCGACTGATATTATTATTGGATAATTCAATTCATCTTATTCATAAACTAGCGGACTTCGACCGCTACTTCGTCCGCTTCTTCAGTTTACAATGGACAGTTCCTAAATTCCATAATTTAGGTTGGCAGAATCCCTGCATCATAAGGACTGAGGAGTTGGACCCTGGAATTCAACGATGTAGGATGTAGATGTACTTGGTACCTACACTAACTATTTATAATCGACATTTTCTAAATCCCCACAGTTTAGGTGGGCATCACTTCTGCAGCGGATTAAGGAGTTGCAACCCGTAGTTTTTATTGAAGCATCCCGCAAAGTTTTTCTATCGAAAAAGATTCACGCAATTCGGTTTAGAAATCACGGATATATCGATATAGTACCTACCTATATAGGAAGAAAAACATAATTCGTTCTCAATGACTTCTATGTTCGTTCTCCTCCTTTTTCAAAAGTCGGTAAAAAGGTAGCCCATGTTACTCCCGATAATATCAGCTATCTTTAGAAAAAACATAAAGTAGGTAGGTACTCCGGAATATTAGAGCCCCCACGGGATTAAAAAAAAAACTTTATTCCATGCGTGCGAAGTCGCAGACATCAGATATTATAAGTTCTGAGTAGATATTAATTATTTCTTATAAAAATTGACGCCACGGTTTCAACATCTTCATTGTTCTTACCAACGGACCATAATGATTGTGATACTAGCTATGGTTGGTATTAATTCGAAGGTAGGCTGGTTAGATGCTTTATAATTAACTAAGCGGACTGCGGAAGTTAAAGGTTTATCAAGTTTCTAATCGGTGAAATACTGAAATGATTAAAGTGACGTGTTCTTGCTCTTACGCTCGGTTGCGCAGAGGATGTCGCGACAAGGTCGCTTGATGACTGTCTCTAATTTTAGGAATAACATACCTATGTGCCATTATAAGAGTTCAGATTTTTGCCACCATTAACACTTGCGAGTCATCTAATGTACCTACTCGTAACACATGCAAATCGTATACCCATCGAATTTATAACTAGGGATGCAACGATACCGATAAAATCGTAAACCGCAGGTTATCGTTATTTTTGACGATAATTCGTATCATAAAAAATATTACGATTAATAACGATTCTTGAAACTTCCATTTTCCATGTTAAGTTTTGTGTGAAAAGGAGCGCAAAGGGTGTATATCTACAAACCTGGAAAACATTAATGCAAAAAAATCACGTTGATCATCGTCATCGACAAACAAACACACTTTCGAAGCATTCATTTCATTTATTCATATATCTGTTTGCTGTGGGAGGCTTTGGTCGTGGCTAGTTACCACCCTATCATCAAAGACGTGCCACAAAGCGATTTAGCGTTCCGACACGATGGCGTGTAGAAACTGTTTAGGGGTATGGGTTGAATGTACACCGCTCCTTCTAACTCCTACCAAGTTAGCCCGCTAACATTTTAGACTCCATCGTCACTTACCATCAGGTGAGATCGCAGTAAAGATCTATCTTGTCATCGAATAAAAAACAGGCCTGCTTCTGGACTTAGGTCTTCTCTTGAATGACAATGGTTTTAAGACATAGTTTTAATTAGATAGTAGCTATAATTTAGACTATGTTGCGCAAGTGCGGATTGGCAAACTGCACATACCTATCATTTAGAACAGGAAAGCTGCAGGTTTCCTATAAGTAGGTATATTTATTTGCTTTCATGACTCCGAAAAGTCAGAAATGCGTGCCCCCCGTAGAGTGGTTCGAGCTGAAGCTTAAACCACTGCTACCGCTTAAACCTTTCATTAGTTGTTTAGCTAGGATAAGACCAAATAAAGGTAAGACGCATTGTAAACAGAATTTCTGTTTCAGATTATGCTATGTTGCCAGTTGGGCTTTGTGTCTCTTAAGTGGAAACAAAGGTGTTGCACTGACCCGTGACAACGTATTTGAGTCATGGTCGTGCGTAGGAATCTTTAAAAATGCAATGGTCGATTTTTATGTATCTACCTGCGTAGGTACTTTCATTCTTTAACAAGTTTTTGTCTACTTAGCTAATAGTATATTACTATTAGCACAGCAGGTTAAAACATAATTATTACTAGCTGTGCCCGCGACTTCGTTCGCGTGGAATAGTGACTTTTCGGGCAGCATATTTTGAATTACATATACCGTCGATGCTCAGGCGCGAGGCGTGTAGTACGTACTCTGTACCTTAAAAATGTTCGCCGTGATTCTTTAAATTGACATAACTTTTTTATTTATGAACCGATTGACATGAAATAAACACTTGGTAAGTGAAGCTTACTACAATATATTAGTGAAAACCGTATCTAAATCGAATAAGCCGTTTCTGATATTAGCGTGCACAAACACACAGACAAACAGACAAACAGCCAAAAAAAAAATTAATCACAATTTCGGGTTCGGCATCGATATAATAACAACCCCTGCTACTTTTTTTTTATATATTTCCATTGTACAGACACCACTTTTCTACAATTTTATTATATGTATAGATGATACGTGATTGGTTAAAATTCAAATTAGGTAGATTCCTAATTTGTCAAAGATGTGTGCCAGGAATCAAACCCCCGACCTTCGTCATTGCCACTACGCTATCAACGTTAAGGTTGATATCTATCTACTTATAAAAAAATGTAAGAAGTAAAAGATTGTAAAAAATTATTTAGATATTTAATGACTCTTAGCACTATTTATTACAAAATATTTTTACGCGTCATACCTAGGTACAAAATATTTCTCAAAATACAAAAATATCTTAAAATATTATTTCAGTAGCATTTAGAGTTGAGTAGGTACAAAATGTAAATATTACATACTGGGGCATATTAACAAATAATTCGAAAATTTACATAATTTACCTATCTAGTACGTACACTGATACTTATATACTGTGTTATAAATAAATATTACATTTAAGGGTACCTCAACTAAATGTAAGTAGATATATTTTGAAATCGTCCAAGGTTCCGTCGGTCGGACGGTCTCAAAACTATAAATCGAATTTCACTATTCATCACAATACGTACAAACACTAATCGTAACTGAAGTTTTAATCGGACTTCTTCACTTTCTTATCGTCAGTTACGTGGTCAAGTACTCTGGCGTGAACCGCTATCCTTTTCAGGCTTCTTCTTGGGGCTTTAATTTCATTTTTCAGGAGACTCTCTAGTTCTGGCAACGATTTGATTTCCTTCAAATCATCCTTCAGATTCATACTGCGTCCGAGATTGAATCTTCCAAAATAGCGGAACTGGTTTTGGTTAGCCTGACATTGGGCGCAATTGTATGGCACTGGTACTGCGCTAGGGAAGTTTTGTTGAGCAGTCTGCATGTCGGAGTAATTCCCTGGGCAGTAGGGTACAAATACAACCGGAAGGAATCCAATTATTCCATAAGGTGCATAGCCTGGATTGTAACCGTGCGTTGGCATCTGCGACATAACGGTACCATTATTACCAGGGTTTAAGAGGTAGCACGGACATGAGGCGGGACTTGGTACGATTGGCAGCGGGTATGGTATGACGTAAATCGGGAATGGTGGCATTTGACCCGCTGGAGGATAACTCGGTGGTTGTACTCCACTGCCTGCTGGTTGATCTGTAACAAAAGAATAACATCAACATTGTTGACGAAGTTGAATTGGCTAAAAAAAGCGCTGATAAACATCTGATAAATAAACTACCATCAAACGACTGATTTTTATTAAACAAAGTTACAAAAACGATCTGAGTTAACTGAGTTAAAGCCGCTAATTCAATATTTCGACAATATTCTGTCATGTTCTCCATAATTTGGAGTAATTTTTTTAAATTTGTAGAAAGGTTTTGTTACTATTTATTGATAATAATTATATAGTTGGAAGTGTTTAAAAAAATACGTACTATCTGGATATCCTTGTTGTCCTGGCTGTCCTGGGGTTCCCGGTTGTCCTGGCTGTCCAGGTTGTCCTGCTCCACCTGGATATCCGGGTTGTCCTGGCTGTCCAGGTTGCCCTGGTCCACCTGGGTATCCGGGTTGTCCTGGCTGTCCAGGTTGTCCTGCTCCACCTGGGTATCCGGGTTGACCTGGCTGGCCAGTTTGTCCTGGACCACTTGGGTAGCCTGGTTGACTAGGTTTGCCTGATCCTCCAGGGTACCCAGGCTGTTGTCCTGTTCCACTTGGGTATCCGGGTTGCCCTGGCTGTCCTGGCGATCCTGGTTGTCCTGGCTGTCCAGGTTGTCCTTGTCCACCTGGCTGTCCAGGTTGTCCTGCTCCACCTGGGTATCCGGGTTGACCTGGCTGGCCAGTTTGTCCTGGTCCACTTGGGTAGCCTGGTTGAGTAGGTTTACCCGATCCTCCAGGGTATCCGGGCTGTCCTGACTGTCCTGGTGTTGCCGGTTGTCCTGGCTGTCCAGGTTGCCCTGGTCCACCTGGGTATCCGGGTTGCCCGGGCTGCCCAGTTTGTCCCGGACCACTTGGGTAGCCTGGTTGACTAGGTTTGCCTGATCCTCCAGGGTACCCAGGCTGTTGTCCTGTTCCACTTGGGTATCCGGGTTGCCCTGGCTGTCCTGGCGTTCCTGGTTGTCCTGGCGTTCCTGGTTGTCCTGGCTGTCCAGGTTGTCCTGCTCCACCTGGGTATCCGGGTTGACCTGGCTGGCCAGTTTGTCCTGGTCCACTTGGGTAGCCTGGTTTAGTAGGTTTACCTGATCCTCCAGGGTATCCGGGCTGTCCTGACTGTCCTGGTGTTCCCGGTTGTCCTGGCTGTCCAGGTTGCCCTGGTCCACCTGGGTATCCGGGTTGCCCTGGCTGCCCAGTTTGTCCCGGACCACTTGGGTAGCCTGGTTGACTAGGTTTTCCTGATCCTCCAGGGTACCCAGGCTGTTGTCCTGTTCCACTTGGATATCCGGGTTGCCCTGGCTGTCCTGGAGTTCCTGGTTGTCCTGGCTGTCCAGGTTGTCCTTGTCCACCTGGCTGTCCTGGCTGTCCAGGTTGTCCTGCTCCGCCTGGGTATCCGGGTTGACCTGGCTGGCCAGTTTGTCCTGGTCCACTTGGGTAGCCTGGTTGAGTAGGTTTACCCGATCCTCCAGGGTATCCGGGCTGTCCTGACTGTCCTGGTGTTCCCGGTTGTCCTGGCTGTCCAGGTTGCCCTGGTCCACCTGGGTATCCGGGTTGCCCGGGCTGCCCAGTTTGTCCCGGACCACTTGGGTAGCCTGGTTGACTAGGTTTGCCTGATCCTCCAGGGTACCCAGGCTGTTGTCCTGTTCCACTTGGGTATCCGGGTTGCCCTGGCTGTCCTGGCGTTCCTGGTTGTCCTGGCGTTCCTGGTTGTCCTGGCTGTCCAGGTTGTCCTGCTCCACCTGGGTATCCGGGTTGACCTGGCTGGCCAGTTTGTCCTGGTCCACTTGGGTAGCCTGGTTGAGTAGGTTTACCTGATCCTCCAGGGTATCCGGGCTGTCCTGACTGTCCTGGTGTTCCCGGTTGTCCTGGCTGTCCAGGTTGCCCTGGTCCACCTGGGTATCCGGGTTGCCCTGGCTGCCCAGTTTGTCCCGGACCACTTGGGTAGCCTGGTTGACTAGGTTTTCCTGATCCTCCAGGGTACCCAGGCTGTTGTCCTGTTCCACTTGGGTATCCGGGTTGCCCTGGCTGTCCTGGAGTTCCTGGTTGTCCTGGCTGTCCAGGTTGTCCTTGTCCACCTGGCTGTCCTGGCTGTCCAGGTTGTCCTGCTCCGCCTGGGTATCCGGGTTGACCTGGCTGGCCAGTTTGTCCTGGTCCACTTGGGTAGCCTGGTTGAGTAGGTTTACCCGATCCTCCAGGGTAACCGGGCTGTCCTGACTGTCCTGGTGTTCCCGGTTGTCCTGGCTGTCCAGGTTGCCCTGGTCCACTTGGGTATCCGGGTTGCCCTGGCTGTCCAGGTTTTCCTGGCTGGCTGGGTTGTCCAGGTCCACCTGGGTATCCGGGTTGCCCTGTCTGTCCAGGTCCACCTGGGTATCCGGGTTGTCCTGGCTGTCCAGGTTTTCCTGGCTGGCTGGGTTGTCCAGGTCCACCTGGGTATCCGGGTTGTCCTGGCGTTCCTGGTTGGCCTGGCTGTCCAGGCTGTCCCTGTCCACCTGGTTGTCCTGGCTGCCCAGGTTGTCCTGCTCCACCTGGGTATCCGGGTTGACCTGGCTGGCCAGTTTGTCCTGGTCCACTTGGGTAGCCTGGTTGAGTAGGTTTACCCGATCCTCCAGGGTATCCGGGCTGTCCTGACTGTCCTGGTCCACTTGGGTATCCGGGTTGTCCTGGTGTTCCCGGTTGTCCTGGCTGTCCAGGTTGCCCTGGTCCACCTGGGTATCCGGGTTGTCCTGGCTGTCCAGGTTTTCCTGGTTGGCCGGGTTGTCCAGGTCCACTTGGGTATCCGGGTTGTCCTGGCTGTCCAGGTTGCCCTGGTCCGCCTGGGTATCCGGGTTGTCCTGGCTGTCCTGGTCCACCTGGGTATCCGGATTGTCCTGGCTGTACAGGTTTGCCTGGTTGGCTGGGTTGTCCTGGTCCACTTGGGTATCCGGGTTGTCCTGGAAGCCCTGGCTGTCCAGGTTGTCCTGGTCCACCTGGGTATCCGGGTTGTCCCGGCTGTCCAGGTTGTCCTGGTCCACCTGGGTATCCGGGTTGTCCCGGCTGTCCAGGCTGTCCTGGTCCACCTGGATATCCGGGTTGTCCTGGCTGGCTGGGTTGCCCAGGTCCACTTGGGTAGCCTGGTTGACTAGGTTTGCCTGATCCTCCAGGGTATCCAGGCTGTTGTCCTGGTCCACTTGGGTATCCGGGCTGTCCTGGCTGTCCTGGCGTTCCCGGTTGTCCTGGTTGTCCGGGTTGCCCTGGTCCACCTGGGTATCCAGGTTGTCCTGGCTGTCCAGGTTTTCCTGGTTGGCTGGGTTGTCCTGGTCCACTTGGGTATCCGGGTTGTCCAGGTTTTCCTGGTTGACTGGGTTGTCCTGGTCCACTTGGGTACCCGGGTTGTCCGGGTTGTCCTGGCGTTCCCGGTTGTCCTGGCTGTCCAGGTTGCCCTGGTCCACCTGGGTATCCGGGTTGTCCTGGCTGTCCAGGTTTTCCTGGTTGGCTGGGCTGTCCTGGTCCACTTGGGTATCCGGGTTGTCCAGGTCCACTTGGGTAGCCTGGTTGACTAGGTTTGCCTGATCCTCCAGGGTACCCCGGCTGTTGTCCTGGTCCGCTTGGGTATCCGGGTTGTCCTGGCTGTCCTGGCGTTCCTGGTTGTTCTGGCTGTCCAGGTTGCCCAGGTCCACCTGGGTATCCGGGTTGTCCTGGCTGGCTGGGTTGTCCAGGTCCACTTGGGTAGCCTGGTTGACTAGGTTTGCCTGATCCTCCAGGGTACCCAGGCTGTTGTCCTGGTCCACTTGGGTATCCGGGTTGTCCTGGCGTTCCCGGTTGTCCTGGCTGTCCAGGTTGCCCTGGTCCACCTGGGTATCCGGGTTGCCCTGGCTGGCCAGGTTGTCCTGGTTGGCTAGGTTGTCCTGGTTTAATTGGGTATCCGGGCTGTCCTGGCTGTCCTGGTCCACCTAAAATAGAATATTGTGTAATCAGAGTGCGTTAAAGTATTTCTAGTTCTAAGTGATATTAATTTTTAAAGACTCAGACTTTGAATTTTAAGAAAGTAAAGAGACGATCATGTATGTTTTAGAACTATACCAGAAAAAGATTTTTTAATTCAAACATAAAGGGGAAAAAATAAATGAGAAATCTCTAAACCTGGGAAGCTCGTAACAAAATGGGTGGTTAGTTGGTTACATGGATTTGCAATATACACCATAGATGAAAAATAAGGTAGGATTTTCCTGTCTTTTTCGAATTTTTGAAAGTTGGCTAATACTTTTTTTTTAGCCTATGTTACTCGCGATAGCATAGTTATCTACCAGTGAAAGTCCCGTCAAAATCGACAGACAGACAGTCAGACACAAAAATTTTAAAAATAGTTTTTTTGTTATAAGTGCATTATTTACTTAAATATGCATTTAGTAAAAAGCTGTTATTTTGATATTAAAAACAGATTCTTCAATTTTATTTATCACACTTCACACTAATATTATAAAACCCAAAGTTTGTATGTGTGTGTGTGTGTGTGTGTGTGTATGTTTGTTACTCTTTTACGCAAAAACTACTGGACCGATTTGGCTGAAATTTAAAATGGAGATAAATTATACCTTGGATTAAAACATAGGCTACATTTTATCCCGGAAAATCAAAGAGTTCCCGCAGGATTTTAAAAACTAAATTCACGCGGACGAAGTCGCGGGCATCGGCTAGTAGTTTATACTTATAGATTATAGACGTATAGATATCATTGGACTTTTCATTTTGAATAGTATTTCTTAAACTTTCTTGAAGTAAGAGCTAAAAAGCAAAAATATTATTCCTTTCCTTAGTACATAATGTCTTTAATCCTTAATCGGAAAATGGAGGGTGTTAATTATATTAACTTAATATTTGATTTTATTGCCATCTTGAAACTTAAATTCAAAAAATTAAAATTATTTATTTCATGTAAGACACTCGTGACTCTTATGAAAAGTCAAGACTCTACCAGACGTTCGGAGAGCAGTGCTTAGAAGAGCCAACAAGAAAAGCCGAATAAGCTCTTTTCAAAACATAAGTGTAACATAAATGTTAAAATATGTAGTTTGTCCATCTTGGTGGACAGTATTATACAATTCAGGAGTTATATAAAACCACCTATAAAACAAATTTTTACCTGGTTGTCCTGGTCCACCTGGCTGTCCTGGTTGCCCTGGTCCTCCCGGCTGTCCAGGCTGTGCTGGCCCACTTGGATATCCAGGTTGGCCGGGTTGGCCTGGTTGTCCCGGTGCGCTTGGGTAGCCGGGTTGGCTTGGCTTGCCTGGTTGTCCCGGTCCTCCAGGGTATCCAGGTTGTCCTGGTCCACTTGGGAATCCGGGTTGGCCTGGCTTACCTGGACCACCTAAAGTAAAAAACGGTAGAGTCAAAGTGGGTAAAACCTCAAGTTTTTGACCTAACGTTTGAATGTTATTAAACATTGTCATTGTTTACAACCGTACTTAAGGAATAATTTTTCCTAAAAATTCTTAATTCCCGGTTAACCGGTTTTGCCAAGTAAATTAAACTGTTTAAGTGCGAGTCGGACTCGCACACGTAGGGATCCGTATCATTGAACAAGATTTAACACCGGCTTTTACTAAGATCGAGCGCTTTAATTTTTAACTTTTCGTATTATTCGTTGTTATATCGGCAATAGAAATACACATTCTGTGAAAACTTCAAGTATTTATTTATTTCGGTTCATGAGATATAGCCCGCTGACCGACAGGCAGACGAAATCTATGACTAAATACTGAATACAGAATTTAATTATAATAATTTCTGTTTGTATTCTGTTTTGATAATTTATTCAACAAAAACATTTAATCACCTGGTTGTCCTGGTCCTCCTGGCTGTCCTGGTCCACCTGGCTGTCCTGGCTGTCCTGGTCCACCCGGCTGTCCAGGTTGAGCTGGCCCACTTGGATATCCAGGTTGGCCCGGTTGAGTTGGCTGTCCTGGTCCACCTGGGTATCCAGGTTGTCCTGGTTGTCCTGGTCCTCCTGGCTGTCCTGGTCCACCTGGCTGTCCTGGCTGTCCTGGTCCACCCGGCTGTCCAGGTTGTGCTGGCCCACTTGGATATCCAGGTTGTCCCGGTTGAGTTGGCTGTCCTGGTCCACCTGGGTATCCAGGTTGTCCTGGTTGTCCTGGTCCTCCTGGCTGTCCTGGTCCACCTGGCTGTCCTGGTCCACCTGGCTGTCCTGGCTGTCCTGGTCCACCCGGCTGTCCAGGTTGTGCTGGCCCACTTGGATATCCAGGTTGTCCCGGTTGAGTTGGCTGTCCTGGTCCACCTGGATATCCAGGTTGTCCTGGTTGACCTGGGGTTCCTGGTTTTCCTGGCTGGCCTAGACCAATGAAATAAAAATCGTAGAATTACTATATAATACAAAATAATTAGCTGTAAAATAGATATGTAATCCAAAACATGAAATAAAAAAATCAAAAACCCGAATGCGTAAAAATTGAATTTTAAGTAGAAACTGAAGAGGAAAAACAATACCTGTAATCTAGAATTCTGTTTAATAATATTTTTCTATTTCACAATATGGTGTCTGGTGATCGTCATATTTAAATTGTATTACTGTCATCCCAAGATTAAAACAAATCAGTTGACGTCACCAAAATCAGCCCGTTTGGTTTACAAAGCGCCACAAGCCCACAACCCAGTGCCACTTACAGGCATATATAGACATATATAAACACCTTTTTAATTTTTTATTGAAGTGTTAACTTACACTTAAAGGAAATAACCTAATAGATTTTTAAATACATATCAAAAATTCCGAGGCCGGCGGGATTCGAACCCACATCTCCCTGGGAATCGCGCCCGAGTGTGTTAACCGTTACACCACGGCCGAACCACACGTCAGCCACGAAATTAGTGATATGTATCTACTTTTTCAATCAGTTTTATAGCAACTGTTAGCGACAGCTAGTAGCGACACATTACAGGTGTAGGTATAGTTTATTTAATTAGGTTACGGAACCATGTCTGTGGATATTTGGGTTTCCCCTGAAAACCAGCGCTGCAGTTTGCTAGGGTTTTGTGCTATTTTTGTAAATGTTTTGCGCAAATTAAAAAAAAATGTATCTATATTTCAATTTGAAATGTCATGCAATGTCAACCTTAAAGAAAGTTACATTAGGAGTATCAGATTTAGGACGTCATAGTAACATTTCCAAAAAATATTGCAATAATGATACTTTTAACTGTGCTGGTAGACCCCGAGCTCTCACCTAGATACTGCTTAAGAAACCACCCACCTGCGTATAAATGTCTGAAATTGAAATAATATGCAAAGATGTAATTAATTACCTGGTTGTCCTTGTCCGCCTGGGTATCCGGGTTGTCCTGGTTGTCCTGGCTGCCCAGGTTTTCCTGGTTGGCTGGGTTGTCCAGGTCCACTTGGATATCCGGGTTGTCCTGGTTGTCCTGGTCCACTTGGGTATCCAGGTTGTCCTGGCTGTCCTGGTCCACCTGGATATCCGGGTTGTCCTGGTTGTCCTGGTCCACCTGGGTATCCGGGTTGTCCTGGCTGTCCTGGTCCACCTGGATATCCGGGTTGTCCTGGCTGGCTTGGTTGTCCAGGTCCACTTGGGTAGCCTGGTTGACTAGGTTTGCCTGATCCTCCAGGGTATCCAGGCTGTTGTCCTGGTCCACTTGGATATCCGGGTTGTCCTGGTTGTCCTGGTATTCCCGGTTGTCCTGGCTGTCCAGGTTGCCCTGATCCACCTGGGTATCCGGGTTGTCCTGGCTGTCCAGGTTTTCCTGGTTGGCCGGGTTGTCCAGGTCCACTTGGGTATCCGGGTTGTCCTGGCTGTCCTGGTCCACCTGGATATCCGGGTTGTCCTGGTTGTCCTGGTCCACCTGGGTATCCGGGTTGTCCTGGCTGTCCTGGTCCACCTGGATATCCGGGTTGTCCTGGCTGGCTTGGTTGTCCAGGTCCACTTGGGTAGCCTGGTTGACTAGGTTTGCCTGACCCTCCAGGGTATCCAGGCTGTTGTCCTGGTCCACTTGGGTATCCGGGCTGTCCTGGCTGTCCTGGCGTTCCAGGTTGTCCTGGTTGTCCGGGTTGCCCTGGTCCACCTGGGTATCCAGGTTGTCCTGGCTGTCCAGGTTTTCCTGGTTGGCTGGGTTGTCCTGGTCCACTTGGGTATCCGGGTTGTCCAGGTTTTCCTGGTTGACTGGGTTGTCCTGGTCCACTTGGGTACCCGGGTTGTCCGGGTTGTCCTGGCGTTCCCGGTTGTCCTGGCTGTCCAGGTTGCCCTGGTCCACCTGGGTATCCGGGTTGTCCTGGCTGTCCAGGTTTTCCTGGTTGGCTGGGTTGTCCTGGTCCACTTGGGTATCCGGGTTGTCCAGGTCCACTTGGGTAGCCTGGTTGACTAGGTTTGCCTGATCCTCCAGGGTACCCCGGCTGTTGTCCTGGTCCGCTTGGGTATCCGGGTTGTCCTGGCTGTCCTGGTGTTCCTGGTTGTCCTGGCTGTCCAGGTTGTCCTTGTCCACCTAAAATTAAGCATTGTGTAATTGAAGTGCGTTCAAAGTATTTCTAGTTGATTGTCATATTAAGGAAGTAAAAAGAGCAGAAACGGTCATGTGACATTTGTGTACACAAAGTTTGTTAACCTATACACAAACGTCAAAATCTACAATTTTTTTCGAAATCTAGTCATATAATTCTATACACTTTCTAGGTTCATATAATTCCGGTGGCATATTATAAGACAACTAAATTTAATTACCTGGTTGTCCGGGTCCACCTGGCTGTCCTGGCTGTCCTGGTCCACCCGGCTGTCCAGGTTGTGCTGGTCCACTTGGATATCCAGGTTGTCCCGGTTGAGCTGGCTGTCCTGGTCCGCCAGGGTAACCAGGTTGCCCTGGTCCACCTGGATATCCAGGTTGTCCTGGTTGTCCTGGTCCTCCTGGCTGACCTGGGGTACCAGGTTTTCCTGGCTGTCCTGGAACAATGAAATAAAAACAGTAGAATCAAACACTCAATAGAAGTAGATAATATTATCCGAAACAAAAACTATTTTGAAAAAATTGTGAATACACATACACACGCGCGATCGGCGTTCGTTATTCGCGATTGCGTGCTCAAAAATGTTAATATTAGTAATCCACTACGACCACAAAAAATAAGGTAATCCATCATTTCCGAAATAATTGGCTTTTTTAATTTTAAGTTCATTAAGTTTTCATTAGGGAGTCCCTTACATCCTATATAGATAAATTCCATTATAGTATGGTAAATTCCATTTCACGATAATCGCTGGAAACAAAATGTGGCAAATAGATAGCTTGCATATCAGCGACGTACTACTACGTCAATCGCATAGTGACTGACGTAATATAATCTATCACAGCAGAGCACCACAGTATAGTGACTGACGATTTTCTCCTATTGTGGCTATATCCCGCAAAAACCTTTGAACTTTGAGAGCGATTCAATCTTTATGATCAATTTTTCTGACTTATTATACTCTAAGGTATGACCCCTGCTACGAAGCAGCTGTCGTTCAGATACCTCATGAGGGAAATGACACCTGGTGAACTGCAACTTTTTTGACTGGCAATAGCCGCTTCTTAAACCTACTCGTAATAATTATGCTGCTAAGCCCTACCTTTCGATGCGTATCCATATTACTTCTTGCACGTTCCATGCCAACAACGCTTAAAGCAGTATTTGACATGATGTGATACAATTGCAACCTTGAAGTAAGTAACATAAGGACGTCTCAAAACTATATTAAAATATAGGAATAACATGGGAAAATAATAATTTATTTACCTGGTTGTCCTTGTCCACCTGGGTAACCGGGTTGTCCTGGCTGCCCGGGTCCACCTGGTTGTGCTGGTCCACCTGGATAGCCAGGTTGTCCTGTCTGTCCAGGTTGCACTGGGCCACCTGGTTGCCCTGGTCCACCTGGGTAACCAGGTTGTCCTGGTTGTCCGGGTCCACCTGGTTGTCCAGGTTGTCCTGGCTGTGCAGGTTGCCCTGGTCCGCCTGGGTAACCGGGTTGTCCTGGTTTTCCAGGTCCACCTGGTTGTCCTGGCTGTCCTGGTCCTCCCGACTGTCCAGGTTGTGCTGGTCCACTTGGATATCCAGGTTGTCCCGGTTGAGCTGGCTGTCCTGGTCCGCCAGGGTAACCAGGTTGCCCTGGTCCACCTGGATATCCAGGCTGTCCTGGTTGTCCTGGTCCTCCTGGTTGACCTGGGGTACCAGGTTTTCCTGGCTGTCCTGGAAAAATGAAATAAAAACCGTAGAATCAAACACTCAGTAGAAGTAGATAATATTATCCGAAACAAAAACTATTTTGAAAAAATTGTGAATACACATACAAATTGTGACCACAAAAAATAAGGTGATCCATCATTTCCGAAATAATTGGCTTTTTTAATTTTAAGTTCATTAAGTTTTCATTAGGGAGTCCCTTACATCTTGTATAGATAAATTCCATTATATTATGGTAAATTCCATTTCACGATAATCGCTGGAAACAAAATGTGGCAAATAGATAGCTTGCATATCAGCGACGTATACTACGTCAATCGCATAGTGGCTGACGTAATATAATCTATCACAGCAGAGCACCACAGTATAGTGACTGACGGTTTTCTCCTATTGTGGCTATATCCCGCAAAAACCTTTGAACTTTGAGAGCGATTAAATCTTTATGATCAATTTTTCTGACTTATTATACTCTAAGGTATGACCCCTGCTACGAAGCAGCTGTCGTTCAGATACCTCATGAGGGAAATGACACCTGGTGAACTGCAACTTTTTTGACTGGCAATAGCCGCTTCTTAAACCTACTCGTAATAATTATGCTGCTAAGCCCTACCTTTCGATGCGTATACCCATATTACTTCTTGCACGTTCCATGCTAACAACGCTTAAAGCAGTATTTGACATGTGATACAATTGCAACCTTGAAGTAAGTAACATAAGGACGTCTCAAAACTATATTAAAAATATAGGAATAACATGGGAAAATAATAATTTATTTACCTGGTTGTCCTTGTCCACCTGGGTAACCGGGTTGTCCTGGCTGTCCGGGTCCACCTGGTTGTGCTGGTCCACCTGGATAGCCAGGTTGTCCTGGCTGTCCAGGTTGCACTGGGCCACCTGGTTGCCCTGGTCCACCTGGGTAACCTGGTTGTCCTGGTTGTCCGGGTCCACCTGGTTGTCCAGGTTGTCCTGGGCCACCTGGTTGTCCTTGTCCACCTGGGTAACCGGGTTGTCCTGGTTGCCCGGGTCCGCCTGGTTGTGCTGGTCCTCCTGGATAGCCAGGTTGTCCTGGCTGTGCAGGTTGCCCTGGTCCACCTGGGTAACCTGGTTGTCCTGGTTTTCCAGGTCCACCTGGTTGTCCAGGTTGTCCTGGGCCACCTGGATATCCGGGTTGTCCTGGCTGTCCAGGTCCGCCTGGTTGTGCTGGTCCACCTGGGTAGCCGGGTTGTACTGGCTGTCCAGGTCCGCCAGGCTGTCCAGTTTGTCCTGATCCTCCTGGGCCACCTGGTTGTCCTTGTCCACCTGGGTAACCAGGTTGTCCTGGCTGTCCAGGTTGACCTGGTCCACCTGGTTGTCCTTGTCCACCTGGATATCCGGGCTGTCCTGGCCCACCTGGCTGTGCTGGTCCACCTGGGTAACCGGGTTGTCCTGGCTGTCCAGGTTGTCCTGGTCCGCCTGGTTGTCCTTGTCCACCTGGGTAACCGGGTTGTCCTGGCTTTCCGGGGCCGCCTGGTTGTCCTTGTCCACCTGGGTAGCCAGGTTGTCCAGGTTGTGCTGGTCCACCTGGGTAGCCCGGTTGTCCTGGCTGACCAGGTTGTCCTTGGCCACCTGGGTAACCGGGTTGTCCTGGCTGGCCGGGTCCGCCTGGTTGTCCAGGTTGTGATGGTCCACCTGGGTAGGCAGGTTGGCCTGATCCTCCTTAAACGTATTATTTAATTAAAAAATACAATTTTTTGTATTGAATTACAATCTCGCTTGGTGGTAAGCAGCAATGCTTTTATAGATAAAAAAGCAGACTGACTTGGATACCTTTCATCGTTTCCTATAAACATCACGTCACACATACACGACATTTTACCGGAAGTTTGAATCTCATGGTGGCACGTCTTGGTCGGTAGGTTGGCAATTATAGCCGCCAATTGAATATACTAGTGGTTCGCCCCGAACTGAGACCTCGCGGTATCCCATAATTCCCAAAAGATAGTTTTAATTATATATTGTAGTAATTAACAACAAAGTGTCTTCAATCGATAAAAAAAGACTAAGATACGTCAGTGGACTACTTCTTAGTATATTAAATTTAAAATTATTATATATTCTCTAACCGCCCGCCCCTGGGGTCAAACTCAAGACCTCGAGACCACAGTGCTCACGCAAGGGAGGTCAGCTTCGCCATCGTCGTTGATCGTTTTATTCATTAGAATTATTTTAATTCTAAACAATGAGTGAGTGAGCCCAGTGAGAGCATTATAGGCTAGTGATTGAGACGGGTGTCCTATTTATGGGGTAACGGATTCGATCCCGAGCACGCGTCTCTGACTTTTCAGAGGTTTGTGCGTTTAATAAATTTTATATCACATGCTTGCATGCGGGGAAGGATAAAATCGCGAGGAAACCTGCGCACCTGAGAGTAGTTCATACTATCAAGATGCTTGAAGTCTGCCAATTTTCACTACGAGAGTCGGACTGTCTACATTTATGTACTTTGTCACTTGTCACGGTTCAAAAGCTGAATATGATCTAGACATAATTTCGTCCAAATAGCTTATTACATTTTTTATCATAGGATGTTTGAATTTCCAAATAATTACATATACCATAATTAGTACCTTGTCCACCAGACCCGCTCGGTCCACCTTGACCTATACTTGGTCCCCCAGGTCCACCAGGTCCGCCTGGTCCACCGGGACCACCTGGTCCACCGGGTCCACCAGGTGTGCCTGGAGAGCCTGGAGATCCAGGTCTACCAGGCTGTCCTGGATTATATCCTCCTGAAAAATTTAAATAAAAATAATTTAAAGTACGAGTACCTACTGTTTTAACTTAAGGATACGTAAATAGATAAATAAATTGTTATTGATGTACATATAAAATGAGAAAAAATAAAATAGATAATAATATTATAAATGGATTTTATTTGTTTTACTATTTAATATTGCTATTTATATTCTAGCGCATAAATCTTTTGTCTGGATTAGTACAATCATTATTTGGCATTCGTACCTGGTCCACTAGGTCCTTGGCCACCTGTTTGCCCAGGGTAGGGACCTGCTGGTCCACCTGGTCCACTTGGGCCACCAGGGCCGCCAGGACCACCAGGGCCACCAGGGGAGCCGGGAGTACCGGGAGTGCCGGGACGACCTGGTGTACCGGGATAGTAGCCACCTGAAAAGAAGACTTAGTTATCAAAAATATAAATGGAAAAATTATGCCGATGTCCGGTTTGACCAGCATTAGGAAATTGAATAATACTCCTTATATTATTTAGTCTGATGTGTGGATTTAAAAAATTATAGTACCTTGACCGCCTTGTCCTGGATAGCCTGAGCCAGGTCCGCTAGGACCACTTGGTCCTCCAGGTCCTCCAGGGCCACCAGGGCCGCCAGGGCTGCCGGGTGATCCTGGAGTTCCAGGAGTTCCGGGTCGACCTGGAGTCCCTGAAAATTTAAAAATTACAATCTTTATAAAACAAAAGTTTTCAAATTTACAAATTGAAATAATATTTAAATATTAATTCTTCACTTACATCCTCCTTGACTGCCTGGTCCACTTGGTCCATTGGGACCAACGGGACCGCTAGGACCACTTGGTCCTCCAGGTCCTCCAGGGCCACCAGGGCCGCCAGGGCTGCCGGGTGATCCTGGAGTTCCAGGAGTTCCGGGACGGCCAGGAGTCCCTGAAAATTTACAAATTACACACTTTACAAAACAAACTTTTCAAATTTACAAATTAAAATAATATTAAAATATTAAATATTAAGTGGGGGTGCAGTCTGTAGATCTCACTTAGTATTAAGCAAATTTTGTATCTTTTTTGTATGAGCTGAATAAATGTTTATTTATTTATTATTTAATTCTTCACTTACATCCGCCTTGACTGCCTGGTCCACTTGGTCCATTAGGACCACCTGGACCACTTGGTCCACCTATAAATAACGAAAAAATTGTATAATAAACTTACAAAATTAACTTTGATGGAATTATCACAGGAAATTAGAGGATTATTGAAATAAGGAAGGAAGTTAGAATGATCCAACGATTAATTTATTTATTTATTTACTAGATACATATAATAAAATATCTTTCCGTAGCAAATATAGGAAGTCGCGGGGAGTTTGAATTTTGTTCTGTTACCTGGGGTATAGTACAAATTAATACACATCTGGCTATAGATATTTTAGTGATACACGCGAAGCCGGGGTGGCTCGCTAAGTCTATAATAAAAATAAATATAAATAAATAAAATATTAAAAAAATATAAATCATTATTAATAATATGTAATTTTCACAGTGCACAAACCTTGTCCAGGGTAACCACTACCAGGAGGGCCTCCAGGGCCACCGGGGCCCCCGGGACCACCAGGACTGCCTGGAGTGCCAGGAGTTCCGGGTGTGCCAGGAGTTCCAGGCTTGCCAGGTGTGCCAGGGTAGTAACCGCCTTGTCCTAATTCATAAAAGTTGATATTTAAAACAAAACCATATTTTTGGACTATACATAGTACTAAGTAAACAGAACAGGCCGTGAGGCTAAGCTCAACTTTGCAATTGTTACAGTGAGCGTCGGCAAAAGCAGTACAAAACGCATGTCAGCACGGATGCGAAGCAGGTTGTCAAGCGACGTTTTAAGCTGACACAAAATGAAAATCTGAGCTTACGCCTAACGGGCTGTACTGAAGTTAGAAATTGTTTATTTAAGTAATTTTAAATATACCATTGTTATTTGGAAGGTAATTACGCATATGATGCCTAAAAATGAAATAAAAATGCCCTGACCAGACCACGGAGTCTTGTGTGCCCTAGCCCCTTAGAAAGTTTTCTAAAAGCGCGAAGCTCGCGACGGAGGTTTTGAATGAATGATGATCTGTTAATAACTGTATTTGTATTGCTAGATACTACGCCAGGCCAGAAGACTTGCTCAGTCGCCCTTTTATTCAACCTCATCTAATCGATTTTAATATATAATTAAAATCGATCCCTCAATAAAATTAATCTCTCGATTTAAAAAAATCCAGGGTTAGGGCAGATAAGACTGCGTGGAGTCGGGACGTTTTCGTTGCATTTTTAGGTAATACCTACTTATTTTAAATTTTAATTTGATGTCGGAAATAAAAATAATAGCAACATGTCTTTTTAATGAAAAAAAAACCGAATGATACTAAAACTTAAGCCGGTTTGGATCTACAAGGCTAACCAAATGTTACTTCCGAAACTACCGATAGGTACCTACTTCAAATTCAATACCGGTATAGTTCTAAGGACAAAAATATTTGCTATGACACTGTAACCCGAACCGGTAGGTCTATGGATATTAAAATAATAGTTCCACAAGTAACGCCTACTACCTACTATTAATCTACTATCTACTATCGACACCCCACTGAATTGATCTTTGAGCATTAAACACCAACTTAATGCTCAAAGGAATTGGATTATTGAATTATTTTAACATTTCCCGGGATTGGTTCAAATCTGATTTTTAACCGACTTCTGTATTTTAATTGATTGAAAATATTATACCTGAACCACCTGGTCCACTAGGTCCGTTAGGGCCACCGGGTCCATATGGTCCATTCGGTCCGCCGGGTCCACTTGGTCCATTTCCTGACGAGACATTGACAATTATATTTATGTTGACAATGAAACATGATTTGAGCACTTTTTAAAAATTTAAATTAATTAATAAAACGTACCGCCGGGGTATTGTCCACCGCTTGGGCCGCCTGGCCCTCCTGGTCCGCCTGGTCCACCGGGGCTACCTGGTGTGCCCGGGCTGCCTGGCGATCCAGGGGTACCGGGGCTTCCAGGCGTTCCTGCAGTTCCTGGGTAGTAACCGCCTTGTCCTAGTGAAAATTAAGTATTCTTTGAAAATTTAAATAATTTAGAAATAATCGGTTATGATTGATATACCTAGTCCTAATTGACACTTGACATCACCTTTACAAAAGTCCCAAGAGGACCATTCTACAAAAGCCGCTACATCGTCGTTGCCCTTGATGCCTGACAAAGATCGCTTTTAAGAAGCTTTTAAGCGATATGCCCGTACATTATAACTTATTTAGGTATTTATTTTTCAAGTTTATTTATAATATTCATTGTTAATTTAGAGTAAAATAAAGTAAGTGTATTAACTTCATTCCATTTCATCATTATCAGACTTTAATTCGACCTCAAAAGGCACAAATACGAAACTACCATCAAGATTTTCATATTTGCGCCTCTTGGCCTTTTCGGCGCTAGTAGCCGCCGCACCAGTCACAGAGGAGGTCGCTTGTAAATGGGATGCAGCTAAAGTGTCTGCACAGGTGACATCCCAAACATTCATTCTATTTTATTATATTCTATGCTATTCTAATAACTTACCAGGGTAGACGGTGCCGGGATTCGGGTTGCTCGGTTGTCCGCTGCTGTCGGGCGGCGGGCGGGGCTGCGTCGGCGGCTTCGGCCTCGGCTTCGGTGGGGGAGGAATCGGAGGGACGCCGCCGGGGGTTCGGCCGCAGCCTTTGGGCAGGTACAGTTCATTCCACGGTACTAGCTGTCCCGGTCCCGGGCTTGGAGTAACCTCTGCACTGAGAAAAAAGTAACAATTAATAAAACAAGCTATAATTAAAAAAAATTAAAAACACGACTGCCCAGCCAAAAAACGAACTAAAAAGTTAAATACCTACTACAGTTACCTTTGAAAGCTTATTCACATTATTAAACGTTATTTTTTTGTGAATCACTGGATATTGAACTATAGTGTTATATACCTATTTTTGGAATCTACTCATCATTTTCTAGATGATGATTGTATACTTATTTTCGAATATTTTTTTCAACTTCAGTGTAATGCGGAACCATAGTCACCCCATCATTTTTTTTTAATTTTATTAGCCTATATCACCCGGAATAAGCTAAGGATTTTAACGATACCTCATTCATCTAAATCGGTTCAGGCGTATAGAAGTTATGGTGGAATATAGAATCTCACATACATACATACATACTTAGAATTTCGTCAGCGCAAGTCCTTAACGTTATTACTACTAATTATATTATTTTTCATACTTACTTTTCGTTGTACTCCTGATTGGGGTCTTCCGGGAAGACTTCGACTGGTTTACCGGGTTCGACTACTCTGTATCCGTGGCTGTCGGCGACGTAGTGTGTTACACGTAAATAGTTATCCGGGTCGACGTAACCGTAACAACCGTATGTGACGCCGTCCGGACCACGGTTCTCGTGGTGAAACTGGCCGTTGGGTCCGACGTCGTAACCAAATCCATAGGCGTCTAAAAACAATCGATAATAAATAAAATAAAAATAACTTTATTACCAAAAAAACCTATATTCTCGTGCGAGCGCAGTACAATGTTATGGACATATAGCACCGATTTCCTCGTAAATTCTGTAAGTAGAATAGTTAACTCTCCACTAGCGACCCCATCAACTGTACAGATAAGTTGGTGGATCTGTACTTATCTCATTTTGTATATTAATGTGACAAACGCGAGGCAAATGACAAAGTTGGTGTTTGAAATGAATTCTTCCTATTACCAGTCCTGGCGCACTCCGCAGTAAACTGCGGAGCTACAAGTACCTAAATGGCGTAACTCTTCCAAGGGCCTAAATTCAGAGAGTGCGAAGGGATAAGAGTTACGTGATAGAGAAAAGTCTAGGTGAATAAGAGGTAGGTAAGTAGCGCTGTGTCAACCTGAATTGCACTTTATTGTGTCGCTATTTATTAGGTTAGGTTAGGTATTCGAGGTATTCTGTGTTATTACTTACTGGTGTCATAATTGGTTGCAAAGTACTGCGTCTTATCGCTGTCCGTTATGTCGACTACGGTTTCTTTGCTATTGTCGCCAGTGTCGTACGCCCGTGCTTCTGTCTGAATCAATGCGCGAGTCGCAGCGGCATCCTCTTTGGCATTGGCTAATACAAACAATGCCTGAAACAACAAACAAATAACATCTTCATAATTCATATCCATACAAATAAGTAAAGTTGAAGTGCTTGTCAGTGATTTCTAAATAACTGCGCCTTATATATTTTTTTAATTTAAAAAAAAAAAAATATTCCAGTTGTCCAAAAATGTATGCATCAGTTGAACGATTACAATGCGATCAGAGGTGATTGGCTGGCACTCTCCCGCTATTGGTTAAAATGCATCGATTCAGCAAGAACGTCATAATTTCAGCCAATCAGAGGTCAATGCGATCGTTAAACTGATCCAACGATATTTAGACAATCCCACACCATGTGCTGTAGTGCGCTCTGCATCGACCTTGTAAACCCGATTCGAAGGTCAGCGCAGCACGCATTGCACGGAAAAAGCTTTCCGCTTATTTAGAGGGGAGAGAAGCATATATAACACTAATAGCTGAATATAGCTGAACTTGACAGTTCAGCTATTTTCAGTTCATGAATGTCATCATGACGTCATGAATTGAAAAAAAGACGAAAAAGTTTACATACTCTACACATCTGATTTAATTAGAAATAGTAAGTTTATAGTTTTATCGAATACTAGTTGATGATCGCGGCTCCGCTCGCGTGGATTTAGTTTTTAAAATCCCGCGGGAACTCTTTAACTTTCTACTCTACCGGTCCTAAATTATACCCATGCAAAAAATCACGTCGATCCGTTGCTTTTTTGCGGCGTGATTGATGGACAAACCAATAAACCAACAAACAAACACATTTTCGCATTTATAATATTAGTAAGGATAATAAGTATTAACTTCAGAAGCAATTAGTCGAAATACATAGCTTAAAGTTCAGCTTGACTGATATTGTTTAAAAAAAAAAAGCGCATGGAAAACTTGGCGTAGCAGTGCTACGATAAAATAGTTAGTGTTAGAGTCTTAAGTAGGCAAGTAGCCTAGTATTAATGTCTATCAACTATAAAATAAAACGTAAATACTACGTACGTAATATTAATTTTGCGTATTTATTTTGTTGGTACCAGCTATTCCACAGAAGTTAACATCTTTGAACTAAAACAAGTTTTTCTTTGTAGGACTAAAAAGTTTAATATTAATATATCTACTAATGGTTGACCGCAGATGATAACTTTAACATATTTATTTTAAGTTAATCAAGAATAGAATAGAATAATATTGTATTCAAATAAACTTTTACAAAGTACTTTGGAATAATTATTGTGATAATAATCAGATTTTGCCGTCGGTAGGTAGAAAGGTAGATAGATACTATTGCAGAGTTCTTGAAGTTTCTAAATATGATTAAAAGCGATATTAATATTAATGGCATTATCATTGCCTTTCATAGCACATTAACTAAATTATCTAGACACTCATGAAATATCTTACAGTTGAAAAAAGGTCACACTGAAAAGATACAGCAATTTTTTTAATATTTTTCGCGTCCTTAAATATACAGACTCATTATATTAACGGTAAGTAATTCAAATTCCAACGTTACCTACCTCTCAGAAATGTATAAACACTGAGGGGTACTATGAACAAAATGGTGGGCATGTTGGCATACATAATATTATTATAAGTATGATTGTCAAATAAAATCGATCTTTGAATACAAAGCGCCTATTATAATTTTGGAACAGCGTGTTTGCTTTTATTATGGCATTCATGTATAGGTACATCCACATAGTTCCCATGGCTTAACGTTAAGATTTACATACGTAGGTATATATATTTTTATCGCAATATATACTTGAACGTAGAAAAACATATTATTATAAAGGAAATATTACATAATGACGAATTCTTCGAATTTGGTAAAGTTTCAAGATCTATATTTAGTAAAAAAAGATATAATATGTTCTTATATTATGGAAAAACTTCTTATTTCGCACGTGTCTCTAAATTACCTACCCAATAAGGCAAGTCTAGGCATAACATTTGCATGTTGGTAAGCATTGCTCCCCTTGAAAAGTTTGCCGAACTTTTCATTAAACTTTACGAAAACTCCGGCATAAAGGACGAGTGATATCTGCGGTTTGGAATGTTATTGTTTTAGTTATTTGGAATTAATTTTATTCGCAGTTGATGAGGATTTCATTTGGGTTATTTTTGTTGTTACCTACTCTGTTAGTTTTCTTTCGGTCGGTTAGGTTTATTAGAGACAGTGATCGTTTGATCAACCACTTTTTGCCAGTAAATATACTAGTAAAAATTTTAAATAAACAAAATTTCATTATGTAATTTCGCTAATGCACTCAATTGCTCCTATAAAAGGTCGAAGGCATGGAATAACGCAACTGAATTACATCTTTACACTTGGATAGATAGTACCAGTTATGTTAAGACGTGGTAGGTAAGGACGTGAATTTAACGTTAAAATTTACTAATTTATTTTTATTATTAGGTGATGGTATATCTGGTAGCAGTGGTAGCATATCGTTCAGACTTCGGAATCTTTTTTGGGGAGTCCGGGATTCGAATAACTTTTCGGAGTGAATGTGCGTTATAAAATCCCTTCGGATGTCCTAAGAAATTTTCAAATAATTATGATAGAACTTCACGTACAGATAATTTCGTTTAATCATCAATAAAACAGGTATCATTTCATTTAACGGTTAAGGAAACTATTGTTAGGAAACCTGCCTGATAAGATGCCTGAGAGTTCTGCATGATCTTCTCAAAGCTATAAGAAGTATGTACCCACGTGGTGGTCTATGGTCTTAACCTTCTCGAGACCCAACCCTAGCATCTGGGCTGGCTATTAGTTAACTTCATTTTTATTCTGAACCTGTACAGTCGCACACAATAGGTATCAACTAACAGAATAACAAACATATTCGAATAAACCTTTTCTTTCATTGTTTACAAAACGCGAGTGCCACTTTTATTTGCGCGAATTTGACAAAAACGGATTACTTTAGTGAATTTCGGCCAGGTCAATCACGAACAGTTCGCTCCATACAAAGGACCCTCTTAAAAATCGTTCCACGCGCGGTTTATATTTTAGCGACGTCCATGATACGTACATACTACATAGGCCGTGACCGTAACCCCGCTCGTAAGTCAGTCCGCCGCGTTGTGTTTCAGGCTCACGTACGAGACAACGATCAAAAAAAAATTGTTTTTGATCCGCAAAGCTATAAGGTACTTCAAAAAGGCTGTTATTATTATCCAAACATTTCTAGAATGTGTTGTGGAAGAGGATATGCGTGTAAGACGAGTGACAATGAGTTGACGAATGATAGAAGTGAGTGGAAGAAAAAGACTTGTTGTGCCGACCTCATATAGCGTAGGATAAGCACAAGAACAAGAAAAAGATTTCTAGAATGTTTTGCAATTTACGTTTTTGGGGTTCCGAAAAAAAAAAACGGAACCTTTTTCCGTCCGTCTGTTCGTGTGTCAAGATCCTTTTTTTATTGCAGGGCCGACATAGTTTAATCGCACATCTGTAGGGGATCGGGCCCTGTACTATGTCTATTGGTTTCCTTTTATGCCTCAATCGGAACCGATTTCGACAAAGTTTGGTAAGGAGATAGATTGCATTCTGAGGCAGGTGAGTCGTTATTATTTGTCCAGGAAAATCTAAGAGTATGTTTAATAAAAAAAAATCAACGTGGTCGAAATCAATATTACGATTATAAATTGTTGTTTGTTTGTTGACATGTCAGTCAATAAAGCCACAACGTAGCTACGGGTAAACGTCTTTTGTATAGAGGTATAAGTTGAGGAGCTGGAGAGTGATATAGATTACCTTTTAATCCAGCAAAATAATCATTTTCAGCGGAAATTCCACGCGGACAAAGTCTAAGTCGAAGCTAGTCTTAAAACATAATTTGATAATAGATATTAATTCGCACTGATTTTTGATAGATAAGTCGCTGGAGCACAATTACTCTTATAAAATATCTTGTTTAATTAACTAAAATAATCATCAATAATAAATACCATAGTAATAAATAAATGAATGAATGAAAAAATGAACTCGAGGAAATGAACTTTTGCGCCTTCTGATTTTAAGAACACTAACGTAAGTTGCAAAACAAAAAAAAATTGTAGTTACTCATAAGGTCTACAAACGTTTAATTTGTACAATATTCGTCTTTAAATGGCATAAGATACTTGGCACAGGACAAATACCTACTATGTTTGGCAACACTAATGTATCAAGGCGAATTTCAACAATAGCTTACGTCTGTGGGACTTTTAATGCTAAACAATTTTAGTGTTAACACCTTTTGCTTGAGTGTGAATTTTGTATGTCGCTGAAACAACTTCTCGTGAATGTTAGCGAAGAAATAAAACTTTATGTTAGGTTAAATAAGTTCTTCACAAAACGTTGAATATAAAAATATGAAGTTTTATTAAGTTTACATAAATTCTGTTCCGCATGCGAGTTAAAGGCATTAATATAGCAATAAGTGTTTATTGTAATGGGATCATTCCTCTAGGTTTTTTGTTAACATAGAGTTTGTTTTATGGCTTTTATTTATCACGATTAGATACTAATTTTATAAGACAAATGTACTGCAATCTGCACTAAGTATTTGGAAGAAATTGTCAATAGTAATTTTTTTTTTAAGTTATGAAATTCTTTGCATTCTCTATTTAAATTTTAATATTTTTTTTTTCTAAAGATCAGAAGAATATCATATGTGCATATTAATAGATCCGGTTGACTTGCGACATTATAGGTAGTGTTCTTATCTTCATAATGTTGTTGTCATTTTATGACTTGCAGTCTCTCACATTATTGTTATGTGGCATTGTGGCATTATTATTATTTAGCTGCCTAACTAAACAATGTAACTCTTTACTATCTTTGTCGATGGAAAATATGAATGTTTAGAGCATACTGCCAAAATCTAAGGCCATAAGCCAAGGTGTTATATGTTAGTGATGACAACCGTGTTTTAATTACACAAGACGCTCGTATAGTGTCATCAGGGTGCAGTAATAATGTCCTCCCGACCGAATCCGGCAACGATGGCCAATCTCCATAGAGATTAGCCATCTGCGCGGTAGATGTTATAGTGCACAAGTATGTGCGCAAGCACAGATGCACTCTCTATTTTCTCACTCTCATAGGCCGATGGGTCGGAAAATCCGACACGACCGGAAAGAGATCAGACGCAGGACCGACGGCTTTACGTGCTCTCCGAGGCACGGGGGTGACTCACCACCAGCTTCCTAACTCCGGGTTAGTACTGAAAATTTCTTAACAGAAAATCCAATACACTTTTGGCCCGACCCGGGAATCGAACCCAGGACCTCGTCATCTGTAGTCGAACTTGCTAACCACTAGACCAACGAAGCAGTTATCAGGGTGCAGTACAATGATGCTTACCCCATTTAGATGAAACTACCACGATTCTGCAGTGCATCGATCGTATTCGCCTTAGCAATAATGCCCAAATTTTTCGCGATAATACGAGTAAATACTTGCGAGAATCGTCTCGATTGAAGAGCGATTATCTCACGCTATTTCTCATCTTATTCCACCTATACCGCTGAAATAGTTTGACACATAGGCAAAGATATAGTTACTGAGATTATTTGATGTTATAATAATGTGTATAAATAAAACCATGAGAGAGTGAGAGAGAGTTCCCAGTTCCCATGAGATTAAAAAAAACCTTTAAGGAAGAAGTCGCGGGCATCGTATTCCATTAAGAAAAATGATGGCTATATTAATAATTAAATATAAAATAATGTAATCAAAAACATTAAACAAAAACTGTTTTGCTTTTCTATTCCAATTTTCCACACCAACTCTTCTTTATGAAAATAATTTTTTGGAATTTAAATTATTAATTCCCACACTTCACATAAAAATGTTATCGTTGTAGGCGTTCATTATTTTGCGTGAAATTTTATTTGCTCTTGGAAATATAACCATTTCATTTATATGAAGAAATGCTTAAATGTAACTGTTATTGCCAGTAGCCTAGCAGGTGCCTACAAAAATCTTACCATGCATCTAATACAAACAATTTTGTTTGAATATTTAAGCCTCATTTATATAATTTAAGCCTCAATAGCCCAACGGTTAAAGGAGCGGAATGTGAACTGAAAGGTCGCAGGTTCGAACCCCACCCATTGCACTATTGCCGTACCCACTCCTAGCACAAGCTTTCCACTTATTTGGAGGGGAAAGGAAGATAGTAGTCAACTACAGCTTGGCTAATATCCTTTAAAAAAAATATTTCTTAGAGAAAGGATTATTTCTTAGAGAAGGGTATTCTAATATAGAATTTAGAGTTCACTTAGAACTTATTTTAGTAATTATAGATTTTATCTATGAGGTATGCTGATAAAAACTATTTGCGGTGATGTCTAAAGTTTAATTTCTGTGTATAACATAAATACAACAAAAACAAAAATGAACCCGAAGAAGGCATTTAAAATCGTAGTAATATTCAAGGCCAATATACAAACGTTTATTCATGAATATTCGAAAATTAACTAGGTAAATTTTGTTCCGCAAAAATTTATTTATTGGACCTTCAGAAGATTAGCTGATTTCGTCATCAATTACATATTATTGGTTCTTTGTGTTAGAGGATGACAAAAACGGTATTTTAACACTTCTAAGCTAACAACATTATTAATTTAATCGTTCACAGAAACAGATTCAACAATGCGTTGTAATCAATCCCTGAAATAATAACTTATTTCGTAAAGGGTTATAATCCTAACAAGAACCTAAGACGTGCTATACACCAATTCGTGTTGGCAATAAAGCCGGTCGGTGAAATCTATAGACCGCACTCTTGCTCTGCTCAGCCTCAAGACAAACAAACGAGACAGATTTATGTCTCGTTTTAACTCTAACTTAAGTCCGAGCTGAGTCAGGGCACACTCTATGGATTTCAGCATTAGACAGTAAAGATTTACCATTGGGTTGAGGATCTTGAGGACATCTCATCACAATAATGTGACAGAGACAATTAGTTACTAAGACCATTTTCCAAAATCTACTCTATTTGGGAACTTTTGACACTACAAGAGCTATAAATTATATACCATGACCTTTTAACACCTTTTATATTAAGGTCTCTCTGGTATTAATATACAAAATCTTTGGGTCTTTGTATCTCTTTTCCTTTGACACCTATTACTATAATATCATTGTTAACAAAAACATTTTGCATTGCGTTTATGATGTACTTTTATTAAGCTTTTCTTCATAAAAATTTTTTTGACTTTACCTCCTTAAAGTTAACAACATTTTTGATGCGATACTATATTCATCTTTCAAGATAAACATCTTTATGCGGGTTGATGTGACCCTTGCGAGTAAGCTTATTCTTTTGTGCAAACTTTTCTGTTCATATCTTAAATTGCCTTAAAGACAGATTCTTTGTTTCTTTTATTTTAATATAAATAAATTGTGATATAAATAAATCCTGAATATTATTCTATCTAAATATGAGTTATATCTTTTCAGTAGGTATTACTTACCTCTTTTTTATCGCCTCATAATTACAATATTAGCTGATGCCCGCGACTTCGTCCGCGTGGATTTTTATTCTAATGAATTATCTATTTAAAGCTTTTTAGCATCAGGATAAGAGTTGAGAGCGGTATCTGGATTTCAATGATTAAGCTTATACCTATTTAGTAGGTATAAGCTATATATCAATTCACAAGTTATAGAAGTGTATACTTTACAGCATTAGAATTGAGGAGTTCGGTCCTGGAGTTCAACTATATAGTCCTTACTTGGTAACTTCAATAACTATTCATAATTGGCAGTTCCTAAATCCCCACAATTTAGGTGCAGCATCAGAATTAGGTACGGTTCATATGCTGACAAATCGGTCTTAGGTTTCAGTTTTACTAACAATTTTTGTTTTTTTATTACTAACACACTATAATCCCAGTTGTTCAAAATAAAATATTTTTATTTATTTTATTTAATAAGTAACCTTCTTTTAATCGCGATAGCCTTTAGAATATTATTACTAGGTATCCTAATGATGTGTCAGAATAGGATGATTGTTAATTGATTGTTAATGAACTTTGTAGATCATACTCTACCACGTGACCAAGAGCGGTTTGGCGTGTAAAGAAAATCCGCCGCCAATATATCAATATCAGACGCATCCCTATTTTATTTTAATAAATAAATTTGCTCTTGTCCAAGCCAAGAAAATTTCATCACTTGTGTGCAGGTAAACATTCAGTAGCATTATACATATTACTGTATGTGTCAAGGTAGTTGGTACAGTGGGTGACGGCAGCGTGTTATGTCATGTACACTCTCCTATGTTTGGTCGGCAATTTAGACGTTAAGTGCCTATTCAAACCGACGAAGGTCGCGTGCATCCGGAATTCTCTATGAACGCTATGACTTGCACTAGTGAAAGTGAATAATCTTTATTGATTACTAGCTGTTGACCGCGACCTCGTCTGCATGAACTTAGTTTCTTTTAATAATCCCATGGATACGCTTTGATCTTCCGGATTGATAAATAGCGTTCGGTTCGGTTCTTGTTTGGTTCTCGTCGGGTGACCGCCCTCGACCACCGACTTACCACATCGCATTGTTCGCCCGCGCTATTTTTTCTTTTTGCTCGGCTTCTAAGAGTCGTACCAAGATATTGAATAGCCTATAACCTTCCTCAAGAATTGGGCTATCAGATACAAAAATAATTTTTCAAATCCGACTGATAGTTTCAGAGATTAGCGCGTTCAAACAAACAAACTCTTCCACTTTATTATATTAGTACAGATTTTGTCAATCACTTTTGGATACGTTATCTCTCTATCGGTATCTTACAAAATCCCGTATTCTTATTGAGTCGTATCAAAGAAAGCTCTTGGAACCCCATCGCAGTAGGTATTATTACAAAAACCACGACCACAACAGGATTAATGAGAGGCGTTCTGAACCTCAACAATGAGGAATCGAAGTAGGAATATTTTGCATTTGAAGGTAGTTAGTTCAAAGGTTTGTCATATTGCCAATAAATCTAGAAACACTTGACATTTATCGTTTGACTGGGTATGTGAATAGGTTTTTCATAATACATTATGATATACGGTAAATGTGCGCCAAAAGGACAAAGAGTAGAGACAAGGCTATATTTTCGAAACCCGTTATTGAATTTTTGTTGCTTAAACTTTGACTCTATGATTGAATCAACTGTACGTGAAGTGGCATTATCACTTTAAACGTCAATAGTTTTTAAGTATTGATTTTGTGATTAACAAACCACTGCGATGAAGTTTTCTTTAATGTGTTTTACTAAAAAAAACCCACAGATCTATGAGAAGGCATGAGCGTCGTCATCCTTGTGGTTGCCAGCCAATCTGAGTATATAATGCGGAAAACTCACACGTAGCAGGTAAGAAGTAGGTAAGCATTTAATTGCTTGAAACACAATAATTGTTGCAATAATAAAATTGTTGCACTTTCCCATATTCCTCAATAAGATTCCTTTAAAGTTATTAAGGTTACCTGGAGGAGATCGCTTAAAGCGAAAGTCTAAGGTGCGGTATTGAACCCCAGAAGCCCTCCCACCCCCACCTCCAAAAAAAAAGAGGTAGAAAGCTTAACCATTAGCCTGTCAAGTTATCACAAATGTTTATTTTGCAGTTTATTTTTATCATTATATTGTTTTATTTGTTTATACTTATTACTCATACATTGTGTCTAGGCGCTCTTGATTTAGAGGTCAATCATACTAAATCATCAATTACGTAACAACATTTGAATAATAATATAAGAACCAAGTCACGCTTTTATTCAATCTATATGCCTTACTAATATTATATATCCGAAAATGTGTTTGTTTGTTAGTTTGTCCTTCAATCACGCCGCAACAGAGCTACGTATATAGAAGTGATTTTTTTGCACGGGTTTAGTTGAGGACCTGGAGAGTGACATAGAATTTATCCCGGAAAATCAAAGAGTTCGGATTTTTAAAAATTAAATTCACGTGGACGAAGTCGTGGGCATCGGCTAATACAAAATACCTACTTGTTAATCAGTTGAACCCAGTCAAATATCAAATCCTTATCAAATCAAATCGAACCAACGATCTCTATGAATATTTTTTTTAGTTTTGCAAACCATCCTTTGTTCACATAGGTTCATCATTTACTTTGTTTTTACGTTAGTAAGGAATTGACGGGTGATTAAGTATATTGTTGTTATTAAAGATAAGATCAGCTTAAACGCAACTATTGGCTATTGCATACTTTTCCTACCTACCTATTAAATAACGTTAATTTTTGTCTTTGGTCTTAGCTAGTCAGTTATAGAGTTTATAGACGCCCACTAAGTTGGTAATCCTGTATCCACTATACAGGATTACCAACCTAAACTAGGGCCCAAATTACCACCATTAACAATTTAATGTTTATTGGTTTATATTGGGTTTATAGTTGTCGCTCGGATGAAATGACAAACCCATTGATACATAATTATATAGTTTACAAATAAAAGATTGGAAAAACAAAAGTTGCCTTTCATATAAAGCCTAATTCAAATTCAGAGGGTGTGAGGAGCTTTTCTGTTGATTCATTATTAATTAAAGAAGCGAACTAGGAAACGAGCCAGTTTTCGCATCCTTTATACCTACTAGAGCAATGTTAGATACACTATCTATAATATACGTATTATATAAATTAAAGAAGGGTAAGGTTTATCCCTAAGATCCTTTTCGTAGCCCCTACATAAATACCTATACAGCTGTTGTAAGCAAATTAAATTCCTCTGTACCCGTTATGTTTGTAATGTAATAAGCATGTGTTGAGACATCTTCAAGACTTCGAGGTTGACTAGACTATTGTAAAAAACATTCGACGTGTTATTTCTGCACAAATCGCAGTAAAAGGTATTCGTATGAGCACGTATTGGTTAATTATAAATTATAATAAAGCCTCAATGGCCCAACGGTTAAAGGTACGGACTGAAAACTGAAAGGTTGCAGATTCGAATCCCACCCGTTGCAAATAGTACCCACTCCTAGCACAAGCTTTCCGCTTATTTGGAGGGGATAGGAGGATATTAGTCAACTTCAGCTTGGCTTATATTCTTTAAAAAAATATTAATAGAAGTTGTACTTAATTATTGTGTGTTTTTTTTTTAGATCGAAATCACGTTTTGCTAGTAATCCTCCGATATTGTTATCGGAGACATAGACTTTTTTTGTACCTTACTCTTTTAATTTGTCATAAAACAGGTTCTTTTTAGAGATCTATGCCCATAAGTTAATCAACGGGACCCTATTACTAAGCCTCCGGGGTTCGTCCGTCCGTCTGTCTGTCAGCGGGCTGTATCTCATGATCCGTAATAGGAAGAGAGACAACAAAAAATATGTAATAAAAATAAATTAAAAATTAAAGGGGGCTTCCCTCTGGTTTTAATTACTTTGTCTTCACATCTTTTTCCTAACACTTATCATACAATTTTACAAACTTTATGCGTGTTAGTAGGTACTAGCTTATGCCAGCGAGTCGCTTCGTCTGCGTGGAGTAAGATTTTTGTAAGTTGAGTAAGAACTGTCTGTTCTTCAGGGATAAAAGTTACGTTTTTAAGGGATAAAAGTTAAGGTGCTTCTCAACAATATCCATGCAAAAAATACGTGATTGAAATACTTCCTATCTATAATATGTCAACATTTTGTATTCACAAATAAATTAAGGTGATTAAAATACACTCAAACCTATTATAATACTAAGGTAGGTATTATAATAACCACATTGGACATACGAATATATAGAATAGAAGTTTTTCAAATAAACGTTTATAAAGTGCTTTCGATTCGTCAAGTAAATCGACGACAGTTTGGGAATGGTCTTCCAACCGAGGATTTTATCTCTTTTTCGTTTAGCGAAGGCATTTTGGCATTTATCTTTCTTTATTAGAGTCTAGTAAACTTTTTAGGTCATTAACTAGAATTTTAATAAGAAGTGAATATAATTTTTTTATATATCTCATTAATTTTCTTTTAAATGTTTATCGAAAACTATAAATATTGTAACCCAAACTTTAATTATTCCGGCGACCTGCACAAAGCGGAGAGTTTGAAAATATGAGTAGGTTTTGACTTTTTAACCGACTTCTAAAAAAGGAGGAGGTTCTCAATTCGTATACCCTTTCTAACAAATTTCCCAAATCGGTCCAGGCGTCTTCGACTAAACGGGGGACATACATAAAAAAATAAGATTCCGACGAATAGAGAACCTCCTCCTGTTTTGAAAAAATCGCGATGGTGAAATTGACTTTAGTCACATAATAAGTCTATGACTTTAGTCTTTCGTGAACGACAAGCCTTATGGTGAGCTATGGATGTTTTTCTTGTTTGATTAATATTGTGATAAGGTGTGAATATAAGCAAGTTTCTTAACATTAAATACTTTTTGTCCTTGTTTAGTGATTAGAATTCCTTATGTAATAGATAAACAATAGTAATTTCATAACGGTCGCATTTTGAGTCCGAATCGTGAGAACTGGAAACATTGCTCAAGACAAAGATCACGAAATCGAAAAGAAATCGATCGAACTAAAAAGACTTCGATCGACAGGAAATAGATAACATTTAGATATAATTTTTACGTAATAAAATCGAATGTTTGACTTCAAAGCTTTGTGTCTATATCTTAGTCCCCCTGCAGTTAAATCTTTTGCGTAAGTACAATAATTTTATCTAAATGTTATCATTGTTGAAGAAATAATTGCTAAATGAATTATTAGAAGCGCTGCAATTTTGTATGACATAAGTACTAATTCAATAATTGAGTGCCATTGCGGCTTAGCAAGCAGTGATGGCCTAGTCATTAGAACCTATTTGGGAGATCATAGGTTCGATTCCGGGTTTATAACCTCTGACTTTTGGAAGTTATATGCGTTTAAGAAATTTTTTCCATGCTTCCATGGAAAACATCGTGAGGAAACCTGCACACCTGAGAGTTCCCCATATAACGTTCTCGAAGGTGTCTGAAGTCCGCCAATTTTCATTGGGCCATCGTGGTCGACTATGACCTATAGCCGTTTTCTGACTTTTCCTTCGCAAAGTAGTGAGCCGTTGATGGGTTGGAGATGATCGTGGTTAACAGTCCTAAAACGTTTGTAAGTGTAAGCTCTGAAAAAAACTGTAGCAATGAACTGAATGTTAAAGAATATTTGCCGTGGTTAACAATACCAATATTGCTCTTTCATCTCTATAAGCATAAAGCTTGTGCTAAGAGTATGAAGACTGTGAGTATAGTGAAGCGTGCCACAACACTTAAATGACGACCACGACCGCTCTGACAAGAGTGTAGCGACTGAGAAGAGTGTGAACGAAATTAATAGAGAAATAATTAAGAGATAGGGTGTGACACCGCGTCGACCTGTTTTAAAAGTCCGCTGGTTTCAGCTAAATTATTTAAGCAAATACATAAATAATGCGAAAGTGTACTTGTTTGTTGATTTGACCTTCAACCAAGCAAGCAACGAAGCAATGGATCGTCGTGATTTATTGTATGAGGATTTAGACCATGCAGGTGAAATATCGTCATCATCATCATCGCGTGCCTTCTTCGAAGTGAAGTTTGGCGGTCAGCATACGAAAAGCTTTTCTACGCAAGGCCGCTTCCTGCAGTTTAGGATAGCTAAGCCCAGTCCACTCCCTCACATTGTCCAACCACTTGCGTCTTTGGCGACCTGGTGCTCTCCTGCCTGCAATTCTTCCTTCCAACACCAATCTCGGGAATAAGAATTGGGCTCCCCGCTGCAAGTGGCCAAAGAAAGCGAGTTTTCTCCGCATAACATCGTACGTACGTATAAAAAATCGTTTTCAGTCTGCAGCTCCTAACTTGCCTCTCACTACTCATAAGTCATATGGGTATGTGTCTTTCATGCTTTTATTTAATTGTAGGCATTACCTAGATGTGTTTTGTGTCTAATGGAACGCCGTATTCCCAAGACTAGTTAACTTAAAGTTTAATCACACACAGCTCTGTACCTACGAGTTCTACTATATGGGTATCGCAAAGTTTATTTGTTCATCTAAATATATAATAATGTTATGTTTGAGTTAGAAAATTAGTTTTAGTTATTATAATAATAATTATAAGTGTGTTCCGTTTGTGTTTTGTGTTTTTTATGTGGCTATTTTATTCTTGAATAAAAGACTATTTATTTATTTATTTAATAAAACAGATTCTTTATTCCCCCTTGAGAAAAGATTATTCCTAAATTGGCTTAGTGAAACCCTTTATCGGATAGTCTTTACTGGAAATTACTGGAAATTCGAGTGACGAAATCGTATCATTAATCGACATAGCACCTTGGTAAGATGCCGTTTGGTATGGTAAGTAAGGTATTTTGTAAAAAAGATTTGACATTATCCGTTGAATTCCTCTACGAAGAAATCTATTCTAAAATGGCTTCGTGATAAGCTTCGACGGAAAGCAACTTTTATCGGCGAAATTAATGTTGCCGTCAATCGTTATAGTAG
The DNA here is from genome assembly GCA_038048805.1 of Hipparchia sbordonii. NCBI lineage: Eukaryota > Metazoa > Arthropoda > Insecta > Lepidoptera > Nymphalidae > Hipparchia > Hipparchia sbordonii. Next base: position 7,918,134 of record CM076102.1, read on the forward strand.
GTATTATTAAATAGAATAGAATAATTTAATATTCCTTTACGATACCGTCCTATATGATCTCAATTCTCTGCTCGCATTTTTCATCGTCAAAATTATATTTAGATAAAAGCCGTTTCAATAAAATTAAAATTAAAAATTTGCTTCACTAGTTCAAATAAATAAATAAAAAGTTACTGTTTAGTTTCTATTTTCTTAGAGATTTTTGATAATTTCTGTTGTTATTATTTTACTTTTATAGGTGACGTAAATAGTCGTGACGTAATATTATGTAAATAATAGCATATCTATTTCTTACCCAGTACGTCCTAGTATACCTACCTAAATTGAACAGTCAAAGAACACTACGAGAATTGTAGTATAATTTTTTTAGACTTTCGAATTTAACACAAAACAAGACTCCCTTTTAGTTTCTTTATTGGAAAAGGTTATACTTACCTATTTATTTAAAATACTTCTTCCTAATTTGACGTAGGTAAACATAGGTTAAGAAAAAGATACGATAAAGGTCAATGTAAATAAGGGTCAGCCAGCAAGTCTCTATGTATCATATCTAATGTATGAGAGCCATATTAGAGCATATGATGCGATTGTTGATTGCATATTAGGTATGTGCTTGCAACTTACGAGGGCGCGTGAGCTTTACTTGTGGTTATGTCGTGTATATGCACATTACGTAAGTGTCCGTGACTGTCAGGAGCCTAGGTGGGAGCGGTCAGGCGCGAGCAAGCTCTTGCTCACACTTATACAGCTACGACACACACCCAACCATGAGCCACTCGCCCTCAAGAATTGCAAGAACTAATCGAATAAGATCACACACATAATTGTGATCAGATGAAAACGTTGTCAAATCTAATAACACTAACAAGGTACATAATATCTAAACGTTAACTATAATACCTTATACGGAAAATTAGATTCAGTTGTTTATAAGGTTGTTTAATGATGCGAATCTTTCCTTAAAATCGAATTCCAGTGGTTATGTCATCATCAAAAACAATACGAGTTAATGGTTATTTATTGCTAACCATTTTATTAGTCTTAAATTTAAATATTTTCGTCTCAAATTAATGGCCATAGAATCCTGTTTTAAAAACTTAAAAGTTTTTACTTTAGATCTAGGTACTAAAGATCTGAAATATTATTTATATAATACTAGCGGTTGCCCGCGGCTTTGCTCACGTTAAATTCGATTTTCCAAACCCCTATTTTAGGGATTGAATTCTCAAAAATCCTTTCTTAACGGAAGCATACGTCACAACAGCTATCTGTATGCCTTTCAGCCCGATCTGTGCTGTAGTTTGATCTATGCGTTGATAGATCAGTCGGTCTGTCAGTCAGTCAGTCAGTCAGTCTCCTTTTTCTTTTATATATTTAGATTAAATGTGTAGAAAAATTGCGTACGGTATTTCTATAGAATAAACAGAAAATATCTACATTTTTCGGTACTCAACTTTTTCTAAGAAAAAGCCTAATTGGGATACTTTCTATCAAGCGAAAACAAAGGATGATCTCGGGATTCTTAAAAACCCAACTCCACGTGGGCAAGGTCGTTTGTAAAAGCTAGTTAAATTATATATTTGAAAGGCCCTAGTCTTACGTCATCACTTGAACATGGAAGCTCGATCTGTCAAAGGTGAGCCGGTGGCATCCTCAACCTTTAAAGTATTGTACCTAATCACTAATCACATAACGCCGTATACTTGTCCGTGTATCGTTCAATCCATATCTACAACCGGATCGATCAGTTCGTATCGATGTACCTATACAAAAATAGAGATGATTCACATCCAAAGTGTGGCTTGATACAAAGGTGTATTTTATCACCATTCTGTATTTATTGAGAAATAGATCAATATGTTTTAAGCTGACTTTTTAAATTAAACAGGGCTCTATTCGTAGAAATGAAAGAGTTGATTGTAAGTAATATATTTTTTTAGAACGAGTAGGAGAAAGATTCATTTAAAGACTTGAATAATAATAATGTAATGGGACAACCTAACGATATAATACCTATAAATTATACTTATGTATAATACAGTACTTTGACAGACGGTATGACTGTTTGATAACGCAAAGCCTAAACTGATAGGTACATCTTAAAAAAAAATATTTACAATATTTCTTGAGTAGGTACCCTAGGGTGCACTAAAGAGATTTCTCTGAAATTTTATCCCTTAAATAGATAAATCATCGCGAACTTAGTAGCAAGCAGCAGTTAGTACCTACATATAGAATAATTAAGTCTGTAAAATTGTATTATAATTTAAAATATGGCACGATATTGTATCACACCAAGAAATTGCTTACCTATGTTGATATCTACAGATAATGGTCAACCTTAATAAGTGGTCAACATTATATCAAATTCAATGCGTACTGTGCTTCTATTATTTTCACTCAAAATGAACGCACACTATCATTTAAAATACGTCATATTTTTTTGATGATAGGCATAATTATTAGACTACAGGGATGCATATCTATTTAAAGAACCCTGGTAATGCCACTCAAATGAGCACTGTGTTTTATTGACACAGTTTTCGTCATTTCGGTCGTTAGTTTGTTTTATTTTTGAGTAAATTAAGTATTCTTTGACCTAACCAAGAACATTGTGTTTTATGGAGCAACATCTATTCTTCAATTAACCTTAAAACTTACGAACGAGTTAATAAGCTATTGTTTATGCTATGAGAATACATTTCATAATAATATCCGCATAATATTAAAAAGTTAAGCGGACTGCAGATGAATTCTCAACTTGCCATGCAATGTAGGGGAAAAATTATTAATATTTTATGTGCCGTTTATTCGAAAGTCGGTTAGGTAATGCCAATTTATGACCATGCCCATATTAATAATATTTACTATTGTAATGTAACATGAACAAGACTGTCCCGGACGGATAAGCTTATCGGAATCTTAATTGTGATGTTATTACCTGGATTGTCCATTGTCAAGATCAGATATGGAAGATTTTACTTTTGTTCCGCCCACCGAATGTGCTTCTTTGATGAAATGATTGACAGTACAATGGGCGAACTTAAAGTGTAAGAGCTAGCCCGCACTGCGAAAAAAAACCGAGCGACTGTCACACTTGCGATCATATGGAGCCATACGCACCGGTGATTTAAAATCCGCAGCGGTTATAACCATTGTGGTTGGATACTTTCACGCGATACAGTGCGGATTAAATTTACGCGAATTCCATTTCAGACGGCGCGTCTATGCCGAGCGCTACATAAAAATCGCGAGGGAAATTCGCAGTGCGGGTAAGATGAATATAAATCGCAATAGTAAAAATCGCGCGGACGTTTTTACAGTGCGGGCTAGGTCTAAAGCCTCGGCAACTGTCACGTTCAGTCGAACATACAGACAAACCAGACGGTCAATGTCCTGTTACGTTCATCTTCCTTGCATCATTGACACTCATAACAGGTTGCAATATTAATTTAGGGTCGATAAGACGTTGCATAATGCATTAAATTCTTAATTTTAGTATTGGTGTTGTTCATTGTGGTAATAATTTATGAACTCCCGAGGTAGGTACCTTCAAAAGTTGGATAATTTATTGCGTAACCCTTTCAGTTTAGTGGTGATGTGCAAGCTGTAAATAACAAAATCTTAAAAAGAACTTAAGTTGTCTTAAATTCTTTTTAACTTCAACTTAAGTTGTCTCAATCATAATAATTATAAGGTTAACCTTGCACTTGACACCGGGCGCATTCTAACATCTTCAAAACATCAAATGTGTTAAAGATCTTCCGTTGTCTTAATTAGTAGATACCCTTTTCAAAGTGGGGAAAAAAAGAATCCGTTGACTGACGTTTAAAGTCTTTGTTTAAAGGTAATAATAATTAATGTCAATCTCTAGAGCGGTCTAATCTCCCAATTTAATTTGACTTTATTTAGAAAATTATAAGACAGGAACTAATGTTTTAGTTAGTTTAGTAGGAGTTTTAGCTCTGGCTTGGGTCTGGGCGGAGTGGGGGTGCAGTCTGTAGATCTCACTTAGTATTAAGGACTTCACACACGGCAGCTATAATGTAAAGATGTTATATTATAGCACGATACATCTCATTACATCTTTCCATATAAATCGTCAGGAGACCACACAACTATAATGTATATTTTTATATTTTCATATCTTAAGATACAGAGCGATACGAAAATATACATTTATATTTCGATACATATCATTTTAAGACGTATACCAATGGAATAAAGGGAAAGATATATTACATTACCTGCTCTGTGAGTGATGTGTTAAGATAATGTAAAGCTATACATCCCGGGATGTAATGTACATTAATATACATTATAGCTGCCGTGTGTGAAGTCCTTTAAGCAAATGTATCTTTTTTGTGTGAGCTGAATAAATGTATATTTATTTATTTATTTTAATAGGTTTTCGAGTCGGGATAACACGTAACATTCTTCCATTGTTACGAAAAAAACTTCAGTTTGCTTACTTACTGAGTATGAAAGCACCCACCATAAGTAAAGTAGGTAACCACTCGTGCCTTTGTACAATAACCCTAATGTGTCAATTTTGACTTTTTTTCACAATTCATTATGAAAGACATAATCTATACTTTATACTAATATATAAAGCTGAAGAGTTTTTTTGTTTGAATGCGCTAATCTCAGGAACTACTGGTTCGAATTGAAAAATTCTTTTTGTGTTGGATAGTCCATTTATCGAGGAAGGTTTTAAGCTATATAACATCACGCTGCGACCAATAGGAGCGAAGCATCAGTGAAAAATGTTGCAAAAACGTGGAAAATTATCCATATTTAAAATATATTCTTTTAAAAACTTCTTAATCGCGATCATAAAAACAGAAATTGACGCGGACGAAGTCGCGCGCAACAGCTAGTAATATATAATGAGGCTTCAGAAACAAAAAAAATTAAGTTCAGAATTATTTATTTCAGGTAAGCCAACTTGTGGCTTTTATGACAAGGCTCTACCATAAGTTCGTAGTAGCTTTTTTTTTACAAAAGAATATTAGCCTAGCTGAACTTGACTGATATTCTCTTCTCCCCTCCAAATAAGCGAAAAGCTTGTACTAGGACTGGGTACGACAATAGTGCAACGTGTGGGGCTCGAACTAGCGATTTTTCGGTTTCCAGTCCGCACCTTTAACCGTTGGGCTATTGAGGCTAACTTAGTTATGGCGGTGTGCTCTAGATTATATATAGATGTATTCTTAAGATGCTAGATATAACTAGAGGTACTTTAAGAATTAACAAGCTGTGACACAAAATTGGGTACATGAACTATTCTAGGTAATCGGTTAACGGATACCTTTTTCTTCGTATAGTAATAGGCATCGTGTGCTTATTGAGTCTACTTTGTAAGTACTTGGAACTATTGTAGCAATTGTATGCTTGTACGTTACTTTTTGTCCGAACGGTTGTATTGTATTGTATTGTATTGTTTATTTCTTCGATTCTGACTTACAAAAGCGCTTACGAACGTCAAAAAATGTCACATAAATTAAGTCCAAATTACTTAATAAAAATAAAAATAAATTAATTCAATATCAAAAGAAAAAAAGAAAAAATTACGTACTACTTATGTCAAGGGTCAAAATATAATAATAATGTCAGTAAACATAACAAATATGTTAAAAAAGAAATAGGTACTTAAGTACTTAATTTTTATGTCAAAAAAAAAAGAAAATAAGGAAAAAATGTGTACAATAGTACATAATTTAATTTTTTCTTAACCTCACAATGGCTTGTGCAAACTAAGATTTTCCAGGCGTTTTTATCTTATTATTTTATAATATGCCTTTTTTATTAGAATATGTTTTATTTTTCACTACGTCGCACGGTCGAGTTATCCCCGAAAAGCGGGACTGAGCCTGTCGCGCGGGACATTTAATTTTGATTTAAAAATCGGGACGTCCCGCCGAAATCGGGACGTCTGGCAACGTTGTTACATACATATATCTTCGAATTAAAATACTTACTTCAGTTTTTTAATTTTTATGCTTCATTCACGATTTCGTGTTTCATATTAAAAGGGTTTCTATACTTTCAATTGTTTTCATTTAAACCTAATAACTTGAGGTGATATTGATAAGCAAATGTAAATTAATTTTTACCGAATTCCTTGTATGATAAAAGTGTAGGATGTGATTTTACCTTAAATGGTCGTTCCAATTTAAATACTTCGAATGTGGTTTATAACGGTCAATATTACATTTCCATTCAGAGGTTATTAAACTTTAGATTTGTGAGAAGTATTATAATAAAAATAATAATAAAGTTTTCTTTATTTTTTTAAGACTACGATGAGTAGGTAAGTCGAAGATACAGTTTTCGTAGCAAAATAGTTGGAGGTACGACTATACACGAGGATTATTATAATATATGTATCTACGGTAGAGAGTTCTTTATCAGGTAGGTAATCGTTTGGGCTTTTTCAATTTGGATGTTTACAAAGTTAGATATAACTAGCTTTTTTCCGCCACTTCATTTTCGTGGAGTTAGATTTTTAAATGTCCTACTTCAGTCTCTAGGTCTTCATTATAGGTAGGTACCTACTCATGCGAAAAAATCACTTCGATCCATTGCTTCGTTGCTGCGTGAAAGACAAACTAACATAAAAACATAATATAATCGCATTTATCATATTATTAGCCTTACTAGGTAAGAGGGGCCGGAGTTACTGGGGTTTTCCATAAAAATTCGTTTACAGCCCGGAGGCGGGAAGTATGTGGTGATACACCCTTGATTTATGCAGTTACCCACTCTTTCTCCATTCGTCTCTTTGTTCACTCTCTATAGGAATAGTAGGAGGAAATATAGAGTGAACCTTTATTTGAACTACATAGCTGGTAATAATATGGTCCTAATGGAGAGATCATTGAGATTAGCCGCTTTAGCAAAGGTCAGTAAAACACTTGTAAAATACAAGTATACCTACTCTAATAATAAAATCTCTCTTATAAGAGTGATATCAATAATAACAATTATTATTTATTGCTAATTGAAGATGTATAAATAAGTACTTTCCCTTTATTGCCGTGCTAATAGTTTACCAATCATTACCAACCATAACAATTAATTTGCATATTATATAATAATATAAGTATACTTACAGGTATAAAAAGGGAAAAATATAAATGTAAATGGGTATACTTACAAACCTATATTAGAAATCTAATATAATATGTACCAGGTATAATAAAGACTCGTCTCGTGAAAAAATTCGAGTATAAGAAGTGACACATAATAAGCATAATTTTGAAACAAGTCTCCGTCTGTATTGGAAATATTTCGCATTTTTATATTATAAAACCGGCTATACTAACGTCGCGAAATAACTAGTTTGTCTGACTAGTTTGGAGATCTTGTCATATTAGTACTCATGATTGACTACACACTAGCACTACCTAAGCACTATGAATTTTTGGGGACTGTGTATTCCACCCCAGTAATAATTCTTAGTACCTTGAAACCATCTTCAAGAAAGTACCTAATTAATGTAGGAGTTTGTTTTTTTAAATATGTACAATTGTACATAGTTTAAATAAAACAAAAATAGTTTTATGGGTGGGTCAAGATTAGTTAGCCGATAACCGGTTTTTATTCAAATAATAAGAATCCTACTAATTTATCCTATTTATCTAAATATATAAAAGGCAAAGGTGACTGACTGACTGACTGACTGATCTATCAACACACAGCTCTAACCACTGGACCGATCGAGCTGTTTGGCATACTGGTAGCTGTTAGGGTGTAGGCATCCGTTAAGAAAGAATTTTGGAAAATTCCAACCCCAAGAGGATTAAATAGGGGGTTAAAAAATCGAACCTAACGTGAGGGAAAAGTTTGTGAGGATGGATGGATGTTTGTTACTCCTTCACGCCACAACGAAAGAACTGATTTGGATGAAATTTGGAATAGAGATAACTCGTAACCTGGATTAACACATAGGCTAAATTTTATCCAGGAAACTTAGCGTTCCCGCGGGAAAATAAAAAATTTAAATCGAAGCGAACAAAGTCGCGGACATCATCTAGTATATTACAAGGCGTATTTTAGTCTAAAAGTTAGAATTGAAATCACCGGGTTCAGCTTCAGTCTTCAGTCCACTGGTGACCGGAAGGCTGGAAGTTACCTCGGCCAGCATATAAGTTTGGCCATTCAGCGGGGTAACGCAGCCAGCATTCTGGGCACTTTTCCTCGTTCCAGTGGTTTAGATGATATTTTTTATATTTAGCTTTTATTTTTGATATTTACGTTTTAGTTTTAATTTAGTATTTAGTTTTATATTATATTATGTATTATTATTACATATCTTATATATTAAACTACAATAAATATAATTATGCTTCAGTCTGCTATTTAATTAATTAGTATAAGTTCAACGCATCCGTATAGATTTAGGTTTTTTGAAATTCCCATGGGAATTTTTTAATTTTTCAGGATAAAAAGTAGCCTAAGATTGTTTAAGCAGTTGATCCGAAAAGTTAATAGACAGAAAGATTTACTTTAGCATTAATTAATTATTTACTCATACATTAACATTGTCAATTAATTTAATTTAATTTTATAAATGAGAAATTTTATGATACTAATTTGGATTATACACAAGTCTTCAACATAACAAGTAAATAAATAAAAATATTTTAGAATATCTGTTTATAATGTAAATTATATATAATGTATTATAAGATGCATTTATTACTGAATTCACCGGTATAATATGTAAAAAAAATATTATTGAGATATTTGATATAGTAACCTTCTGATCTTATTAACAATACCAATTATTATATAAAAAATCTATAGTTTTCTTAAAAATTTACATATTGTTGCCTTTAGTAGATATATGGAATTTATAATTTAATTAATTATTTATTTCGATGAAGTCATTTCAAGGAATTATTGTGATTTTTATCAGACTTCCTAGTCCTCTATAGGTACGTATCTTTTATTTTAAGCACATTCCAAATGTAAACCACATTTTAATGTTTTGTTGCAAAGATTTTATTCAACGACGTAAGTGAAAAATACCTGTCTGAAATCTTACTTGTTATAACAAAATAAATTACTCTATATTTCACATAAACTTGACCTTAACTAAGGTGAAAAACCGTAATTGGATACTTGTCGGTTGGAAGGTAAAATATTATGGAATAATATTTTATATATTGTTTTTTTTATTATTATAAGAAAGGCTTGCGCTTGACGACAATCAATGATTGAAAGCATTGATGAGGTCTAGGTTGGAGCGCGCTTGCCTAAAAAATGCCTATTCACTCTTGTCTTGAATGTACTCAGATTATACGTGGCCGGAAACCCAGAAGCTGGAAGTGCGTTTCATACCTTAGCCGTTCGTTTCAGAAACTTTATACTGAAGCGTTTCGTACGAGTAGGTTGAATTTCAATTGAGGTAGGTACTTGCCGAAAAACATGCAATAGACAAAGTATTGGAGGCTATAAATGTCGTCCAAAGTGGCTATAAAGGAAAGCACGGTATCTATTGGTTAATTTAAAAGCGTACGTTGGTAAATAATTGTGTTATAGTTCTTTTACGAGGGCGCGTGAGCTTTACTTGTGGTTACGTCGTGTACATTGGGTAAGTGTGCGTGCCTGTCGGGAGCGCCTGTGGGAGCGGTCAGGCGCGAGCAAGTTCTCGCTCACACTTATACAGATGATATTATGATACACACAAGAAATCCTAGTTGAATAAATAGATAATGGAGTTAATGTCGGTCGTAAGTTAGAAACTGACTTTGATCTGATTGTAAGACAAATTTAAATTCAAAATTTAAAACACCCCAACTTTAAATTGGAATTATGTGAGGTGGAATTTATTGCCGGATGTACGATATACCCGTCATCCTCTTACCCAGTTCTCTGCTCCATTATCAGACCCTCCCGATCAGGTTTAATCGAGGTCGAACATTTGTTATGAAATTAATAATAACCCAAACAGGTTTATTTATATTTTTTATACTTCTTGATTCTTTAAAACAAACCTTAAACTTGAAATTAATCGAAACTTAACTATGTATGTGAAGCTTGAATCAATTAAATTATATAACATAATTGGAAGCTATATTTATGTATTTAAAAGAGTCTAAACATCGGTTGTTAACTACAATTTTTTCGTTGTATGTAACACGGTGCGGGTGGCAGGTTCATATAGATCGTAAATTATTTTGTATAATATTTTTGCAATTATAAGGTTTAAATAACGAAAACAGTTGTTCTGAAAAAGAAAAATCTCAATAGTTAAGTGTGAATTTGAAACTTATAGTTCATAAGGGTAGAGAGTAATGCCCTATACTTTGTTAAATTACAGCATTACTTAATAATTTATTATGTAAAATGTTTATGGAATCTGTTACTCAAATAATACCTAAATATCGATAACAAACCATTTTAGTTCTGAACACATCCGTGATAAACGATAAATAATAAGATCTTGCTGTGCAAAATGTATTTGAACTATGGCGCTATCTAAAAGAAAATCTTTGAGGTACCTAATCTGAACACTCGCAGAGCAACCAAAGCTCCAGCAGTAGAATACGAAACAAAAAGCGAATTCCTGACAATACTGCCTGTTTTAAATTAAAAAAGTTGGCATTGTCAAAGTCTGCATTAAAACTTTTAATGCAGACTTTTATAATGCATTATGAGATTTAAGATTTAGTCACATATTAAATGTATGCATAGATGTTAAGATGTATGTATGACCTAATTACGATATTCTGCTAATCTTACTTTGCAATGTTTGTTGTTTGGCACACACATCGCAACAGAGGCTCGACTTGATTTTGGCAACTTTTTATTTCGAAAAAGCAAAGGGTTTCTACGGGTTTTTGAAATGGCTAATTCCACGAGGATGAAATCGCGGGCTATAGCTAGTCTTACTATAGCTTTAAGGCATCACAAAAACAAAAAAAAAACATAAATTGTTTATTTTATGTATTCCAATCTGTGGCTGCCACGACAAGTTAAGACTATACCAGCGGCGGTTCGGAAAGAAGAGAAACAAGAGTCCTTTAGTAAGAATAATTTGACAATAATATTTTATGCTAACGCGATGTCGCACGTCCAAGGCATGGTATATTATATGTATGAGATATTAGTAACAAGCGACATGGTCATTGTTAACATTCCTTATGATGCTTGCCTACACAAAGGCCACACCCAAACGGTCTTAATAAAGAACTTTTTGACGTTTTAATGATTTGATTATCATAGTTTATTGGTCTATCTGTAACATCAGATCAGGGTCATGACACTGGCAATCTCATGCAAAATAGGAAGCCAATGGCGAACTATCTCATGGAAGTAGTAATGTACGATCCTAAACACTAGCATAGCGTGATATAGCTACGTCAGATATTCATAAAAGTGTTTGTCATGTTTTGTATTTTTTTTTTATCTTTTTATTTATAAGCTAAAGGTTAAGCTGAATAAATGTTTATTTATTTATTTAAATGTTATATAGTCTAGGACTTTTGTCTCTTATAGGTTATACCTAGTGCTCAAGTTTGGAAAAGAGAGAATCATTTTTTATTCTCTCTCTCTCTCTCTCTCTAACGGTCCGATGTGTCAGCAATCCGACACGACCGAAAAGAGACCAGGCTTTAGGTATGTGCTCGCCAAGCAAGGTTTAAAAACCGTTAATTTTCAAATTCTTTGATTCCGATATCCGTTGCACTGTAATTGTCGTATACCTTTCCTAATACAAGCTTTCTGCTTATTTTGAGGGTAGAGCAAATATTCTTTGAAAAAAAAAAATGTAAGTATAATGTATTAAAACTGTAACTCCTGCGACATTTTTAGTAAGAGGATACCTAGGGTATTTTTATTTTACGATCAAATCTTACATTATTGAGTGTGGAATAATATATTTAGGACGAACGTTATTTTATTCATAACTCAGGCGAGAGATTCCTCGCTCTCACCCATAAATATGCTCATTTTCTAGGCGTATGTATCATGAATGAGATTAAATATGTACTGGTATTGTGATTTATACCAAAATAATATTTTCCTCTGAACTAAATATTTTAACCTAGCGCGCTCTGTTCTAATTTCAATCAACACAGATTTGTGTAGGTACATGAGCCCGTGTAAAGTCAAATCACATACTTTAAGACTTATATAAGTAATCCTTTACTCAAAGAAGTAATCCGATAAATCACAATGTTGATTGTATGGGGCTTGCTCTTCTTACAATACAATAAAATCTTTATCAATTTCTAATCTGACGCTACCATAAACGCAAAATCCCTTTTTTAAAATTCTAGTTTCTAAGTATTGAAGATATAATAATTAATTAGGCAGCTAGGCAATTTGAACAATGGTATTGTTTCAAAAATTATATTAAGGTGAGACAAGATCATTGAACGATCTTACCTTCAAACCTAATATTTTTCTTACTTATTACTTTAGTTAACTTGTTGTTATAGATAGCTAATTTATCAGGCATAATATTTATCTTGAGCTCGAAGTTTAATTTTAATCTAATATATCTACAGTAGAAAGTCTCCTAAGAAATTATAACTGAAAATAATTCAAAAATTTTCCTGGAGATGCTCGTTTCAAGTAGGAAATTGATTTTCCTTCATTATAATAATATTATAAGCTGCTCGCTTGTTTATAAAAATAATAAATTTTTTCCTTTTCAATAGGCATCCATTCCATTAGGTAACTATGTGAAAAGAAATTTTTTTTTGCGTTGTGTTTATACAATATGTTTTTTTGCATATAAAGTGCTTTTGGGTTGGTTTGATTTATTACGGGCGGTGTTTCTGAGTGGGTATGCTTGTTTCGCACTATAATGCAGCCTGAATAAAGAGCTACAGACACACTTTATGGTAGGTAGGTACACACTTTATTAACAAACCTGACAAGTTTCTCGAAAGGTAATATCGTCTTGCTTGTGTTATTTTTAAGCTATTGCATAGCTTCTATCGCGGGCCAGCGTGGAGACCGAATCCAGAAATTCCGTAACGAAAATAACCTGACACGGGACTCCTCTACGGTGAGCCGCTAGATGGCGTTGATAAAAAATGCTTTACCGCGGCAGTCCCCGAGTGCCACACGTCTTTTTTTGTTTTGTTTTTATGCATCTCCTAGATTCTATTTTACTTGGTTATGAATATGAAGAATATCATTGAATCCAACCATTTATAATATACTAGCTTTGCTCGCGACTTTGTCCGCGTGGATTCATATTTCCGGGCCTGTAATACTGTACTTACTCTGTAGTCTATAATATCACTCGGCAAGTCCTTAACTTATACCACTCTAAATAACCTACAGTAAAGTAATGCCCTTAATTTCCCTGCGCGATCTAATCGGAAAAGAGATTACGCTATGATGAGGACAATGAATTGGGTATTTCAAAATGTGGATATTCATTAATTACAATCGAAAATGTAACATGTAGGAACGTTTGTAACGTTTGTAAAAACAGAAAATAAACCGATCAAAAAACAAATAAGTTATTATAAAAAAAATATATACTTCAAATAAAGGTTTTTAATATTACAACACAACGTCATTTAACTTTTTGTAATATCTTAACTAGTTTCGAAAATATAGAACTTTTAAATTTCCTGTTAGAGGAAGAGAACGCTACTAAATCATGACGTCACAAGTGAATAGCTCCATGTACATACTCTCCATAGAAAATTTCGTTTTAGAAAGAGACGGATATAGTCACATTAAAACATCTTATAAAACTTATTTGTTTCTGCCCGATTTTGTTTTTACAAATGTTATTATTACATTTTACATTTTCGATTGTAATTAATGAATATAATATTTTGACCGCAGTCAAATACCTAATTGAAATTTCTAAAAGATAAAGACTACCAAGAACTCAAAAAAAAAACTACGTTTGGTTGCACAGGTCAGGGTCCTGTAACTGTTTACTATAATTTGACCTTCAACTTTAAGCATAAAGAATACAAATATGAATACTTACTGACTTTTTGCTTGTTTTTCGTTTAGCAAGTTGAACTTTAACGGTTACATTATTAAAACCGCCTAACGTGCCATTGGCCCTTATTTTAAGGTAACTAACTACGTGTCAAAGAGTCCGCAGGTTTTATATGTAAAACTAGTTTTTGCCCACGGCTTCGCTTGAGTCAAGTTCGATTTTCGTAGCGCCCCCTTAGGGGTTGATTTTCCAAAAATCCTTTCTTAGCTGATGCCTAGGTCATAATAGCTATGTATGTCAAACAGCCCGATCCATCCGTGGTTTGAGTTGTGCTTTGATTTGGTAGATTAAAGTCAGTCAGTCACCGTTTCCTATGATATATTTAGAAAATAGATTATAAAATTATAAATTAATAATTATAATGTTTGAAAAGAGGTCGCCGCGTCTTTCATTCGATTAATAAATACTTGAAAGCTGCCGATTTACGTTCCACACACCCACCACCTTTTTTTCAGTCTATCATAAGAAAGTTCATACGTAATGATTTTTCTTGTAGGTATACAAGTATAGTTCTTTCAACTCACGAGGGAGCGTGGCTAATAGTTGTGTGTGTGTCGTATCTGCATAAGTGTGAGAGCTTGCTCGCTCCTAACCACTCCCACCTAGGCTCCTGACAGGCACGCACACTTACGCAATGTGCAATGTGCATGTATACGACGTAACCACAAGTAAAGCTCACGCGCCCTCGTGAAATGCAAGAACTATACTTATCTATAATATAAAAATGAATCGCAAAATGTGTTGGTAAGCGCATAACTCAACAACGCCTGGACCAATTTGGCCAAATCTTTTTTTAAAATGTTCGTTGAAGTTCAAGGATGGTTTTTACGGCGAGAAAAATTAGAATTATTGCTTGAAAACCCCTAAAAATAGCCCTTTTCTTTTTCCCATACAAATGATTTGAAACTAAAACGTAGTCAATTTGACCTTTATTGCTATGGTATAAAGTTCATATTAAATTACAAGCACTCACTGTTGTCTAAGCAATGTAGGTGTGTTCCTAACGTCAAAGATCATATCTATCAAAACAATGTGCGTGTGTGCGTTGGAGCACAGAATACATAGTTGGAGGAGTTTAATGTCGCGTTCCGAAACTCGCGTTTCTTTTGTATTAGTTTCGGCACGCGAGATAAAATGCATCAGTTTCCACGTCATTACATCAGTCAAACAAAAAGCGAAGCATCGGTGAAAAATGTCGCAAAAACGGGGAAAATTATCCATATTTAAAATCTTTTAAAAACTTCTTAATCGCGATCATAATAATAGAAATTGACGCGGACGAAGTCGCGGGCGTCCGCTAGTAATAATATAAATATTATGTATTAAGTCATGATTTAAGTAAGCTACCGATTTATGTATGACTCAAACATCATAAGTATCTCGGGAAAAGGTCAAGGCCGCGATAGAAAATACAACATTTTTATATGGAATGGAGACGAGTCTCCGAATATCATATTACCTGTATTCAAATCTATTAAGATTTTGCTTCCTTCAAATTAGTTGTAAGTAGACAAGAATTTCATATTTAGGTTATCTTATCGGTTAACATCTTACTTAAAAATAACTTAACTGTTGGATGAAATAAGTTTTATGTATGCATTAAGTGTGTACATATATATTATTATATTTTGACAATTAGTAAATATCCCGATTAGGTAATCCGAAAATTTATTAATTGTTAAAATTCAGTGTTATTTTTCAGCGACCGGCGCGCGGTCTGAAATAACTTCTAAGTTAAACTCTAATATTATATACATAAAGAAATAGTACATTGTTACCTTAGGGATGAAAGTAACTTATTTAGTCCCGAGACGGGGTTTGGCGCCCGAGCGTAGCGAGGGGGCCTATAGTTCGAGGGACTAAATAAGTCTTTATCCCGAGGTAAACACTGTGCTTTTCATTACGAATATAAGGAAAGTCAAAATAAAAATAGAAATTAGCTAAAGAAAATTGAGTGAACTTTACCGCCTTTTTTTTTTCTTTGGCCTAGCCGGCGGGCTATGCATTTAGCTTTTTAATAGTCAAGTATTGTCTATGATTGTCTATGAATGTCTATGAATCAGTTGTCTTTACTTTATGAATAAAGTCTATCTTTCTTCTTGTCTATGGATGCACTCGGGTATGTCGTGTTTCATTTGAATTCCAATAAAAATGTGACAACTAGTTTTTTTTAATTATTTGACAGCTGTCAGTTGAAAACGATTCTCCCTAGGGCTGAAAAGTATTACTTTCAACCCGCTTCTCAGGCAACTTCAGACCTACTTTCCGTGTATGAGTAATGAAAAATATATATTTACAGCGAAAAGTTTTTTATTTTTCAGTAATATTTGGTTTTTATTGAATAAAGATATTAAACACCTAATTTTAATTCTAATAAAATAGAAAAAGTTTTCTTCATCGAGTTATCATTAACTTAAGCCCTATTAACATTAACCAGTTATTGGATAGAGTTTAAATGTTTTAATATTAATTAACCAGTTAATTAATATTAAGGACTATTAAATTAATAGCTTATAATAGACTTACCAAGAGGTAAAATATGATTCCCGGCGCCATGGCACGGGATGGCCAATGGCCTCACCACAAGATGACCCGCTCCGGTTAACACACTGTAAAGCCTATATACACAGCCGAGCTAGGCTGTGATCGTGCTAAAAATCGCTAACATGCCCCGCTCTCCGGCGGACCTCTTTTAATACTAAATTGTGCAAACTCGAAGATGCGCCTCTTATATTACCTCTTACGTTAACGTCCAATACCGCAACATATTTGGCATATACGTGTTATTGTCCATGTGTGAGTATATTTTGGCGATGAAGCCTGCGCGTGCGACGGCGACAA
Organism: Hipparchia sbordonii; assembly: GCA_038048805.1. Lineage (NCBI taxonomy): Eukaryota > Metazoa > Arthropoda > Insecta > Lepidoptera > Nymphalidae > Hipparchia > Hipparchia sbordonii. Next base: position 7,934,965 of record CM076102.1, read on the forward strand.
GAGGACATGTATATTGTATGTGTGCGTCTAACGCTATCAGTGTCCTAATTTTTTTCTATTAAAATTTTTGTCCTAAGTCTCTTTTTACAATAACCATTAATTTTATTTATTAGAATAATATTTAGATATAAAATTAATTGAATATAAATTAGGAAATAAATCGTAGGGTGGGTTAAGTATTTATGGAGAGAAAGTGTAACATGTTTTCTATTTTTGAGCGCGATTTTCCGACGCAATATCAAGTTAAATTATAAAATAATCTTTTGAGAATAAAAAGCAAAATGTTTATGAATATATAAGCCTGTACTCGATTTAATAGTAGAATTAATAAAGATTAATAAATGTATTTTTCTTTGGTATTTTTAGAAAATGAACCATAACATAGACCTCTACTTTTTTGTTTTATATTTGAGCTTAATCTTAATCCTGTTTATATCGGCGCATACTTGATCAATTACGTAATAAAAGCATGTGATAATTATTGTTCAATAGGTCTTCGCGTCCGCAACTCTGCAACGATTAACGAATTTATTGTCTTATTCAAATAAAACCTCATCTAAGGAGCAATTAATTATTTTTTACTTTCCTATGCCCGCGACTAGTCGGGATGGATTTAGGTATTTTTTGATTTCCCGAAAACCCTTTGTTTTCCGGGATAAAAAACCTATGTCACTCTCCAGGTCCTAAACTGTATCCATGCCAAAGTCAAGTCGATCTTTTTATATAACTAGTTATATAACAAATTAAAACATCCCAATGTAAAAAAGCTAAAAAAATATTAACAAAAAGTACCTACGTACAAATTTTGAAATTATGGAATATAATAAAAATGCATATATCTGCTTTTAAAGGGCTAAAAGTCTTCAATTTCGGTTAGCAGACCCAGAATTCTACATCTTTACATGTAGCCTAAAAACTGAAACACTTTAGACCCTGAGTGCTAGTTTATAATATTTGCGTGACATTGGCGTTGCAATGCCCATAGATAGTAAAAGTGTAAGTTAAAATATGGAGTCAATGACCGGCCGATGTAATATACTGATAGTGACCACCTTCTCGCTCCATCACTAAAGCTTCTGTAGGCGAACGGTAAACGATGCAGACTGAAAACTGAAAGGTTGCTGGTTTGATCCCCACCTGATGCACTATTGTCGTACCCACTCTTAAACAAACTTTCGGCTTATTTGGAGGGGAAAGGAGAACATTAGTCAAGTTCATCGTGGCTCATATTATAAAAAAAAATTGTCTACCATCTAATACCTCCCTAAGACCAACCCAATTAGTTAAGAACTCCGTGGGCCTACTTTTAATACTGCTGCAACATCATCAGGCTCTGATCAGTGTGAGTAGGTCCACTTCTCATGGCCATTGAAATCGTTTGAGTAATTGAGGCATTGTAATACTGATCTTCAAAGGAAAAATTAGGCAAGGTTGTTAAAGTCACTAGGATGCCTAAGCCGCAGACAAAGAAGTTCGACAAGACTTAGCTCTACTTTAAATAATTGTAAAGCTCTTAGCATAATATTATCTCTGAGCTTTTGTGTAAGAGAATCAGTTGCACATACTGCGGTTATTTACTATCATTTATTTTCACACATTATATTATTTTAAAAAAATGTATGCAAAAATACAATATACCTATATAACATCCTTAAAAATAATACAATGAAATGGGCCCCACTTGCTGCGGGGTAGGACCCAAGCATCCAGTGGTCAGGGCTTCAGAGTGAAGAACCTCTTCTCAATGCATGCCGTCTCAAGGAGTACCGCCTTCTGTATCCTGCCCTTGATCCAAGTATTAAACGAAAGTTTCTTAAGGTTATCTGCGGTTATTACCTTTAAAGTTTAACATGACTATCAAAATAAGGCTGTTCTACATTGTATAAGTCCTGAACTAATTTATCGAAACTGTAAACCTTAATCTTGCATGGTGAATACTCTGTCAAGTATAACCCACGCTACTGCCAGGGTCTGTGAAGGGACAAAGACAGGTTTTATTGGGTGCAAGCCCCACATAACCCCCCCTTTTCCCCTGACGGAGAGGTATGCGGTAGGCATTTCCTGTCTATAGACAAAAAAAAACTTAATCTTAAAGGCTTAATACAGAACGTGTGTAAGCCACTTTGTTTGATTTTTGTTGGGTATTTTAACTGAAACGGTTTCAGTGCCCATATCAAAGATGACAATAATTATGTTTGCCGGCTGTAGTTATATCTTTGCAAAGAGAATCTTAACCATGGAAGTAAGAACACTGACTTGTGTAAAGCACTGCTTGTTTCTTGTAGCAAGTTAATCTTTATTGCATACTAGAATGAAGAAAAAAATTGTCGTTTCATGGTCCATGAAAATTCTGACTTGTCATAAGAGCCACAAGTTGGCTTAAATGAAATAAATAATTTTGATTTTTTTTTAATTAATCAAAAATAAACTTTATTGCTACCAGAATGAAGAAAAAAAATTGTCGTTTCATGGTCCATAAAAATTTTGACTTGTCATAAGAGCCACAAATTTTTTTTTATTAGACGAAAAATAAACTCATAGAAGACTACTATACACTTTTCAAAAATTTAGTTTTGACCCCATTTAAACCTTAGCCACATTTTTCTTTTGAAACATTTTTTTTAAGATAAAACATTGCTGCAGCAAATACCTACTTATGTTAATGCGAAAATATTCATAACTTTTCTTTCTAGAATAAATTTAAACTGCTACAGGTTTTATAGATACACAATTTTGGAATCAGTTACATTGATGAATGATGTTGTGTTAATTCATATTAAAAAATGATATTTGATCTGGAAATATAAATAAATTATAATGTAACTGTGTTGTATATTTATCATGAATCCCTATAAAATTAATGAAATGAGGTATTCTTCTTGTTTAATTGGTGTATAACTTGATAATAAATGTCAGGTTAATGGATCTATTAAAATGTTTGGCGTTTAAGTGTTTTGAGGTGGTCAATATTTTTTGGATTTTTTCGGCGAACTTTAATTCCCAAATTAAGTATTCAAAATACCTATTATATTTACTTTTTTGCTTTCAAAACACCATGTTTATAATTTAAACTTTCGGTGACACACCATTGGTCACGGCTCCCCTCTCAAAAGGGGAAGAAAGACAAGGAAGGAAAAAAACGCGAATGTGGTTTTCATCCGTTTCCAACGGATCACTTTAAATCGAACGTTGCCACAATTAAAGACATTATTTAAAATGGACATTCACCTCAACAAAATGTTCGGCATGTTTCTTATTTTGAATATAACAGGATCATAATAAATAGTTCTATTGAACCTATTAAATAGAAAATGGCGGCTTCGGAATACATTAACTAACCGTGACAGAATCCACACTAATCCCTGTAATACGAAAATAACTCTGTCTGTTTGTCTGTAACTTTGTTACGGCTTAATTGTTGAATAGATCTTGAAAAATGGCACAGATATTGTTTGCATTCTGGAGATGGATATAGACTTTTATTCTGAAAAAAAAAAAAATGATTTGAACTTACTAGTATTAATAGAAAAAGCGTGTTTGTTTGTCCATCAATCATGCAGTAATAGCTTAGAGCAACGGATCAACGTGATTTCTTGTATGGTTTAGTTTGAGGACTTGGTTTGGTGAGCAGTATAGGCTGTCTTTTAGCTGGAAACCAGAAACCCGGGGTTCCCGCGGGATTTTTAAAACCAGTTAGGTTTTAAAACCCTCGCTGGAACCCCACGCGCAAAGTCGCGGGTAAAGATTAGGGGTATGGGTTGAATTGACACTGCTATACCCCTTCCAATTTAGCCCGCTACCATCTTAGACTGCATCGTCACTTACCATCAGGTGAGATCGCATTCAAGGGCTATCTTGTCATCGAATAAAATAAAAAAAAACTACATATCAAAAAATAAATTAAAAAAAAAGTACGAACTATTAAGGCAGACTAAGTCATAAGCAACTGCGCTACTAATCAAAAGTTTTCTTTAGTTTCAGACATACGAACAACTTAAATGAGCTTCAGGGTTTTAAATGTGGCTTGCAGACGACTGCAGCAACTTTGCAAATGTAATGGTCGATCTGAAAAAAATATAGTGTGTTCTTTAGGGTCACACCATACCTAGTCAAAATTATCTTATAGGTACCTAACGTTTATGTTCTGGCTCTCACAAAAGTTATTTTCTTAAATATATAAAAGGAAGAGGTGACTGACTGACTGATCTATCAACGCACAGCTCAAATCACTGGACGGATCGTGCTGAAAGGCATACAGATAGCTATTTTGACGTAGGCATCCGCTAAGAAAGAAAGGTTTTTTAAAATTCCACCCCTAAGGGGCTAAAATAGGAGTTTGAAAAATCGAACTTAACGTGAGCAAAGCCACGGGCAAAAGCTAGTATTAGGTAAATAATCATCATCTTCACCATCATAACCCTTCCATCGTCGGTCCATTAGGTATGTGCCTCAGACTGAGAAGATTTAAGACCATTGTTTACCGCGCTGCCACGTATGGATTGGCAGATTTCACACACCTTTGACAAAATCTATATATATAAAATTCAAAGTCCTGACTGACTGACTGACTGACTGACTGACTGACTGAGATATCAACGCACAGCCTAAACTACTGAAGTTAGAAACTTGAAATTTTTACAGTTGGTTCCTTTTATGACGTAGGCGCACACTAAGAAAGGATTATTGGAAATTCCACCCCTAAGGGGTTTAAATAGGGGATGGAAGTTTATATGAAAGTCCGTCATTTTTCAAGCTGTTTCCATCAAAGTTGGTATTAGAGCTTTCAGTTAAAAATAAAGAAGTACGTGTGTCACACTTTTTGAAAATTCCACCCCAAAATCTAATTCCACGCGGACGAAGTCGCGGGGGCAAAACCTAGTTATAAATAAATAAACAATTCTCAGCATGGCTTCCTCACGATGTTTTTCTTCGCTAAAAGCAAGTGATATAATATTTTACCGGCTTTAAACGCACATAGCTCCGAGAAGTGAGTTAGAGTGCCTTGGATTCGTCCCTGGACTTCTCCCAAAGAGGAGGACGAAGATAAAAGACCATCAGGTTATAGTGGAATGTTTGGCGGAACATATAAAAATGAAGTTAATATTCTAAAATTTCATTCACTTAATAGTTTTTAGCAAAATAAAGCGATTTATAGGGATCTAATTTATAGAAATTCAATTGCTTTAGTCTTTGCCTTCAATCTTTAAATGCTCGAAGCCTTCAATAAATAATAATGTTTGCAAACGAAAAATATTTTTATTTTAAAGTAATAACATATTTCAAAGGTTTCGATGATTTAGATATTTGTCTCTCAAGAGAATTTATGCTCAGAGAGTCCGAAGGAAGTTTTGAGGATGTGCTTGACAACAGCTGAAAGTTATAAAAGTTTCCTCGTGTAATTTCGGTGTATGGAAAACGAGTCGAACTGTGGGGTTAGTATAAGATTTAATTCGATTGACCGTTGTTGGTATAATATGGGTCGCAGGGAAAAGAAAAGACGTCTGCACAGTTCGACTGTCAGCTTTATAATGAATAAAAATTCAGAGACACATCGTACAAGAAATGAACAGTAAACAATTAAAAATGAATGACATGAATGAATGGTTGAGAGTGAGTGTTCGAATGAATTATAACCACAAACAACACAGACTATTGTACCAAAAGACTTGGACTTTTGCTATATTCCAACAATCGTATTCGTATACTATGCGTCAAAGCAAGATGAACGAATGATGATTTTCTACCATTCAGATAATCATAATATTGTTTTATGAGCCAGTTATCTCAAAATCATAGGCTGATAAAAAATAGATTAAAAAAAAAAGTTTGCCTACGGGCTCTCGGTTAATTTATATACTGTCTAATTTTGTATTGAAAAAAAAGTTATGAAAAAGTGAACGTACTTAATTATAAAGTTTTATAGTCGTGGATGGAAGGGTAATTTCGTGTGTAATTATGAATATTGATTAATTGATGCTTTAATTATAATTTATACATAAGTATTAAATATAAATAATAGAGTTCCAATACGATGGCGTATAGAAATTATGGGTTTAATTTACACTGCCATACCCCTTCAAACGTAGTCAGCTCATAAAGTGGTAAGTAAGGAATGAACTTTATGAGCCCGCTACAATTTACATCTTACGATTAGGTGAAAAATACTTCGCAGTCAAGGATTATCTGTCATTTGTTTGAAACGAGTTAGAACCTCGCCTCTGTTTATTTTTTTAAACACAGTAATTGGTTACACTTGAAAATGCGTAAAAATTTCTTCATTTAAGTAGGTCCTTAGTGATGCTTGTTGTTTCCAAGAGATAAACATAGCGGTATCGGAAAAAGTGTCGAATGCGTGCTGCTTTCCATTCCTCGAAGTCAACGGGAGGAACAGGAATTGCGAGATTGGATTTAAAGTGGTGAGATTTTTTTTCCTCATAATCTGTGGTTCGTTGACCGCGCCACCGGACAAGCACGATCGCCTTACGACCTACGTACTGACACACGCTTGATATATTATATCTCTTTGGAGCTATAAACAGCACCGAATTAAAATTGTCATTATGTTCTTTTTATTTAAATTTTGCAAGTAGGCCGCGCGTCGCGTCGTTACGATATGAAACTTCCGCGCCTCCAGTGCGTGCAGGCTATGTGAGTATGAAAAGGGTGGAACGTAAATGAAACCTATACCAGAAGATAGCAACACAAATCATAGTATGATATTAGCATACTACGATGATCTAGCACAAGTTAAGCTAACTTAGCTAGGCTGGCAAGGAGTAAGGGCTAAACCATAAAATTGTAGCGATTATTAAGTAGGTGTTAACCTATCCCTCGCTAAGTATTTTCCACATCCCTAGAAGCAAGCTTAACTTAATGAATGAATGAATAAATGAATATACTTTTATTGTACACCACACATATTATAAGAACAGACACAAAGAGCTTAATTTTCATGGCTTAGTATATTTTGGCTGTGATGGAAATTAAAGGGCAAGATAAGCTATGAAAGACCAGAAAAATATAAATTCATGATTTAGGCTTCAATAGATTTATACCTATAAATTAATTATAGATTAGAGATTTATAGGGATAAATCTATTATTCTTATATTTTTTTAATATTTTTAGCGAGCAAACGAGCAGGCGGATCACCTGATGATAAGTGATTACCGTCGCCCATGAACATTTGTAGCACCTGAGGCACCACCAATGCGTTGCCAGCTTTTCATACATTATTGCCGATATTTAAATAATGATGACGATCATGATGGCAACCCTGGAATTATCACAGATACTACTATTATCATAATTTGGATGTTGCTAACTGAACTATCAAATCAACAACTCTTTTTAAGCCCTGCGCACACGGAATGGATGTAGAGAGGAGGAGATACGAATGGAATTTAAGTAAGTAGCTATACAAAATATTATGTGCTATTTTTATGAAGTTTCATTGGTACCTATTCATTTTAAGTGATGTAATCGAAAACTCTTTTTATGAAAAAGGCATACGACCGACGGACGTGAGGTGGACTGCGTGGGAAGACCCGGAGGGACATCATCCATTACGTGTAATGGAAGATCTACATATTATAATAAGAAAAAAAAAACTTTCAACAGGTTCAGCTTAAATTTATCAACAGATTTTGTACATTTCCCGCGATGTTTATTAACACATATTTTAAGAAACTTTATATTACTGCGTTGTAACCAAAATCCGGAATATAAACATACTAATTTAAGAGATCCTAATATTATATTATTATATTAATATTATAAATGTGAAAGTGTGGATGTTTGTTAGTCAATCACGTCGCAACGACTGAACCGATTTGGCTGAAATTTGGCACAGAGATAGATTATGGTCGGGAATAGGACATAGGCTACTTTTTATCCCGGAAAACTAAAGAGTTCCCGCGGGAATAAAAACCCTCAATCCACGCGTACGAAGTCGTGGGCATCAGCTAGTTTAGAATAAATCCTCTAAGGACGTCGCTTTTAAGAAGACATCTTGTCCCGAAAGAGGTTAATTGATGCATTTTATATGTAGCCTACTAACAAAAAAAAAACAAAAAAAATAGTTTTATGCTTGAAAGCAAAGCCACGGGCAAAAGCTAGTAAATAATAAGTATCACGACCGTAGCGCCAAAACTACAGAGCCGATTTTGAGGAATGAGGTGACAATTGATTCGTTAGTAGGTATGGTCCGGGTGACAAATACACTTTTCACCAACAAAATTAATATATTATTGTCGGATGTTATATTTGGATATTTTCCGTAATCGGGTTACTTTGTCTTTTAAAGCACTCACTACATGATAATTTAAAAGACCTCAAAACAAATTGGCCTCAAAGCAGCTGTTCTGTTTGGCAGCCATGTTGGCTGGCGTGACTCGTCTGGACCCCCCACTGACTTCACTCGTTGGTTCGTTAAGCTGCCAACGTTGTTACATTTTGTGAGTGAAGTCAGTGAGAAGCACTTAGCCGCGCCCGCCTCTGTGCACGCGCAGGCACTTATTTGAAGAGTTTCTTTACTGTACCTTTTTTTATTCAATGACAAGGTAGTCCTTGACTGCGATCTCACTGATGGTAAGTGACGATGCAGTCTAAGATGGTAAGATGGTAGTGGGCTAACTTTTAACAGGTATGGCAGTGTACTTCAACCCATACACTTAATCGGTTTCTACACGCCATTGTGCCGGAAGCCCGGAACGCTAAATCGGTTGGCGGCACGTCTTTGACGGTAGGGTGGTAACTAGCCACAGCCAAAGCCTCCCATCAGACCAGACCAGAGACAATTCAGAAATTATAAATTCCCGAATTGCCCCCGGCCCCGTCGGCAATCGAACCCGAGACCTCCCAATTATAAGACCACAGCGCTTATCACTGCGCCTACCTACCTTACCTATGAGGTCAACTTTGTGGCAACTGGCAGTACCTTGATCGCACACATGCGTTAAAATTCTTCTTCACAGTTTTGCGACCTTGAACTTGACAAATATTCCCCTCCTCCCTTCAAATAAACAGTGCAGTGCAGTGCAACGGCTGGGAATTAAACCGTCAACTTTTCAGTCCAGACCGGTAACCATTGGGCTATTCAGGCTTCTAAAAGGTAGATATCGATTTACGCAAACACTTTGGTGAGATGGTGTTGAGTTATAATAATGTAATTATTATATGCGAATCATTCAATATTGTGATAGCGCAGGCTTGTTCGTTTTGCGACGATGCATGTAATCACGCCGGCAAATTAATGTCGTGATGGTATTTGCATACATATTGCACAAGACACAAGCTACGTCTAACCCTTTCAGTGACATTTTAATTAAGTTTAAGGTTGTTCAGGGCTCAAAAGGTAAAAAATTATTAGTCGCAAAGCTTAAGATAGGTAGGTACTTGAGACATTAGAATGTATATAAAAACATTCAAATCGTAAGCCATTTTATAATGACTTTTTACGACATTGTAGAGCTCTAGAACCCTAAACATAGTATTGGTATTACTCGCATATCTAGAACATGTTTATTAAGTTTTTTTTTTATTTTTTTCATCTCTCATGCTCTAAAAGTGTGTTATAACTAAGCATAGCGTAGACACTACACTACTACACTATTACTACACGCTATCGTGCTGGAACCATTGGCTGGAACGCTAAATCGCTTGGTGGCACGTCTTTGACGGTAGGGACCACCAGACCAGACTAGAGATAATTTAGAAATTATAAATTCCCAAATTGCCCCACCGGGAATGAAACCCCAGACCTCCTAGTTACAAGACCACAGCGCTCACCACTGCGCCAGGGAGTTCTTCAGAAAAATATAATACGATGCCTCAATTACCGCACTTCACCCGGGCACTTTCAGCACAACTACGGCGTAATATCATCTTTCATAAACCTACTCGTAGATCTATACAAGGCTGCTGTTGATGCCACCATTTCCTTTCATTAGTTAGGGGTCGCAGTATCGCACCCCGAGTGTATTATCATCCCTCCCGGCTATAATCTATTTGTTAGGCATCGTTTATGATACCATCCTTTATCACTCCAACCTCGCACAATATTTGTTGTATATATGACCACTTTATAGGGTCGAATCTCCTTCCAGCAATTATTTATTTATCACATAGAGAGTAGCAGAGTAATTGAATTTTACTCTGTGTTGCTGACTTGTGATAATTAATTGTTGTTGGTGTACAACAATGAAGAAAAAGCCTCGTGATCCTTTACTTTATACCCTTAATAGCGTATTCCATGAGAAAGTCGCATTTATCAAAAATGTTATCCGGTAGATACAAAATTAAATCATGTATTGATAGTATGTTTATACAATCAATCAATAATAATTTATTAAAAAAAGATTATAAATATATCTACTAATTGATATGCACTTACTTTTTGTCATGCAATTATTACATGAAAACGTCGCATTTATCAAAATGTTATCCTGTAGATACAAATTTTATCCAATAAGATCATGTAAGTATTGATAGTATGTTTATACCGTTTATACAATCTCAAATCAATAATTTATTAAAAAAAAAGATTATAAATATAATTGATATGCACTTTTTTTTTGTCATGCAATTATTCCATGAAAACGTCGCATTTATCAAAATGTTATCCGGTAGATACACATTTTATCCAATCAAATCATGTATTGATTACCGGGACAGGACCTGCTTACTAAGATTGATCGCGGGCGATTGTTTGTATTGAAATAAAATGGCGGCAGGAAGGAGGCGCCCCGAAAACCGTAATACATAAGCTTTCTTTTTTATCAGCAAAATCTCGGAGTGGCCGCTTTAAGTGCCTCCGTTTTGGCAATATATCACTTGAAGTATTTATATTGGAATGCATGGTGTTAAAAGGACTTTTTACTTGGAAAAAAAGTAATGCAGCATATTCCTGTTTCTTTTGTGTCGAACTTTACTTGGTTAAATGCTCGAAACGTAACGTTGTACACGAAAAATTTCGACACATTAATTAGGGTCAGCGGCCGTCGAACATATAAAATCAAAAACTAGGAGCCTCTGTTGTATTATTATTGTTGAAGTGTTTTTTCTTCTACAAAAATCGTAAAAATTTTATCGGACCAATTTTTGATACAAAATCAATATGACTTCTAGGGAGCTGGTTTTTTGTTCGATAGAATCGCTTCAAATCCTTAAATTACCTTTTTATGTATGGTGTGACTAACTGTGGCTTTTTATGTTTTATTTAGCTATTTATTTAACTGGTTTGTCCACTGTAGGTAGGTATAGTTCACGCGTTTGGTATGACGTTTGGAAGACTGTTGCTAGATATGCAATACTAAAATAACTCTGATGACTAATGCGTAAATAATTTGAAGTATAAAGAGAATATAATTAATAATACTGTATTTGCGATGTAGGTACCAGGATCTTGAGCAATGAGCAAGATATCTCGGACACTAACACTTATGAACCTACCTTAACATGACGGAATCAATTTATTTGACGCATATTGTGGTCAGAAATGAAAAGGGTCTGGAGATTTAGACAGCCTCTTCGTTTGGATTATCGTGATCGTCACAAAGTGTTCATTATTTATCAGAAACCTTGGCGAGTACCTACCTACTAATATAATAGTTTACCTACAGTAGATAGCTATTGCTGTGACATTAAATGTACATAAATAGTGAGTTTTAGACTACATACAAGACGTAATTAATTTATTGTGTCTGTTTCTAGTTATTATATCTATTTGTTATACTCATAAGGTTCAAACTGCAAAAACAGATTATATGGAAAAAATAGTCTCAATAGATTTTATTGGTCTAACCCATAGGTTCTCTACCTTATTTTTCCCACCGCCCATTTTTTTACAATTTTTTTCTATCTTTGTAGTAGATCTTCAAGAAAATTGGACAAAATATATCTAATAGTACACAATTTTCAGAATTAGTAAGTAGAAAAGTAATAATTTACAGAATTCGTCCCGTTACAGTTTTATTATAAGTATATAAACTAGTTATAAGTATATAGATAGATTTCATTATGTAGCATATACAAGTGATGTTAATCTTAAAAGATCGTCATGGACGCACGCGATAGTGTCTCGAACACCAAAACTCTCTTATCGCAATATATTTAAATCGATTTATGTAACGCTTATTGTATCCTGAGGAGGGTCCAGTGATTTAACAGCCTGTTTGTTCGGAATGTTTCACTGGAATAATTTAATGCGAAGTAGTAAGTACATAATATAATGATTTCATTCATATTATACCTACCTATAAAAATATACCTAAACTGTACGCGAAGATACAAAAACTGGTTTCCCGAGATACAGATTTTTTCTGTTCTTACTCCAACCGATAAATATTTATTGCACTGATGTAAATGGATGTATATTTATACGCCCGTTCATTTTTATTTATTTATTCATCTCAAACTAAAGTCAGCCCTACTGAGCACAGTTTTTCCCTAGAAATTATTACTACAGTGCAGTGTGTCATTGCAATCGTCTCTGATTGGCCGATACACACTCGACATTGGTTAAAATGCATCATTGCAGAAAGAACAAAATAAAAGCCAATCACTACAATTTAGACTGTAGCAATGATTGATGCAGCTTTTACATGATGCAGGCCTTCACTCGAATGGGGAGAGTTTAGGGCCTAAAGCGTGGTAGAGTATGACCTAAACTTTAGGCCATACTTTATAGAGCAAGAGCCCAGGACGGCCAGACCTTCGTTATTTTATAAAAGCTGAAAGTTTTTCTGTGCATGGCCCCTATACAGGTGAGGACAACCAGCGACTATGGAGTTTGGGTTGTGGTTACTTTGGCAGGTAACAGATAGTAAAGGTACACAAAATAGTACCTAAGTTTCGTTAAAGTATAAAGCTCAATTTTTTTATATTTTCTTCGGGATAACTTTAGAAATCTCATCGTCCATTGCCGGACACTTATGACAGTTTCTTCCCCCTGCCGGACACCCCTAAACTTTAATAAATTATTATAATTATACTTTCGTTATAGTATAAAAGCTAAATTTTATATATGTTACTTGGGGACCTATAAAAAAATGTTACCTCAAAAGCCGGACAGTTTTGATGGTTTTTACACCTTGCCAGACACATTGAAAGTCCGCTCTAGGTGCGAGCGCGTGGTTATAACTGTTCAACCGCGGGATTCCCTTCGAGAAAGATTTAAAGAGATAGGCATTCTTACAGTAGCTTCACAATATATTTACAACAACATAATATTTGTCAGACAAAACATTTTGAGTTACAAAAAAAAGGATGAATTATCCGATAGACCAAGTAGAAATCCAAATAGGCTCATGTTTCTTGGGCTGCGCCTCAAGAGGGTTCAAAAGACATTTGTGTGAATGGGCGTGACGTTCTACAATAAAATTCCACAATCAATCTTAGACTTGCCTCACACAAGTTTAAGAAATCAATTAAGTCTGCTCTCATGGAAAAAGCATATTATACAAGACTATATAAATGATAAAAAAGCGTGGATATAATTCGCTCCAGTGATTCATGAGACAGTAATAACTATCCTGTATAACATGATTCTATTGTATTCTGTTCTACAGTGTTTCCACTTTATTTGTGTCTCAGTCATGTCTTAAAATGAGTATTTTAATATTAGTATCCAATTCGATGCCTTAACATGGGTAGCCTAAGTAATGTCATGCTCTCTTTAAACATTTCTGTGGTGGTGTCCTGTGGTGCGAGTTCCCTCAAATATGGTTGAGCGAAGCAACGGCTGGATCATGCGTCATGCTCGTGAACGGGTGCGACCAACGGGTGTGCTTTCTGTCTGCTCGTATTAACTTGCATTGAATTGTATTTATTTGTAATTGTATTGTATTTATTTGTATTTGTATTGTATTGGACTTAGGAAACTTCATCATGGAAGCACTGTATATATAGCATAGTTTCATTACCTATTGTACAAATTTTTTTTTTGAAAAGAGCAACCACCGAGTTTATTGCTGGTTCTTCTCGGCAGGAAAGGCATTCCGAACCTGTGGTAGATTCATTTACGATTCAAAAGATATAGCTTTTATACTATAACGAAAGTATAATTATAATTTATTAAAGTTTAGGGGTGTCCGGCAGGGGGAAGAAACTGTCATAAGTGTCCGGCAATGGACGATGAGATTTCTAAAGTTATCCCGAAGAAAATATAAAAAAATTGAGCTTTATACTTTAACGAAACTTAGGTACTATTTTGTGTACCTTTACTATCTGTTACCTGCCAAAGTAACCACAACCCAAACTCCATAGTCGCTGGTTGTCCTCACCTGTATAGGGGCCATGCACAGAAAAACTTTCAGCTTTTATAAAATAACGAAGGTCTGGCCGTCCTGGGCTCTTAGTCCATTAGTTTAGGCCATACTCTACCACGCTGTTCAAGTGCGGATTGGCGGACTTCACAAACCTTCAAGGACATTATGAGGAGGAGAAATCTCAGGTATGCAGGTTTCCTAGATGTCTTCCTTCACCTTGATAATAATAATAATTAATTGTTTGATATAATCAGAGATGCCATGCCGGATGGAAGCCTGAAATGCCCGGAAAGGGGACCAATACCACGCTGTCACCGTCTTTACTAAAAGTTCTTTCAATTCACGAGGGTACATGGCTCATGGTTGTGTGTGTCGTATCTGTATAAGTGTGAGCGAGAGCTTGCTCGCGAATGACCGCTCTCACCTAGCCTCCTGACAGGCACGCACACTTACGCAATGTGCATGTACACGACGTAACCACAAGTAGAGCGCCCGTAACTTCGTGAGATAAACGTACTATACTGTAATTTATCATGCTTGATTTATAGATAAATAATATATTCTCATACATATACTATCTAAACATTTGGTCTTGATCACCTTGTATGGACAATCCCCGTAGGTACCTGTCTCTGAAAATCCTGTCAACGAAAAAAAACAGACATACAAACTAAATATTTTCTAAATCACCAAAACACACAATAGTTTTATTTATTTGTTAATGAGAATAATATCGCAACATTCAATTGAGTTCCAACCGGGAGAAACCAATGATACGATACAGTTACTCATGTGTCTTTTTATGTTATTTTCATATAAGATTGTGAGCGGAACAGGACCAAGCTGAATTAAGTAAAATATGCAGCCGTTAAGATAAGAAAAGAAAAACGAGGAGAGTTAGAGAGTTGTTACTTTAATTGTTTGTTTTGTGACAGAGAGATTGTCGACCGTTCTTTTATGGAATTAAATTC
This sequence comes from Hipparchia sbordonii, assembly GCA_038048805.1. Lineage (NCBI taxonomy): Eukaryota > Metazoa > Arthropoda > Insecta > Lepidoptera > Nymphalidae > Hipparchia > Hipparchia sbordonii. The sequence goes on from CM076102.1 coordinate 7,950,202, forward strand.
TTTGAATATTCAATTAAGGTGAAAATACACACTGATGTAATGTTTGAGGGTGTTACAGTGTAAAACATGAGTATTTATCGGAGTTTAAGGTTTTGTTTTAACTCTCTTAAATCATACAAAAAAATAATTTTATTTTTCAAAGTGGTATTTTTTCAAAAGAGATTCAAAAAATTTATACAAGATTAGACAATATTTATTAAGGCAACCAATTATTATCATGGCAGATATTATATAATGAATTATTATTATTATTAGGTTATTGCAATCATTCACACCTAAATTGAGTGTAGGTTTTTTGGTTAGTACTCGTAGTAGAATGACCTAACTTATATTAATACTAGCTTTTACCCGCGGCTTCGCTCACGTTAGGTTCGATTTCTTAAACTCCTATTTTACCTCCTTCGGGGTTGAATTTTGAAAAATCCTTTCGTAGCGGATGACTACGTCATCATAGCTATATGTATGCAAAGTGGTTTAAGCTGTGCGGTGATAGATCAATCAGTCAGTCAGACAGTAACCTTTGCCTTTTATATATTTAGATTTAGATGATGCCTTTTGTGGTAGATTTTTCAAAACCTGTGACACATGTATTTTATTTATTTTTAATCGAAAGCCCAAATACAAAGTTTATACAACTTTAAAAACGAAAAACTTTCATACTAACATTCATCCCCTATTTGATCCCTTGGGGGGTGAATTTTTCAAAATCTGTGAAACACGTATTTCTTTATTTTTATTCTAAAGCCTAAATACAAAGTTTCATGGATATAACTTGAAAAATGACGGACTTTCATACAAACTTTAACCCCCTATTTAACCCTCTTGGGGTTGAAATTTTCCAAAATCCTTTCTTAGCGGATGCCTACGTCCTAACAGCTACCTGTATGCCAAATTTCAACCAAATGTCCAGTGGTTAGAGCTGTGCGTTGATAGATCAGTCAGTCAGTCAATCAGTCAGTCAGTCACCTTTGCCTTTTATATATTTAGATGTTGGGCAAGGTGAGTACCAGCCCTCCGGTCACCAGTGGGATTTATGAGGATGACAGATCCATAAAAAAAAAATCTACATCTTCACCCCAGGATTTCAACATCAAAATGCACCTGGATGCTTTGAGAACTTCGACCATCCGTTGCTCCAGATCTTTTTTCCACGTACTACCAAATTGTGAAATCATCTCCCATAGACAGTGTCCCCACTTAATTACAATATGGGTTATTCAAGAGGCGAACCAATAAGTTCCTGAAAAGCCGGCAACGCATTGGTGGTGCCTCTGGTACTACAAGTGTTCATGGGCGGCGGTAATCACTTTACATCAGGTGACCCGCCACCTCGCTTGCCCACTATTCATCTATCTTCTATACATATAATAAAATTGTAGAAAAGTGGTGTCTGTACAATGGAAATATATAAAAAAAAAGTAGCAGGGGTTGTTATTATATCGATGCCGAACCCGAAATTGTAATTAATTTTTTTTTGTCTGTTTGTCTGTCTGTTTGTCTGTGTGTTTGTGCACGCTAATATCAGATACGGCTTATTCGATTTAGATACGATTTTCACTAATATATTGTAGTAAGCTTCACTTAACATTTAGTGTTTATTTCATGTCAATCGGTTCATAAATAAAAAAGTTATGTCAATTTAAAGAATCACGGCGAACATTTTTAACGTACCGAGTACGTACTACACGCCTCGCGCCTGAGCGTCCGAGAGCCGCGCCCCGAAAAGTCACTATTCCACGCGAACGAAGTCGCGGGCACAGCTAGTATATAAAAAAACTATGAAACTGTTTTCTGTTTTCATATTTCTGCCCTATTATCTGCGCCTTACTCGCCTCCACCGAGTGATGGATCGAGTTCTGTTACATGTACAGTGTAAGTACACCCTACAACTGTACCACACAGAGTAATATCCACCTAGTTTTATTTTTAAAAGGCACTACTGGACCTTCGGTAACAGGTTTATTTGCTCGATTTTTGATTTTTACGCTCGTTAAGTAAGTTCCGATGCAATCTTTGAAGCAAGGCACGTCGTATCATGGTATTGTGATCTTTTAAGAGATTATGTAATGGTTATTCGATTTTATTTTTCATAACTGACAAGTAAGTTACCTTCTGTATTTGCACTTCTATCATTGGAATTTATATTATCAAGATTAATGATACTGATTATAAATTAAGTGCCGAATGTCTGAACTTATACAAAGCTTATCGTTTCACACGTTTACAACATCACTTGTATTTTATATACCTTTCGCTTGCAGCTTAGCTCACGTTAAGTTCGATTTTTCAAACCACTATTTTATCCCTTTAGGGGTTGAATTTTCAAAAATCCTATCTTAGCGAATGTCTACGTAACAATAGCTATCCTTGTACTTCAGCCTGATCCGTCCAGTGGTTTGAGCTGTGCGTTGAAAGATCAGTCAATGAATCCCTCCTTAGCCTATTTGGCAGGTAGGACGCTAGGGGGTAACCCTAGCGTCCTACCTGCCCAATATTTCTTCCTAATTTCAAATCCGTGAGATTACCGATTTAGGCAGTGTCTGCAATGAATGACATTAAACTTTACATACTACCAAGTTTTCAGTCAGTTAATCACGACTTACGATACTTTTTTCTAGATATCAATTTGGTTGCATCATTACGTTGGCTCTTAATTTTTTCATTGCGGAAGTTCAAACTGATTTTAATATCATGATGATGCGATTATCATGTGTTTATCACCTCGTAAATTTTTGATTCATCTTGTGCTAAAAAGTAAGACAGTGTGAGCTGTGATATAACCTTTAACTGCATGTCAAGGTTATATTTTAAAGTTTGTTGTTTTAAGCTAAGTTCATACGAGCTTAGTAACTATTACTTATTAGTTGTGCTTGTCGCTAATAACTTGCATGCATAAGCAGTGGAATTAGTGAAATTGCCAGTGCAAGTGAAGAGCAGCCGACTCTATTTACTCAGAGAAAACCTGCATACCACCACCACAATTTGCTAAATATTTTTCGCTTGCCGAACATACGACATGTTCTTTTTTGTTCATGTGACTTCGTTTCTGTGACGCATGTGTTTATTGACAAGCTGAAACGGTAAGTCAACGTTAATCTAAATATAAGAAAAGGAAAAGGTGACTCACTTATCTATCTATGTAAGTACAGCTTAAAGCACTGGACGGATCGGGCTGAAAGGCATACATATAGCTATTATGATGTAAGCATACTTTAAAAAGGATTTTTGAAAGTTCAACCCCTATGGGGGTGAAATTCGCTTCCAGACACCACTATGTAAAATTTTTTTAAAAATCTAAAACTTTTGCATGTGAATTTTGTAACGGCGAGAAAAAGGCTTTTAATATTATTAGAAAATATATTAAAAGTTATTTATATAAATTGCGTTATGTATTTTAGATAATTAGTACGTAGAGTATAGACCTTTAGATCTATAATGATTAAGCATTTACATGAGAACAGGTTATTTTACTACCCCAAATATCTTCATTTGCACTTATAATTTGTGGTACTCAATCATTTAAGACAGCGTAAAGTAAGTCTTATCCGAGCGTTTTGATATTTTGGCAGATTTTCAATACAAAAACTGTTAGAACGCCTAATTTATTCCTCGGTTAAACGTCACTCGACGTTGATGAGGTCGGCACTTAGCCGTACGTCGTACAAAAAGCCTGTGTCAAAAGATAGGGTCCAAGATGAATTGGAACAAATTAGATTAAAGAACTTTGATATCCTTATACAAAGTGGTTGCATTATGCAGATCAAATTCGGTCTCCGAAATTTCTTTTAATGGAAGTAAATCTCTTCTAATGGAATGTATAAATATTACATTGAATTTAAGGGTCAGTTCACACCGAGACGCGACGCGACGCGACAATGTTCGTACTTTTGTCGATAGCGGTATTATTATAGAACCTCTTTACAACACAATAAGGGACAAACTTCAGTGAGAGCGCGAACATGTCAAAGTATGGCTTGTTACGCCACCCTCACGGAAATTTGTACCTTATAGTGCTGTGAAGAGGTTCTATATTGATATGGCTATTGAGAAAAGTACGAGAGCATCGTCGCGTCGCGTCGGTGTTAGCTGACTCTTAAGAGGCTTAAACCCTTTTAGTGCAATTTATTGCTTCTAAGAGCTTTATGCTCTGCTAAAACTTATCTAATTTGATGTTGATACGTTTTAGGATGAAAAATGCAGCTAGCAGACATCTTATAAATTAAAAAAATCTCAACAATTTAAAATGGTTAATTACTTTCGACCATCACACTTAGTAAATTGATAAAAATTAAAAAACCCTCAGAGCATAAACATGCATAGACAACCTCTATAACTAACCTCCCTAAAGAATATGAATTTAAATTACAAGTTTATATCGATATTTTGTGTAAAAATTAATGCTGAAACCTGATATTGAAATATTTACTAAATTTGATAAAATATTCATTTAAGATATCCCGCTTAGCTGGCCAAAATGAGGTAAATGACCTTTAACTTGACGATTATGTTGCGGTTGGTCCACCCGTATTAACATACTGTTTGAAAAATAGATTCTTACTTATTTACGGTATACCCTTATTTATGTCTGTGTTAATTGCTTAATAGAAGAACTTTCATTAATATTACGTTTATTAACGTGAGCCACAAAAGGTTTAGATCAAATACGTAGAAAGAGCTGAAAAAGTGTGAAAAAGTTCTATCTGAAGTGACTTTAATCCTTTAATGAAACGGAAATTTTTTTTTTTTAATAAATACATCATAATAATAAAACATACATGTGTATTTTTTACCAGTTTACTAGCCCAATTAATTAGAGGCATTTATTTATTATTTTGTTTAAAAGAGCCATTTTTTATTATTTTTTTTCCCCATGGGAACTCTCTTATTTCCCCGCATAAAAATGTGCTATTCCAGACTATAATCTATCTCTGTGCCAAATTTCATCCAAATCGGTTCAGTCGTTGCGACGTGATTGAGTAACAAACATACAAACTTTCGCATTTATAATATTAATAGGATAACTTAATTAGTGGTCATTTGTATGTACTAATGAAAAATTTAAATGACTCTAAAAGTGGTTTATTTCCTAACTAGGTGTACTAAGAAGATCCTTTTGACAAAAGTGCAGGGTGGAAGAGCGGCCTCATGACTAAAGTGATCTCACAGGCAAACCACGTATAAAGAACTAGTGTAATAGTAGTAGTAAAGTAGTAATGCATGTAAGGATAGTGGTTGATGCACAAAGAATAGTACCTGGTATATCTAGTATACAATAAATAGTGTAAATTATAGTCAAGGAAGTGCGACGATATCAAATAAGTAGTACTAATGACTAAGCAAACAGACGCGTCTCGCACAGTTTTCTAATTGCAATAAGAACAGAGACGTGATTTTTCCTATAACATTAACAAAACAAAACGGAACTGCGGTTACGCAATATTTATAAATAAATATTATGCGACCTTCGTGTAAACCGATGTGGCAATTTAATTATCACATTTTCGTCGTTTCCACGTCAAAATCCTATTAGTCCTCGTGTGAATTTTGGAATTGTGAACACCATAATCGTGCTAAGTGTGTTGATTCTGTAAAAGCTGCTTCAGTCATTGATAGCTACAGTCTCAATTGTAATTTTAGCCAAAAGCGATGGAGTATCGGCCATGCAGAGGTCAGTGAGATCATTACACTGATGTAATCAATTTTTAAGCGACTTCAAAGAAGAGGAGATTCTCAATTCGACGCGTATTTTTTTTTTAGAGAATACCATTTCTGGTTGCAGTTTTAAGGGATTTTTGCAAATCCTCCTATACATTTATTCCCACTACGTACCGCATTTCCAGCTCATAACATTTTCAGGGTTCCGAAAAAAATGGAATCTTAAAAGGATCACTATGTTGTCCGTCTGTCTATGTATCAAGACTATTTTTCTCAGAAACGGCTTAAGGTACTAATTTGAAATTTATATTAATATTTAAATTAAATATCAAAGGTCTCTTAATTCTGTGAAAATTTCAAGTTTCTAGTTCAATAAAAAGTTACAGCTTTTCAAAAAGTATTTTTATTTTAAAATCATTATTTATAAGGTTTTAAAAACAGTTTTTTGAAAAAATAAAAAGAAGATTCCTACAAGTACAACAATTTGCACATTGTGTTTAGGTAATTCAAATTAGTCATGTGTTAAAAATGTGTGTAACTTCATTTATAAAATTAATATTAACAATTTGGTTAAGCGACTAGAACTGGTCCCATAAAAGATAGATCTAATAAATTAATTACAAGAGGTTAGTGAACGAATAACAGCCTTCTGCATTTCTTGGGAAAAAACCTATATTAAACATATTATTTCAATTTGATATAAATAATAAGAAGTAGAGCAATAAATTCTAACATTTAAAAAATGTGATTTCCTTTATGGGATGTTTTTCAACCATTGAATGTTGGCATGAATTGTGTGTACGATTACAATTTTGAGTTAAAGTACAAATAGCTCATTGGACAGGACTGCTTTGTTTTTTAAGGTTTTTTAATATAGTATGTTTTAAGTTAAGCTTATGCGATGTGACACGGCATTAACCGAACCGGATATATTGTTTTGACAGGATATTCATCCCACTCAAAATAAATCTATTGGAAATTTTACGCAGGCAGCCAATTTTTTGTTTCAAGTTTTTGGTATTACTTGGTTGGTATTGTAAGCTCTCTTATCCCTCTATAATAAATTGAGAGCCTATATAAACTTCCAATAAAACTAATCTAAAGTGATCTTAGGAGTGTTCAATCATGCTGTGTACACATATTAAGGGTTGTTACTTGGTTCTCGATAAGCTGTATGTATTTATATTTTGTGTAATTTTTAGTCTCAACCTGTTTTGTGTGCCTTTAATAAATAGTACCTACCAGAGTACCTACCAGACAAATCAAAGAAAACTGAGACGTGAGTATCATAATATTATATCTCTGCGATCTGTGTGGTACATTTTGCAATATTTGTTTCAACTTTCATTTACACAAACAAAAATAGTTAGAGGAAGTCGTTCCTGTTTGAAAAAATTGAAGCTTCTTATTAAGTAGGCACCGTAAAAAGCAATTCTTGAATTCTTAACTAAATTATTTTGCATTATATACTTACGTAACGAGCAAAGTTAGAATGCCAAACATCGTGGTTATTTCCAAACTTCTTAAAAGTAATCTACTCCTAATTCGATTTCTTTGTGAAACCGGCAATTTTCGCGAGGTCTGTTCGCACTTTCTTTTAATATAACGTCTTCAGAAAACGATTTTTCAATCGCACTAGTTTCTTAAATAACTCGAAAACATTATACTGGAAAAATCACTTCATCATTTTCACGTTGAATACAACCTATTTTAAATATTCAAAGTTTTTGTTGTGAAAATACCTGCACTGAATATCAATGAACCTTTGCATTAGGTAGGTATAATAAAATTATTTTATTTTTCAAAAGATGATGTTATTGAATATAAAGTATTTTTACTGTCAATGACGACTTATAGAACGCACCTTCCTTCTTCCTTTCGCAGTAATCACGTCATTTGTACCCAAGTAACATTTTAGGTTTTAGGAAGGTTTTGAAAAGGTTCTAGAACCTTTGTATGGAAATTTGCTCGTAAATCTTAATAGGCTCAATAACGTTATATTTCCCTTATATTAACCTCTTGAGTGCAAAAAGGGCCCTCGTTTTAGAACCATTCTGAGAACTACGGCAAAACTTATAGCTTAAATCCAGAACCTTTCGAACTACTTACATAGAACTCAAATATAACCTTCACAACCTTAATTTGTGGTTAATATAACCTTGCAACACAGCTTTTAAGTTCTAAATTAGTCTTGGATGTAACCCTATAACAACTTAAAACACTTTTAATGGACATGAATACATGCCTTTCCAGGACTCGCAGGTTTTAAAATGTTTCTGTGTTAAATTTTTTTTACGCAGAATCGTGGATTTAAAAATAATTTATCATGGCGTCTTTTAATGTCATTATACCAAGTTTTAGTGTTAAAAAATAATAACTAACTTGCTGAAGTCAGGAATAATAAAAAAATAGCGCGACTGGCACTTTATCGTGAAACTTTAGGATAATAGTGTTGTATACGACACGGGCCTTTCGTAAGAAAAAGATTTGAACATATTTTAATGAAATAATTACAATCAAAATTATTATAAAATTAGTTGATGGGTGGTAAGAACTAATAAAACTTCTACTTATATAAAAACATTTTATTTTCAATCGTATAAGATTCTTAATTTTGCCTTATTGATTTAAAATATTGCTTTTTGTTTAGATTTTTTTTATTTCGGTGAAAAAATATGGCGGCGTTAGGAAATTACTAGACAGTATTAAAATTAAGTCGCGGAGACAACTGTCGTTTCTTGAGGATGCCTCTAAAGCTTTAAAATATTCTCGTAGGACTTTAATCATGCCTTCAGCTTATAAACAATAGCTTATTGGTTTAGGTTTTCACCACGTAGTCCTAATTTGTTCGCCTAGACAACTTTTATAGAGCCTAAAGGTAATTCAACATTCCATAACTTTGTGGTAACATCAAAGTTCAAAATTAAACCTTTAGATCTCACTTTAGCATAATGTTAGCCTTTCCAGAACTTAATCAGGAGTCTACGACAGCTATTAGATCCTAAGACTATATGCTTTTGAAACACAGGTCAAAATAACGTTAATTTAAACTCTTGTCAATGGCTCTATGGTTGTAATAATAAACAATTAGTTTTAGGACTTACTAATTATTCTCAAGTACTTAATATGACCAGATAGTAAATCATTAACCTTTTGACGACCCTTATATAACCTAAAGGCATTTTTTACAACCTAGGCTCGAAAAAAATGTTACTTGGGTATCTTACTTCGTTAGTTTAATTCAGTATCCATAATTTTACAAAATGTTGATCGCATTATCGTAATTGAAAAGCAAAGTTATCTATACAATATACAGCAGATGCCTACGACTTCGTCCGCATGGATTTAGTTTTTAATAATTCCGTGGGAATACCGATTTTCTGGAAAAAAGTAGCATTCGGTTCGTCTCTTGTCCGGTTCGTTTTTGCTTAGCATTTTTCTTACTTTCTTTTTTTTTGCTCGGCTTCTAATGTTCGTTTTCACCAACCTAAATCTAGCTAAATCATTCTTTAAGTAGGGTCTTTACGAAGGATGGCTTCAATATTCCAAAGGTTCAAAAAAACTAAGTACCTATTTATTTATTGCAGGCAAACTTGTTTATCATATGATACTCAAATCATCGAGCTGGAAAAGACTTTCAGGTATATTTAAGTTTTCAATAAACTTTTAGAACCTGATCCCGAGATGAAATTATGGCCTTCTCCGGGATGCAAACTATCCCTGTGACTAATTTCGTTACGAACACTTCCAGCTGTGAAACGGTAACAGACAGACATGTTTGTCTATCATATCTGTGAGTTACTTTTGCTTTGATAAAAATATTAATTACCATACTAAATTTTGAAATCCATCCAGCCATCAAAATTTTACACTAAAGTTTTCTTAGCGTTATAAACATTACATACTCCAGCAACGCTTTGCTGAACGCGATGGCTGAATAGAAAAAGTAAGTACCACGACTGCAAGTTTCTGCGGAAATATCACGGTTACGTAAAACATCTTGGTCAGTTGCCAATATTAATAAAAGTAATTTCAACGTCTTCCTTTCGTTAGCCTTTTATTGCATATTGAATTTCAGCCTTTGGTATAATGAAACTAGAATATATTTTAGTACCGACCTAAAAAGATTTATACTTACACCAGACGATTTAAAATTAAAAGCTAAGTTCAAATCACTTTTGTAGATATAATTACATTTATATAATACTAGCTGATGCCCACAATTTCGTCGGCATGAATTTAGTTTTTAAAATCCCATGGGAACTCTTTGATTATCCGGGATAAAAAGTAGCCTATGTCACTCTCCAGGTCTCCAACTATACCCATGCAAATCACGTCGATCCGTAGCTCTGTTGCAGCGTTATTGAATGACAAACCAACAAACAAACACACTTTCGCATTCATAATATTTGTAAGGAAGTAAGGATGAATGAATACTGAAAGTATATAATATAAAGTTATCTTAATGTCAACTGAGGGCAGTCCACAGCTGGACATATTCTTATTAGGCTTATAAAATAGTTAGTCCATATTTAGACCATATTCAAAATCAATAAGTTGTCATTGCCAACATCATTATTTTGAAGATTTGGTCTTCAAGCCCAATTTGAACCAGAAGCTATCACGAAGCTAAAATAACTTTATTGTACCAGCTCAGTTGGTACAATAAAGTTATTTTAGTTTTCATTATGAAATAGTTAATATACTTTTAAAAAGGGAATTATTCCACTTACTTAACATCAAGGATTTTGGTATCTTGGAGCTGGAAAAAGCTGCTTCTGACCACGTACGCTGGAGAGGTCCAAACTCAAATATGCAGTTGCGATGTTAATGATTACCACAGTTGTGGACGATCGATCAAAAGACAAAGGGCATTACATACATGCTCAGCAAAAACTTTGCGGAGGCGTCGCACTGAGCACGTTGAACTGAGCTCGTTCAACTCGTCAAAATCGATGTTGGAAATGTCAGCATGATTTAAAAAACAATATTAAACGAGCTATTGTAGTATAATATCATCTCAATACTCGTAGTTTTTTATTTACTATCTTATTATACCTACTCTGGTATCAATAACAAATCCAAATATAAAAGCTAAGATAGTGTTTCTTCTTGAAAAAATAAAGAAATTCGATAATCAAAATAATCAATTGTACTTATAAGATAAGCGTTTAAGTTTATTGGCAATTTGACTTTATAAATGGGCATTTATTTAGGACGGTACATGTCGATATGTAGGACTAGGTAGATATCACAAAGTTAAGATACAATCTTATTGTGTTTTGAATATAAAAACCAAATTAACATGCTGTGCCAAAAGAATAACTGTAAAGACGGGTAAGGACATAATATTACTTCGTGTGGACACCTAGCGGTGCCACAGCGTCTTTTCGGTGGAGTTTATGGCGTTTTTATCTTGATTTGCTATTATTTTTTTCCGTTGTAATGTCTGAGACATGGGGAATAAAATTTGGTAAAAGGTCATCAACATTGTATCTTACCACAGAGATAAGTGGGAAAAACGTTTGCGGAAGAATAGGTTTATATGTCAGCTTCATAAATTTTTAAGGATTCGCCCGGAATTTTAAGTACAACACTTTCGTGTTCGCCATAATTTATAAGCCTTTCGGATTGTGCCGCTAGGGGCTGTTATTTCTAGAATTATCTGATAAGATTTAGATTAAAGATTAGATAAGATTGCTAAATTTAAGGCTCGTTCCGGTTTTTAATAGGTTTAATACTTGAAAATAAATAAGTTAAGTCTGTAAGATAGGAATTAGGTTTTAATTTACTCACAGATGAAAGAGGAAGATAAAGTACCTCTTGCTATGAGAATTGAATCTTAGTAAAATTGCAATAAAGTTCTTGATAATGTTTGACTTTATTATTATTAGTAAAGTTTTACATATTAATACGTTCTCTAGAGTCTACGTACTCAGCGTTACCGTGTGACCACCTTCTGCAATATTAACTTAGATTTTAGGCAAAGCACACTCATAATTTTAATGGATGTCTGATCTTATCTCGGGGTTCCTCATAAAGAGGGCAGCGACTTCAATGAGTAACCCAGGCTGTTTCGTTTTTTAGCCAAATTGTATGACCGATAATAGAAGTTCAAGGAAATTCTTTTAAAGGATATTTATTTCAAACGAGTAACACTAAAAACGTTAAGTAGGTATTACCCAAATATTTTTATAAAACTTTGAATGAAACTAAACTAAATATTAAAGCCTGTAAACTTCAGTTTCTGGTTCAAGGTCTTCTGGATTGTCGTCAATACCGTATTCTAAATGTATGATCTTTTCTACATTTTCATTAAAGGTGACTACAGATTTTCTTGGCGTTGTTATTTTTACTTCACCGAATTCATCGTCACCCAAATCATCGGTATTATCTTTTAATTTATCAATCGATTGTATGACGATTGGTTGTTGAGGATCAACTGAAAAATTAATTAATGTTTCTTGCGCTTTTGCGATAGATTCGTCTACTTTCACTTGATTTGATTCAATCTTGGGAGGTTGTACTACATTTTCTGCAATTGGAGTGTCAAGCATTTCTTGCAACCTTCTTTCGCTTCTCTTAAGTTCTTCTATATCAAGTCTTGGCTTAGATGGGGATTCTACTTTCGGAATTGGCTCAGCTTCAATGCGAGAATTCTGGCTATTTGCGTCACTAAATTGTTCATAGTTTTGTGTTTTCCTCCTGTCACAACAAGAATAATAATAAATTAGTTAAAAATACCACGTGTCTGTTAATAAATATCACTTAAATAATAACTGATCATGTTACTTACCATTTTAGTAAGAACCATACAGTTGCCGCCACGATAAGTATAAAAAGTATCACTGCAAGAGCTATAGTCGCAGCTAACAGGGCGGTATATTGTCCTGAAACTGGGCATATCTCTAGAGCTTCCAGATGGTCCTCTAATGAAATTACTCGTACTGTGTTAGCCGAAACTACTTTATCTAAGTCACTGGAATGAAAATGTGTTAATTTATATAATTACTATTTCAAGTATAATATTTTATATTTTGTTCAATGTTTTTCCCGTTTATCTTTTTCACAATGCTACAGGACTTTGATAGCAACTTATTCGGTATCGAGAAGTTAATCTGAATGGTTCACCTATTACATTTGTTTTTTTTTTTATTGCAAGATACTCGTAGGCTTGCGCTTGACGACAATTAATGCTGGAAACACTGTCATATGAGGTCTAGGTTGGAGTACGCTTGCCTAGAAGATGTCCATTCACTCTTGCCTTAAAGATATTCAAATTATAGGTGGCAAGAAACACGGATGCTGAAAGGGTGTTCCAGACCTTAGTGGTTCATTCTAGAAACGCTGAACTAGGTTTTCGTGCGAGTAAGTTTCTGCCACGTAGACGTAAGGATGCCAACGTTCACGACTTCTCGCAGTTCTATGGTAAAACGGTGAAGGAGGTACATGGTTGTGAAGTACTTCAGCGCACTCTCCAAAGTATATCCGATAGAAGACCGATAGATAGGCGACATTGCATCGATGCATAAAAAAAAATCAACCATTGACTTATCTAATTCGAATGTACGTGGTTAAAGAATCTTGATATATTAAGTGCGAAGTAAATTTCGAGTTATATCAATTTACATATTATTATGTGATTACCTCATTAGTTTTTCAACATTGACTAGTTGATTTCCGGACATTGCGTATACGAATAGCTGCAAAGATGCACCAAACGTATTCACTGTTTCGCGTTTTCTTCTTAAATTCTCTTCAGTCTCCTCATTATTATTGGAGATTACGACTGTCCTTAATATTTTGACATCATAACCAACCAACGTAGTCAAGTTACTTAAAATAGAATTTTCATCATCTAAAAATGCGTTTTTGACTGTTATAACGGCTATTTGATTTCTTTCCAATAATTTTACCTGGAAAATGATGAACAATTTATTACAAAAACAACACAAAAACAGCATCGCGATTTGTTTTTAAAACAGGTGTCATACCGTCATACGTGATATTGACTTAGCATTAAATAAATCAATTATAAATACAGAGGTCAACCGGTTTAAATTTGGTAGGTAAACATTGTTTAATTTGACTTCAATGTATATTTCCAAATTAACTTATTTTCATAAAACGGTTTATAGGTTCATTCACACTCTTTTATGATAATGAATATAATATGTGAGATTTTGATAAGACTATAATTTTATGAAATAACAATTTTTTTATTTTACATTTCATAAGGAATTGATAGGTACCTAGAAATTGATATTTTCATGTTGTGTTTGTAATAAGCTTTGTTAAAAGACAAAGCGATTAAAACGGTACATTTATGTTTATTTTGTTCCGGATTTGAGATTAATGTCCTAAAACAAGCTGACAAGGACAGCAATTTAAATTATGTCTAACTACTTGCGTTTATTCTAGTTCACTACGGATGTTATTTTGGTTACATTCTTCTAATACTCTCACGTATTACTAACATAGCGAACTATAACGTTAGGCGTTGACCTACGTTTTGATACGATTCTTGTTATAAACATTATCTCACATTACAAAATGAGTCCCTAGAAAGGTATTTTCTGTAGGCTTATTTCATTACGTAAGTATTCAGTACGTAAATAGGAAAAAATGACGACGAATTCTTTTTCTTCTTCTTCTTTATCAACCGATAGAGGTCCACTGCTGGACCAAAGGTCACTTGTATGGACTTACACATGTCTCAGTCTTGCGCCACCTGTATCAAGGGGGCTCCTAGTGACTCCGCGTGTCGGTCTACCTAATGAGGGATCTGCCAACATAGCGAGGTTCTAGCACTTTAGATCTTCGATTTATGTGTACTGCTAATTGCCGCTTCAGCTTTGCGACTCGATGAGCTATGTCGGTAACTAACTCTGGTTCTTCTAAGGATCTCCTCATTTCTGATTTGATCTCGCAGGAATTTCCGAGCTTAGCTCCATTTACCGCTGAGTTGCGACAGTTAGATTTTTTGTATTGTGCGATCAGATTAATCCTAGACCGTACAACCTCTGTGCTGCTCATTCTCATTGTTTTAACCTTTCTCAACGATGTCAAAATTTTCCTCTCTGTAGCCATTGAGCACGTCCGTCTCAGAGTTATTTAAAATTATCTCGAGATTACAATATTTTTTGGGTCCGTCTGGGGTCAAAGTGACGCATATGTTTAGTATCTTTTAGCTTTAAAAACAAGTTTTCAACTTTTTAAAGATAATACATAATGTTGGCTTATGTGGCTATACCGCTATTAGAAACTGGTTCAGTTCAGGTAAAATGTAGATATTTTCGCGTTGTTAGCTCTCGTTCGCAAGGCCGCTTTTAAGCGAGTTTTAAAAAGCTTTTGAATGACACACGACTCAATTTAATATACCGCCGGGCGTTGAAAATTGTAAACTGTTTGATTAAAGCGAGGCGTTACTTGACTACGGCAAACCAAACAAAAGGGTTATATGTATTATTTTAGCAGTCTACGTATGGATGCATGTACTTTTACGTATGTTGCATCGTAGCAGATAACCTACTGAGCTGATTTTGATGGTGTCAATCAATTCCTTATATGGTTTGGGTGATATTGTCTACATTTTATACGAAAAAACTATTTTGCGGAAGCTATATTTACATCCAATAAATATTTTTTCATTCGATGACAAGATAGTCCTTGACTGCGATCTCACCTGATGGTAAGTGTTTTATCTGCAACTGTGACTGCATTGTCACTACAATGCAGTCGAAGATGGTAAGCAGGCTAATTTGAAAGGGGTAAGTGAACATTCAACCCATACCCCGGATTGGTTTCTACACGTCATGGTGCCGGAACGCTAAATCGCTTAGCAACTTAAAGCTCTGACGTTGCTTACTCAATTACTCACATTATTGACGTTGCGTACTCTCAATGCTTTGCTCACGCGCATTAAAAAAAATATGGAGAAATTATTCAGAAGATTTACTAACAACTTGTCTAGTTCAGAGTTTTATATATTTTGGCCACACAATCACATAATTTGCGTCATTACCTATCAGTTATTTATATGTTATGCAAACACAACGTGCATACTTTTGCATTTTAGATGTTTGATAAATTGAAAAATCCTTGGAGTTTTTAAATACGTCCGATGAAAAATTATCCTATCGTAATTTATGTAATGGTAATTATTTACAAAGATACTCGTTCGATAAGGAGATATGAAAACTAATTTTATGAAATCGCGTTTTTTTTAAAAATAATTTACTATTTATTTTATTTTTAACTAGCATTGACTTTATACAAATGACTAGATGTATTTTTAGGACCGCTTTTTGATGATATTTTTTGTACAACAAAGCTAGTGGTAATTAATAATCTTACACATAGGTATTATTTTCGTTGTACACAGTAAATAAGTGGGTAGAATAGGTAATCACTTATTTACTGTGTACTATTATATATATGTGTATATTATTTTCACAAAACTATTGTCATTGAGAAGAAGTTGGCAAAAAGATAATGTCGAGATACATTAATGATACATTAATAGTTTTTGACTATCTTTTTTGTTCTTACTCTTTTTTAAAGTATCTAACCTTAAAATTATATCCATAATTACCTACAATTTTGCAATAGTTTATAAGTATGTCTTTGTTTAAGTTCAAATTTCTTTTAGTTTTAAATGTCACGTCCGACTATCTGCTGCTTATGTATGTTGTGGAAAGTGGCTAACTTATAATCATGGTTGTATTATATTTGTTTTGTATTGTCATTATGTGTTGTGTGTCTCATGAATAAATAAATAAATAAATGGTCATTTGTGCAATTTATAAAGAGAACAATTATATTTTACCACAATATCCAAAGTGCCGTTCAATCCTCTACCATTTTGATCGGTAGCGTATACTGTAAAGTAGGAATTATCTTCTAATAATGCGTTATTCCGGACATGAACAAAGCCCGTAGTTGGCGCAACGGCTAGATTTTCGTCCATGCTCCAATACATTAAGGCTGCGTTTTCGCCTATATCAGCATCTGTGGCCTGTAAATTGTAATCCAATTATTTTATGTAAGGGTACAGAGTACATTTTTTTTATTTATGTGATTCACTAGTTTTTACCCGTGAATTCAACTTCTTTGCTATATAAAATCCCTTTGTGGAAGCTCTTTGTTTTTTTTTAAAGCCATCGTGCCGGAACGTTAAATCGCTTGGCAGCACGTCAAAAAAAAAAAGACAAAAATATGCATCTTAAGTGATAGAAATACCTAATTTGGAGGAAATATCCCTTGAGTCCGCCACAACAAACTTAGCACATACTTATTGGAATTCCATCCCTAAAAGAGTAAATATGATAAATCTAAAACCCGAAGTAAGTCGCAGGCATCAGCTTAGTTTCAAATAAAACTATTAAAGTTTTATTGCTCTTGGCGCTGCTCTTCAAAAAGTTTAAGTAGGTAGTAAATTCTGAACACAATGTGGTCGCGAAAGGTTTTCAAGCTTCATCGTTCTTTAAAATTGAATAAAATCTCGCGTACTTGCAGTAGGTAAATATGTGAAAGGACGAGTATATTATACGTTTAGCAACATATAGCATTATGAGCAGAATTGTAAATAAACATTTACACAAACAGCGGTGTATTATTATTTGCATTGATCCCAAATGAGGTTAACAGTCGTGAAAATCGAACGTTGTTTAACCTTACATTGTTGTTTGTAAAAATATTGTTGACATACTTTTTACAAACAATAAGCCTAAACATTATTAAAAAAAAAAAGTTTTCAAAACACCCAATTTCCTCCTTAGTTAAAAGTTACTCGACGTCAGTGAATAGGCTACTTACTAGTAGCAACTTACTTACAACGAAGCAAGTTACTTAGTAGTACAAATGAAATAATAAAATACCTTTAATTCAATCAGAGCTCTTGGCAATATGGTGTTCTCGAGTTCAGGTATAGGATAACCAACGTAAATAGGCTCGTTCTCTTTTCCTGCGAATATCGGCGCATTGTCGTTAATATCTTCGACGATTAGATTCACCACACTCCGCCTAGCATTGTACATAATTGTATCGGCGAGAACCCATTTATTCGAGCCGTAATCATAAGGATCTAGTTTGGATCCGGTCTCTGCAGCTAATGAACGCTTGACAATGGCCTTCTCGTCATCATTGTCGCAATGAAGTATTAGCTCAACTTGAATCTGAGATAAAATCATAAAGGCGATCGATTTATGTTCTCGGTCAATGGCCTTAGCATGCAGTCCTCTACTATCGACGTATAACCATGATTGATCTTCGGGCCAGAGGTTTGTCATTGTGTACCAGCAATCTTTATTTTCGGTTTGGTTTAATACGACCAAGTTAAGGTGTGGCTCTTCTTCAACTCTTTCTAATATGACTAACGGTGGAAGGCCATCTTCTGTGCCGCATTCCGGTAAAGCATCTACCCGCAACAACACCTACAGAAAAAACATTGTATGTAAATACACGTTTCTCGAAATACATTTAGAACTACTGTATACTCGTAATATTTGAATTTTTTGGAAATAGAGTAAATTATTATATTGGTCATACAAAGCAATAATTTTTCCAGCGGCCTTGGGATACGTAGTACATCACAGATTCACAGAAATGCTTTTTAATCGCCTTTTTGTTAAAGGTATGACCGATTGTCCTCAATCATTCTGAATAGCAGTTCAGCGGTATGTACGTGGGTTCCAAAGTTCTACTATAGGCAGTCCTTAGCAACCGGCGGCCGTCTGCTGGTTTCTGGATTTATATTGGCTGACTGGAGTGATGATTTCGGTTGGAAGAATACCTCATGCGTATCAAGTCTCAATAGCGCGGACGCAGACAGAAAACCTGAGGGTCGGCTGTTCAAATCTCAGTTGGTGTACTTTTGTCGAACTTGTCAACATGGGTAGAATATTCTAAAATAACCGGTTAATTGGGAGTCGGACTCGCATACGACGGATTCCATACTAAAAACGCCGAAACAAACACGTTTCTAGTAGGAGAGCCCCCTTTAATTTTTATTTTTATTATTTGTTGTTATAGCTGCAACAAAAACACACATTCTCTGAAAATTTCAACTCTCGACCTATTACGGATCATGAGGTATACAACCCACTGATAGATAGATGGACGGACGGAAAGCTTAGGAAGCTTAGTAATAGTGTCCCGTTGGTTACCCTTCGGGTACAGAACTCAAAAAACTGACACAACTTTTCAAGTGCGGATGTCATGAAGATGAATGCTCTAGACTTACCGGGGCAGTCGCAGACACTGTACTGGTTTGAGCTGTAGCCGTGACTTTAAAATTATGAATTCCTCTGGAGACGGATGCCAGTAGAGTAATTTCCCCCTCGGTGTTGATGAGTACACGCTCCTGAAGTTCTGAGAAATATTTTTTACTAGTTGATACCCGCGACTTGGTTCGCGTGGATTAAGGTATTGTAATTACCGCGACAACGGCATAAAAAGTAGGATATGTGTTATTCCAGACTATAATCTATCTATGTGCCCAGCCAAATCGGTTCCGTCGTTGCAGCATGATTGAGTAAACAAATATCCATTTATAACATTAATAGGATTTATATTGGGATCAGAAACCTTATTAAAATGTGCCCGGGAAAAGGTTCACTATTTTTAGATATGTTCGAGAAAAATACAAAACATTTTTCACTATATTAAGGATAAAATGTAAAGAGAAGATAGCTAAATTGCCTACAACTTAAGTAGGAGATCAAAAGCCAGGGAATCATCCTCCTTAATCGCTTGTTAAAACTTTTAATTTCTCTGAAGAGGTATTAAGGAGGAATATTTCATGTTTATGTAAAAATATTAGGTAAAATAGGTAGTAGGTACCTAATATTTAGGTTGGTAGGTGAAATTCAAAGCATTTTGTGCGCGCACTGTATGGAAATAATCCGGCGTACCTATGTATTTACACATAATTATAAATCAAGCAAACCAGTGAAAAGTAAGACCTTTTAATCTTAAAATTCAAAAACGGCTTGACCGTTGGATTACCTACTTTTAATATCCCGTGATCGAAGTTGCGTGTAAAAGTATTATAATACAAGTATGTAGGTACGTAAACATTATGATTTATAACGTTCAACCCGTATGTGTACGCCTTTGCTTTTATTTTAGCAAAAATTATTATGGTGCACAAGGCAGTACGAAAACAGTAAGGAATTTTAGTTAAATACCTACGTCTTATTTTGTGGACTATAATTTTATTACTGTGAATGACATATAATTCTTACTTAGAACCTTTCTGCGAGCAATGTACGTCTGGATTTTCCCGGATAAAAGTAGCCTATGTCACTCTCTAGATCCTCAACTATATCTACCCATGCAAAAATCACGTCGATCCGTAGCTCTGTTGCAGCGTGATTGAAGGGCAAACCAACAAAATAACAAATAAACACATTGACGATCAGTAAGAAGATTAATAAGTCTGTATTATCTCTTTAATGCTATGTGCATTTGTGTTCATATTATGACTTACCATCATCGACTGTAATGGAATACAGCACTGACTCTCCATTGTCCACAGTAGCTTTTACCCTTCCAACCACGCCAGTTTGATTTGTATCAGCCCATAGGAAATAAGACGGTGAGCTGAATGAAACTATGGGGAGACCAGAACCTGTGTAACCAAAGAATTACAACAAAGATAATATAACAACTTGTTCATTCATTTATCTCGCCATTGAGCACATGACTCTTCTTGAATAGGAAGGATTTAATAAGGACCTATTTAAAAAAAAAAAAAGAACTTCGTGGCAAAGTATTGAACGTTTTATATTATAATAATATAAAAAATGCTTTTTCAAAAACCGACTTCAGACGCCACAGCAAACTATAAAGTAATTGTAGTTTGTATACGTATGTTGAAGCCGGGCGGGCCTAAATAGAAACGATGAAACCGATGCGAGACACTAGCCCGAAAAAAGGAAATTTTCCAAATCGGTCAAGGCCTTCGATATTTTTTCTGTGATCGAAGGTCAAGGCGTCTTCGAATAATCGGGGAACATACATAAAAAATAAATAAAATAAAAAGATCCTGACGAATTGAGAACCTCCTCCTATTTTAAGGTGGGCTAAAAATCACTCTTTCATTACGTCAAAAACGAGTTCTGATAATTATAAAATATACTTTAGTTCCTGCTATAATTCAATTTTATTAATTAATAACGCTAGTAGAGTTATGAACTTAGCTAAATTGTTATTACCACAGATTACTAAAATTGGTTTGCATAGAGTCGATTGGTTTTAGATTAGTAATTTGTTGATTGATTTAGCATTTATATCAAGATTCGACTTATAAAAATAAAAACATTTATCATAAAGAGGTTTTCTTTATGATAAATGAGGTTTGAATTGCTTAGTAATGGAACAAATAGCTGTATATCATCTAAGTGCTAGCTTTTGTCCGCGACTTCATGCGCGTAGAGTTATGTTTTAAAAATCCCGTTTTTTTCGGGATCTTAATAATCCTAATGTTATTTTCCAGATCCCCAAGTATGTGCATTGTACATCCATGCAAAAACTCACGTCGATCCGTTGCTCCGTTGTTGCATGATTGAAGGACAAACCAACAAACAATGACATATCAATTTATCTTATCTTAACTAAATATATAAAAGGAAAAGTGACTGACTGACAGATCTATCGACGCACAGCTCAAACCCTAAAATGGTATACAGATAGCAGATTATGACGTAGGCATCCGCAAAGAAAGGATTTTTGAAAATTCGATCGCTAAGGGGGTAAAATGGGGGTTTGAAAAATTGAACCTAACATGAGCAAAGCCGCGGGCAAAAGCTAGTTATATTATAGTTAGGATATTAATAGCGCTACCTGATGGCTCTATGTGGTCCAAGATAAGAATAGCTTTAGCACTGTCTGCTTGTAAAGTGAGCGCTATATAAGTTAGATTCTCAGGAAATAACGCTGATTGGACTACGTCTACTGTAACGTAACCATTTGCTACGTTTGCTTCAAATGAAGTTGCAAGTTCTGAAAAAGAAAATAAAATTGTATAAGTAATAGATATAGTTCTTGCAATTCACGAGGGCGCGTGACTCATGGTTGTGTGTGTATCGTATCTATATAAATGTGAGTGAGAGCTTGCTCGCGCTTGAACACCACTTATGCTCCCGACAGGCACGCACACTTGCGCAATGTGCATGTACACGACGTAACCACAAGTAAAACTCACGCGCCCTCGTGAATTGCAAGAACTGTACTATGTAATTTTTAAAACAGTTGCTATTCAAAATATATCTTCATGAAATACCTCCAGAAATGTTGATATTTAAGCCAGTAAATCCTGTCAGTGCAATAGTTTCATGAGATATAACTCCATTTGTGAGATTTCCATTATAAAGAATTCTATCGAATGATAAACTGGCATCAACTTCAGAACCTGTAAAGTGATAAAAAATATAATAAGTTATAATACTTCCTAATTAAAATAGTTTTGGAACTATATTAATAGTTTTTTTTTTACTAAAAAACTTAGGAAACGAACGAAAACCACACAAAATTATTATCAAACAGTAATAAAAACCTGCGTATCTTCGAAAAATGTCAATCATGTTTCCCCCAGGTAATAAAAAATATTCTCCAAGGAAAATTACGAGACGTTGATACTAGAAAGTTATACAATATTGTTATGAATGTCATGTAAATAATTATGAAAAAAATTGCTCAATAAACTACAATATTTTATTTTTGTAAATTAACTCTTCTATATTATGACGAAATGATAGACGGATATAATATTATAGCTGCATACTCTATCCAGTTTCTTTAATTTAGTAAAATAATAAAATATTACAATAACAATTAATAGGAAGCCGAAAAATTCTGTACTTACGAGTATTTAGCTGTTTTCTAAAACTCGATAACATAACCTTAATAAAGAAATAATTTCTATTTCAAAATAGTATGAGATATTTACCATAATCATGTGTTATAATAATAATGGCTCGAGCAATGACGTTGGTGTTTTCTTTTTGTGCCCAAACCACGAAAATAAATGGCTGAAATTCAGACAATATTGTGTCTGGCACCGGAGATTTCAATTTTAGTACAGCTGTGTTTTTAGTTTGCTGGAGTTCAAACCAATTTGCCAGTTCTAAAAAATAGTACTTAAATTATAATTACTTGCCCCTTGTAATATTAAACTTTCAATGTTATTAATTTATGTTCAAATTCTAAACAAAAGAGTTTTTCTTTAGACTTAAACATGTTCTACGTTTAACCACATAATAGGTTGGAATGTCGATACTTCATCCCAGTTTTATGAATCGTGATTCCGATGGGAATACAGTGTTGCGGGACGGTAGATGATCCATGTCTGCGTAAAAATATCGATCTTTCCAACAATAATATTTATCGTGGTACGTACTTCTTTTCTTTCTATATTATAATGAATTAGTTTTTGGTCTGGGTCACGTAGATCCATTTACTCGGTTGCTCTGTGACCGAGCATTTGCTTATTTTCGCGTTTATAATATTAGCAATAATAGTAAGGATAAAAATATTAGTAAGGATTATAAACAAACCTCCTTCTAATTGAATTTTTGTCGATTCATCATAACCGTTTACTAAGGTTATCGTTTGGGTAAAATTAAGGAAACCGGTAACAGTGTAATGTCCCGTATAATATTTTCTATCAAAATTCAATTTTACTATAGTGGATGTCTCATTCAGTATAACGTCGAGTACTATTGCAGTAGTTGCTGACACTGAGTATGGTGCCGAAGCTGTTAATTCAAGTACCATTATTTCATTCTCAGGTATCATTTCATCTGGAACAGGCTCAATAAGCTGGATAGTAACTGTTGCGTCTTCTTGCAAAACTCCAAAGTAAGTTGTAAATTCTATAATAATTAAATAGTTCCGTTATAGTTTTTAATAATAAAAATAAACATTATAAATCAAATGGCTTAAAAATAAAATTATTACCTTTGTCGATTGCAAACGTAACATTTTTAGTATAGCCTTCTGTTAGAGTAATTGTTTCCAACTCGAGAGTATTTTTATTAAGAGATCCAATATAGCTACTTCGTTCAAAACCAAGAACAGTAAGAGTTCTTTTATCTGTACAATAATGAAAATATATAATAATTATTTTTTTAATTAGTTTAGTAGTTTCAAAGTAGTTTACATTAAAAATGTATTTCATTGTACCTGTTAGTATGTCAATTATTATAGTCGCTCTTGTACTCGAGTTTGTCAGTGTTTGGGCCATTATTGTAAAAATAAGATTTCTGTTTTCATCCATAATCATACTTGGTATCTCTTTAGATTGCAACAATGTAATCGAACTACCATTCAGATTTATTGAAAACCAAAGTGAGTGGTCTAAAAATAAAATTTGTATCAGTAATATTCAATAGTGGATTCTATGAGACAGGATGACAGATCCTTAAATAAGTTATTACCTTCATCGATTAGCAGCGGCTTCTAAGGAACTTTTAGGTACTATTAGGTATTCTGTGACTAAGGAAGAAAAGGCTAAGTGGCGTAAATGTGAAAACATAGAAAATAGTTTCATATTTGTGTCTTTTGGTGTTGAAATCCTGGGGTCATGGGGCGAGGATTCTAGATATACTTTTTTAAGGATCGGTCATCGCGTCTAATAGAGTCCACTGGTGACCGGAGGGCTGTAAGTTACCTCGGCCAACATATGAGTTTTGCCATTCAGCGGGGTAACGCAACCAGCATTCTGTGCACATTTCGTGGTTTAGATGATATTTAGCGTTTATTTTTGATATTTAGGATTTAGTTTAAATTTAGAATTTAGTTATATATTATGTCATGCCATTATTAATTTACGAAATAAATAAATGTTATTCTGTATAAATAAATAATTAAATGACACTAACATATTAATAAAGAGGTGAATATAACATTTACGGACCAATATTTACACTTTAACCTATCTATAAAAAATGTGAAAAGGCCAAATAAAGATAGAAAAGAGAGATAGATAGAAAATTCTTTAATGTTACTCACAAGAATTGATGTTAACAATTGAAACTGACAAATGAATATAAAGTGTGCAAAGTAAGTGACCATCTCCTGCTGAAATTTAAAAAATTTGGTGTTCGTATTTGCCCCTCAATAACTTACCTCCTTCAAGTGTAAAACGTACTGATTCATCGAAGCCATTTGTCAATCTTATCGGAGATTCAAAAATAAATCCACCTGTTTCTGAATAAGAGCCCCTGTAGTACGTGTGCTCAAAATTAAGCACAGCCCATTCATTGCTATCTTTCTTGATTTCAAATATTATCGTAGTATGAGCTCTATTAGTAACCGAATTTGCTTCTAACGCGAGCACCAAAATATTGTTTGATTCAAATATTTCAGATGGTATTTCATTTGTTAACTGTATATTTATATAAGTATCGGTTTGATTTATCTGAAAGTAATTAAAATGATCTAAAAATAATATTTTCAGCAATTCATGAGGCTCTTTAACAAAATTATTGAAGCTTCAAAGTTTTGCTTACCGCCACTCAAAGTTAAATTGATACCATTAGTCAGATCCTTATTAATTGTAATTGTTTCTAAAGTCAGTGTATTATTTTCGATATATCCAGTATAAAAATCTTTCAAAAAAGCGAGATGTTCCGTGACCGTGAAATCTAAAAAAATATTTTTTACACAATTTATGAAACTAATATGTGGACTAACTAATAACAATTGTGTGGATTTCGTTTCATTAATATATTTTAAGAAGCTTTTAACTTGAAGTTAACGGCAGTTTAAAAGTATTCTCCAAGATGGATCTGTGTCTATGCCAAGTACCGTATAGTGTGATGAATTTTATCTATCATAGACTATATTAATATAAGAAACGCATATAAAGACAAAATAATTTTTTTCAGACCTTTTAACAAACTTATGGATATCACCGCTCGACCACCAATAGTATCCGCTTTATGTGCTATAATAGTAAAAAGCAAGTGATCGTTTTCTAAAAACACTTCATCCGGTAATGGATTTGTGACATTAGATATTATAGAGACAGAATTTCCATATTGTGATACGGAAAACCATTGTGCATTATCTAAAAAAAAAACAATATTAATTAATATTTAAAGTAAAATAAATAAAAGAAAATTATAATAAATCTGTTAAGTATAACCCTAAAAAAAGAATCAAAGTAGATTAGTGAAAGTACCTCCTTCTAATTCAAAGGTCACTGTTTCATCAAATCCCAATTTTAAGGCTATTTCTTCTGTAAATTCTAATCCATTGTCTTTTGTGAAAGTGCCAATATAAAAAGCTTTCTCGAATACTGGTATTATAACTTGAATTACGGGTATATCAATTATCAATGTAGATATTACAGATACAGCCCTTTCCCTAGATGCTTCTAATTCAAGAACTATATGTTTGTAATTTTTTAAATCTTCCAGAGCCGCAGTATTTGATAGTTCTATTGAAATCACGTTGTTATTATTTGAGACAGCAAAATTGTCTACAGAGTCTGAAAAAGTAGTAAAATATTAATTAATAAGATGAAGAAATTCTGTACATCATAATGTGTTAGTTATTTCATCACTATTAGAGTATTAGCTGTATAAAACTTGCTTGAACTGCTCTATTATTTTAAAACATACACATTTCATATTTCGAAAAAAAAATGTTTTCTCAATGCTATATGTTCGCTATATCATAAGAACGGTAATAGTCTTTGATCAAATTGTTGTAGATACTCCATGGCAAGACAAAAATAATAAAAAAAAAATTCCACTCAGAGGTGCTGAATTTTTTGATCAGGCGCAAGGAATATACTACTCTGTACCGAGAGACCAGGCGTTACCAATTTATTTTCATTCCTGTTTTTATAACCTTAATGTTGATGTTATGTATGTTGTTATTTATTCAAAGAATTCATACGATGTGTAATGGTACGGATTTTTTTTATCGCACTAGGCTGGATAATAGAATTATGCCCTGAGATGACTTACCTCCGCTTATCAAAAATTTAGTTTCCGTTGTAAATCCTGATTCAAGAATAATGTGGTCCATAATCAAAATACTATCATTCAATAGACCTCTGTAAGTATTTTGTGAAAATCTCAGAATTGTAGGTTCGGTTAGATCTGTAATAAGTAATTATATTTTATTATCTACGTTTTCTTCAAAAGGTTTATTTTAAGTACGAGTATATTGACCAAGTAACCGTTAAGCCAATATACATACGTATAAGAAGAAGGAGACAGACATTTTTTGTCATCATAATACGTTATATCCTGATCCAAAATTAGATGATAATGATACCTTTTTACAAACTGAGTTAAGTTTCAAATACAAACAACAATTATATTTATCGTCGTACTAGTATAATAGATTTAAATGCTAATGCAGGGATAAATCTCCGAAACTCTGCAATGATACGCACAGGGGCTCCCACATCAATGTCAGTCAAGCTTAGAAGGGATAGAGAGTACAATAATAGCGATCAGCGTAACTAAAGTGATGTGTGGTCCAAACTAACTCAGTTTATGGAGTAGCTAATTAAATTTCCTATTAAAATTATTTGAGTGAATTCAAGCCGTGCTACTTCCGGAAGACATTCACGCACAATCGGAGGGAATAAAGGAATTCAAATCATGAGTATTTGCTACAATAGCTTAAATTTTCTTTAAATATTATGAAACTAGCTGATACCCGCGACTTCTTCCGCGTGGATTTAGTTGTTAAAATCCCGCGGGAACTTTTTAATTTTCCCAACTATACCCATGCATAAAATCACGTCAATCTGTAGCTCCGTTGTTGCGTGATTGAAAGATAAACGAACAAACCAACAAATAAACACACTTTCACATTTATAATATTAGTACAGATTTATAACATGCATTGAGGGTTAAATTGAAGCACGAGGCAATCGTTTGAGAGAATTCAACATTGATATAAAAATTCCTTACCCACGATAGACAATATAATTTACCAATACTTCAATTGAAAAATCCGTTTAAATATACTTTAGTATTTAGTTTAGAAGTTAGTTAAGTTAGTTATTATTATGAAATTATATACTTTATCTGCATTTTGCACATCACTACATTACCTTGTGGGAATTTGAGGGAAATGGCAGCATTAGCTCCAACTGTCCTAGATTTTTCTGCCCTCACACTGAATAGCAGAACTTTTTCATTAAATATCAAATCTTCGGGTATGGCAGATTTCAGCGTCAGCATGACGGCATTTTCAGTAGAGTTTATTGAAAAATACTTTGCATGTTCTGAAAATTGTCAAGTATTCGTATTAAAAATAAGATTGTCTAATTAAAACGGGAATTGTTAGATTAATTTGTAATGTATTTCAAAAAATTGATATTTTTTTGTTACAAATATTATGTGAGAGAATGACAAACCAATAAACGAACAAGTAAGGAAGTAAAGATGGTAAGGATATAAGTAATGATTTATTATACACTTACCTCCATCTAAACCAAAATTAACCGTATCATCGTAGCCCTGAATTAAAGTGATAGTTTCAAAATCGATGTGACTACTATTGATGTAGTTGCCTTCATAGATATACTTGGAGAATACAGGCGTTACGGTGTCTTGTTTTAGTATCTCTAGTATTATAGTCGCCGTAGCAGTTACGGTGTTGGTACCAGATGCACTAAGGACCAATATGAGAAAACTATTCTCTACAACCATTTCTGGTAGTTGTTCCTTGACGCCTAATCTTATTTCGTTATTTGTAACATTTAAATTGAAAAAGTCCGCGTGATCTATAAGAAAATTGTTAATAAGATACAACAACACACATTACATATAACTGTTGTTTTTTTTACGAAAATAAATATTTCTGTTAGGCGTGGCAGGGCGTGGCCTAGTTGAAACAGCGCATATCAAACGGTAACGCCGCTTAAGCAACGTTGACCCCGGTTAGTAACTGGACTGACTCTAGGGCCTTTTGTTGCCTCCGTGCTCGAAGAGTATGATAACTTAAGCCGTCGGTCCCGGTTATTGTCACTAATGTCTGACTATAACCGTTAAACCTAATCGTCCAAATCTCGTTCTCTTATGCTAAGATAAATAGCGTGATCTGACTCAACTCAGACTAAAAATAGAGTTAAAACGAGACGCAAATCACTACATAGCATAAAACAAAGTCGCTTTCTCTGTCCCTACGTACGCTATCTTTAAAACTACGCAACGGATTTTGATGCGGTTTTTTTAATAGATAGAGTAATTGAATGGGAAGGTTTATATGTATAATAACATCCATTAACAGTGAATGACATAGGCTATAATATATTTTATACCCGTGCGAGGCCGGAGCGGGCCGCTAGTATGACATAAATCTGCCTCGTTTTAACTCTGTCTTAAGTTTGAGCTGAGTGAGAGTATGGTCTATATATTACAGCCTTAGTCTCATCACATTCGGAAGGATCCGGAAATCCACGTCATTATTATCCTAAGAAAACTTCTAGCATTATATGAATATTGGAAAGAAAACAAAAAACTCCAAACAATGAGGAATGCGATGCAGAGCGAATATTTCGATGTCGCAATAAATATTTTAAAAAAAGTATTGATAATGGAATGAAATAATTACAAATTGGAAAATAATTAGGGGTATGGGTTGAACTTACACTGCCATAGCCCTTCCAAGTTAGTTCGCTACCATCTTAGACTGCATCGTCACTTTCCATCGGGTGAGATCACAGACAAGGACTATCTTGTCATTGAATAAAAAATAAGGAATCAAAGTAATAATATGTGTAAATTAAGAAAACATGAAAGCTGTAATTATATTTTTGTCTTCATCTTACCTCCCGTGAGGCTGAAGATAACGTCCGAATCGTAGCCCACGTTCAAAACAATCGTTTCGAGAGCAATAATATTGTCTTCAAAGTTTCCTTTGTACATGAACTTCTCAAACCTCAATTCTCTAGCTGTAATAAGTGTTATTGGAAAAGGAAAAATTTGACAGAAGTAAACAAATATAAACTTAGCACAAATAGAAATAAAATGTAAAATCGTGACTATGTATAATGTTATGGTCGTAATATATTATTATAAGATGCCACAAAGTGTAAGACATTTTTTTTTCGCTTAATGGCATTGACTTAAATATATGCTCAATGACCATATTTTAAGTCTTGAACCCAAAATCTAAATTGTCAGGTATCTATGATGTAAAAAGTATTAATAGTAGTTTATAATTGTATGGTTTTCGTTCTATTACTAGCTTATTACTAGGCATAGTTATCTCGAAGTTGTTTCCCAAAATTATGGTTGGCACATAATCAACTTGTTCAATTAATAAGATCTTTGCTTCAAACTTCAAAATGAGGTTTTTAATAAAATAAATAATTATATCTCTTGGCTTAATAAACAACTTATTCATACCTATACCTTTCCCTTACACATACGTCGTCGTTTCCCTTACACATCGTCATTCAAAAACTAAGTCTGAACTAATTTAAAAAATTAGTTCGTTATAATCCTTTTATATATTTGCATCGTTTGCTATGAAAAAGCATTTCATGACTATTCTACTGTTCTTTTATTACCTATAGGTAAAGCTATCCGCACTGCAGTATTAGCTCCAACAGTCCTGGGTTTCGTGGCACGTACAGAAACCAATATGTTTCCCTCTGCTAAGAGTTCCGACGGCACTGAGGTCATTGTCAGCGAGATTTGGGGCCCGTCTTGTTTCTTTTCAAATAGACTAGAATGTTCTGAAATATTTATTGTAAAGATTAATATAATTTAATTTAAACCTCCCTGGCGCAGTGGTGAGCGCTGTGGTTTTATAACTGGGAGGGTTCGATTCTCGGCGGGGACAATTTGGAAATTTATATTTTCTGAATTGTTTCTGGTCTGGTCTGGTGGAAGGCTTTGGCCGTGGCTAGTTACCACCGTACCGTCAAAGGCGTGACGCCAAGCGATTTAGCGTTCAGACACAATGGCGTATAGAAACCTATTAGAAGTGTGGGTTGTCCAGTGCCATACCCCTTTCAAAAGTCCGCTACCATCTTAGACTGCATCGTCACTTACCATCAGGTGAGATCGCAGTCAAGGACTATCTTATCAACCAATAAAAAAGCACTTACTTTGTAGTGGAATGCAGGAATTAATAATACATAATAACAATTATGTAAATCACAAAGGAACATTTTGTTTGCATTAGTCACTATGTAAGAAAGTAAGATAACAAAATATTATGTATTAATTAACTTATACTAAATATTTTATCTAGCATTGTATTCGTTGATAATAAGGTTACATGGGCTTTTATGTTTCATGAATACAATTATTTATTAATGAATGCTTCTATTTTTCCATTGATCTCAACACAATGATAACTACAGGTACTATTTTTGCACTTACCACCTTCTAAAGTTACGTTAACCGTATTATCATAGCCCTGTATTAAGACGATTTCCTCTAAACTCAATCCCGTTTCTTGAGCGTAGCTTCCAGTATAAATGGTTTTTTCGAAGACAGGTGTAGTGATGTCATCTTTTATTATCTCCAAAGTAACTACAGTAGTAGCGGTACTATTTAAAATGGATGCAGCAGTAACTTGTAGATTGATGAAGTTATTTTCTCTTACAACACTATCACTCAAAGGATCCATTGACAGTGTAATAGTATTTCCATCAATGCTTGCGCTAAAGTAAGATTTGTAATCTGAAAGAATAATAAAAATAAAAGACGTGTGGCACTCGGGGACTGCCGCGGTAAAGCTATTGCATAGCATTTTTTATCAACGCCATCTAGCGGCTCACCGTAGAGGAGTCCCGTGTCAGGTTATTTTCGTTACGGAATTTCTGGATTCGGTCTCCACGCTGGCCCGCGATAGAAACTATGCAATAGCTTAATAAATTATTTTATTTTTTCCATGTTACGTGTGGGGTGACATGTAAATGCAACATTATTTTGTACCATCTATATACCTATACATATAAATAAAATTGAAGCGTCTGTTTGTGATATCAAACTAACAACTTTTTACAAATTGCATACGTAAGTAAATACAATTTTTAAAATTTTTGTATGTCTGTCTGTTTGTTTATTATTATGTTTCCGCATTAGGCCATTTAATTTTAAAATAAGTGATTTTTTACCGCTTGTAATGTCTACGGTGATAATTGTGTCTTCATATCCTTGCTTCAGTTTTAGATCGCCGAGATTTAATATATCGTCTTCAATAGATCCCTCATATACTCCAGTCTCGAATGCTAGTTCAGTAACTGGAAAATAAAAACTATGTACTTATCTATATATATAAAATTCAAAGTCCTGACTGACTGACTGAGATATCAACGCACAGCCTAAACTACTGAAGTTAGAAACTTGAAATTTTTACAGTTGGTTCCTTTTATGACGTAGGCGCACACTAAGAAAGGATTATTGGAAATTCCACTCCCAAGGGGTTTAAATAGGGGATGGAAGTTTATATGAAACTCCGTTATTTTTCAAGCTGTTTCCATCAAAGTTGGTATTAGAGCTTTCAGTTAAAAATAAAGAAGTACGTGTGTCACAGTTTTTGAGAATTCCACCACAATACCTAATTCCACGCGGACGAAGTCGCGGGGACAAAAGCTAGTATAAATATAATACGCGATGAGGCAGGAGGGCAGGCACGTAGTACTACATATGAATGTCACGCTGTGCCTCGCTTAGGGCGGGACATAGTCAAAGAGTCACATTCGCCTTGCCTTGCCTTTGAAGGAAAAGTTCAACTGTCTCCCATCCGTGGCACGGTTCTATCCTGCTATGGCATAAAGTAAAACAGCCTTTTTGTATGAACTCGGCTTGATCGTGGCACGGATTCAGTTTGGAGCATAAATTAGTTCATACAAAAGATATTTGCACCGTGTCCTATTCGTGGCACGTCTAAGCCCCGCCAAAGCGTGACGAGGATAATACTTCATTAAGCATTATTCTCGTCACGCTTCTCGTCTTGTCACTTCGATAAGTGAGATGAGCTGTTGAAGCCGATGCTTCCCAATAATCTACTCATGTGGGGACTGATTACCTCCAGGGGCCCAAGTCTGCTATTGCAATTGTAGCTCAATTGTCTATCAATGACATTCCAATTGCTACTTTTAGCAATTTTGGTAGTCTACTAATTCAATGGCGTCACAATTGTTTTCCGATGATTAGCCACTGAGACATCTAGCTTTGAATCTAGCTTAAATAAACGTTTTTAATATGTAGTTTTTTTGAAACTCATTTCGGCAAACGCTTTTTAAGCTAATGGCAATACCGAGGTATCATTGAATTACAATCCAATTATAAGAAATCGAACGATCATTGTGAATTTGGTAGACTACGAAATTTTGGACCAATGATAATTGAATTGTAATTGTATTGCGGTTCAATGACAATGACATGTAAAATAGCAGACTTGGGGCCCTGAGGTGATAGTGGATAATCTGTGCATATGGAGAACACCGGAGCTATCCACACCTCATTGGTACGACGTTCTGCCTTGAAGTTTGACCTTTGAGGACTATCCTGCGTTACTTTGTAGCTTTATTAATTATTCTTACCTTCTGGCAACTGTACAACAACTGTAGCTGTGGCACCGCTTGTATAATTTCGCTCTGCCTTTACGACGAGTAATATTTGACCCTCTCTGTATAATTTAACAGGTACCGGTTCCTTCATGTCGAAAGTAACATAATTTCCATTCGTAACAAGTTCAAAATACTGTGAATATTCTGTAAATAAAATACAATGTCCCTACTATGTATAACTGTATACCTCATGAAAATCTCTGATCAATGATGTATAGGATATGCAATCTCATACCAAATCTACAACGAACGAAACATATTTCACATCATCTCGATAAATCAATCAATCATTCTGGTTAGCTGATTTGTTCGCCAGCGTTTTTTGGTACGGAACCCTTCGTATTCGAATCCGACTCGTATTTGACCGGTTATTGATAGTTTCGTGAATCGTGGTTTTTTAATAAAAAACTCAAAACTAATAGAATATAGTCACCACCTCTGCTTCTATACGTGTTCTTATTAATTACACATTAATAAGTAAAACTAGAACTATAGGATAAGGAGTTTACCATATTTAAAAAATAATATTGCAACTCTTTAGGATTTGCGAATCTACTCGCGTTTAGAACACACAAATTAACGTCGTATTGAAACACTCTTCATTGGCTGGGCAGCGGGATAAGTTAACGAGACAGAGTACAAGAGAGCAAACAATAATTAATTTATACTTGGTCTCTTATATTTCGTCCTTATGTCCAAAGGACTTGAAAATTTTATAGCTTTTTTTATGTTCTTGGTAGTTATAGCAGTTATTATATTATGGTATGCATATAAAACACTTAGTTACTCACAATAAAATAAAGATAAGATTTAACAGATTAAAAAACGGAGTCCACATCATCTACATATTTTCAAGAAACTGTAAAAATATATTTCCGCTAATCCGGTGTGGGGATTTTAGGACCTACCTGTAATAATGCTATGCTACCACGATGAGAACGATTTTGAAAAAATTGAGAACCTCCTGCTTTTTTGAAAAAACAACGAAAAGGCGGCCACTTTGATCGAGACTCTGAAGTTTGCCTAAAAGTGGTGTTGTTTGGTATATTACGTATTACTCACGTCCATCAAAACTGAATATTACTCCTTCGTCAAAACCCTGAGCCAAGGAAATGGAGTCTCGGAGAATAAGTTCATTTTCCCTGGTATAAGTGGCTAAGTAGAAGGTCTGCGAGAAAATTGGTTCATCGGGAAACGTAAACTCGGTGTCTGCTGTTAATTTCACAGTGGCGGTTGCTGTCCTTCGTGGATCGCCAGTTCTGTCTACATCCTGAGAATGAAAGAGTATTGCTTCCTTACCAATACTATAATTGCAAAAGTGTGTTTGCTTTTAATTTTTTTTGTATAGGATCAATACTGGATAGCACTGATGAGGTTGGAGTGCGCTCGCCTAGAAGATGCCTATTCACTTTTGCCTTGAAGGTACTCAAATTAATAGGTGGCAGGAAACACGGATGCTGGAAGGGTGTTCCACACCTTAGCGGTTCATTTGTTTTTCAATCATGCAGTAACCTTATTTTTCTATGATCGAAGGCAGTAACGGAGCAATCGTTGTGATGTTTTGCATGTATATAATTGAAAAACTGGAGAGTAATAGGAGAGGAAAAGCTACTTTTTACTCAAAAAAAAAGGTGGGATTTTTAAAAAATTCCACGCATACGCAGTCAAAAGCGGGCAAAAGCTAGACCTCCATACCTATTTATCATTAGTTAAAGACCAGCAATCTCATTCACAACCTCAGTACAGCTTATTTTTTAGTTGGCCATCAATTCATGACTTCATAGAGGACTTTAAATGCGCTAAGCTGGACATCAATCTCACCTAGTGATCGTCTAAGTTAGGATTAACTTGGAAGGCATATGACAATGTTCTAAAGCCATTATCTGGTCAGTTTTCATCGTATCATTAACGAGACTCATAAAACATAATAATTATTACAATATCTACCACAGAAAGGAAGGGCAATGTTTACCGTAGCTGTTACAGTGAGAATAATCGGCTCAGGAATTGATCTGATTACTGTTGTAGTTCTCAAATCTGCTTTAAATTCTTTGGCGTTGGTTGAGTTCTGGTAGGTGATTTGAAATAGCGAACTTCCCGAAATCTCAAAGTCTATTCTCTCAGTCGTTAAATCAATGTCTCTGACAATGATATCGTCCACACAGTTGGTTATCAGAAAACCTGATGGTATTGGTGGTACAATGAGAAACTCGTAGTTGTTGTTTGGTAAGAACAGCGGGTCATGGTTGTTTGTATCTATGATTCCTACTTCAAACACCTGAAAAAAGAACACTGTTTAGGACAAGAAAGTTTTACCGAGAAACATGAGGTACCTTATATCGAAAACTTAAGATGAATGAAAATGCCATTATGTTGTTTACAATTTCAGACAGGGATGGTTACATATTCAACGATGCGACGTTGTAGCTTAAATATCTTGTACTAGTTGTTGCCTGCGACTTCGTCCGCGTCAATTTCTGTTATTATGATCAGCGTGATGTTATATAGCCTAAAGCCTTCCTCGATGAATGGACTATCCAACACAAAAAGAATTTTTCAATTCGAACCAGTAGTTCCTGAGATAAGCGCGTTCAAACAAACAAACTCTTCAGCTTTATAATATTAGTATAGATTAGAATACCATTTTCCGTAGATTAATGTCAAAATCGAGTTTCTATATTCAACATGCTCGCCCATGGAGCGCTAGTATAGCAGCGGTGAACCAAAGTTAATAAGAGAATACTAAAGCTTTTTACTTTAGAGAATCGCATAAATAAATACGCCAAACGTACCGTATCCAATATCTGACATTGGAGCGTTATAGTCTAGGTATACCAGCCTTGCTCAGATGATCGGAATCAAAATCAGGATGTAATGGAGGATGTATCGAAGCAATGATATATGCCACGAAAATGATTACAAAGTTTGGTGATTTCACGCCACGTATCCCTACGCCGTATGCGGTTTCCAAATCATTACTAATATTATAAATGCGAAAGTGTGTTTGTTTGTTGGTTTGTCCTTCAATAACGCTACAAAAGGTCTATGGATCGACGTGATTTTTTGCATGGGTATAGTTAAGGAACCGGAGAGTGACATAGGTGAGTGACTACTTTTTATCCCGGAAAATCAAAGAGTTCCCGCGGGATTTTAAAAACTAGATCCACGCGGATGAAGTCACGGGCACCAGCTAGTGACAGAATATTAATGTTTTCTACTGAAACCTGTAGAGAATCGTATTCTCTAAAAATGATTACTACAGTGTGACGATTGCAATCACCTGTGGATATACTCACTCGCTATTGGCTAGAATACATTGTTGCAAAAAGAACGAGATACATTCAGCCAATCACAACAATTGAGACGGTAGCAATGATTGATACAGCTTTTACAGATTCGACCTCAACTTGCTTATCATTATTAATGTCAACAATTAGAGCCACGTTGACCTTTTCGTGATTAAGCAATGAGAAGCGAGTTCAACTTTGAAAGTGCTAAATCTAGCCCGAAAAGGGCTGAAGTGACAGCACTTTCATTATAAGCCGTAAATCGTAAATGCGAACAATACGGGCTTCAGATTTTCAGCTTAGGCCCGGATCAGACATAATTTATTAGTCCATTTAGTTATTCTCAATACCATTCTAGTCGTAGAAATCGGATAGTTAGTACCTAATAATTAAATTGAAATAATGTTTGAATTTACTTACAAAACTTCTTGTACTACCACCGGTACATGTAAAAGTTATAGTGAATACCATAGACATCGCTGTTTCATATTCCTCATAGTTTTCGAACGCATCGTTCGTAGAAATAATCAGTCTTGAATTGGTATGTGAAATAGCTACGTAGGGTCCTTTGTTTAGTCCGTCTGCGTGTTGTGTGCTTTCTATACCTGTAAAACATACTCATAATATAATAATATAATAAATGCATACTAACAATGTGTCGAATTATTTTCTAGTAGGTATATTTACATATTATGATTTGCTCTAACTTGAAATAATAATAACTGTAATACTACTAGTAGATAAAATTTTGTCCAGTAGTTTCATTGTAATCATTTGCGTGTATACGATTATAGGAATAAAATATTCTGTAAGTAAATAAGTGTACCAACTAGAAAATAAATCGACACTTATTATAAAAAAATATGCATAATTATATTATATTTGTGTATAATTTTTACTGAATTATGTAAATAAGGTGAGTTAAGTAGCTTAATGAGCTAATAAAAGAGATTTGATATTGTATTTTGTTAGAACTGACCTGCGATGTCTGATGTATTTTTATCCCAAATATTCCCTCTAAAAGTATCATTAATAGATTCAGAGGCAGCTACAATCGAATCTAAGCCGTCAATTGTACAGCCTGAAATAAATAAAAATAAGTATTTTGCAGTAGATATATTGTCTATAGCGTCAGTGTAATTCCACCACTCCACCATCTCATCATACATACTTGATTAATACTTACTTACATCATAATAATTGATTTAAATAAATAAGTCTACCAGGATCAGTACACCGGCTTTTCGGCTTTGACCTACAACATATTAGAGACTAGCCGATTCTCGTGACTTCGTCCGCGTGGAAAAAGTTTAGAGTGACTTGCTACTATCCGCGAGAAGTACTCTATCTATTTATGTACTCTATCTCCGATAATATTTAGTAGATCTTCACCAAAATTAGAAAAAATGTTTCTAAAAGTACACAATTTATTTGATTGATTTGTAGATTTGACGAAGTTATGGTGCAAAATCAACAAAAGCTTTCATCCCCTATCGCGGATAAACCTTATTGTTTATCAGGATAAAAAGTATTCTATACATTGACCCGGAGTATCAGCTATCATTATATCAAATTTCATTCAAATCCGTACAGTAGTTTTTGCGTGATGCGCGCACAGACAGACAGACAGACAAAAATTCAAAAATAATTTGTTTTGAGCTCAGTATCGATAAAGCATCCTTCGATTAAAATTTTCAAAATATATATAGTGTACAGAGTTCGTCCCGTTACAGCTTTATTGTAAGTATAGACAACCGGGGAAACCCTAAGATAATCCCAGGATGTTCTCGAACTTACCACTGGCAGGCACTGATATGTATACAAGAACACTTAAAAGTAAGCACAGAAAAGTGTTTTCCATTTTATAATTTATTTATTGTCATGTTACACAGTTCACTAAACACCAGATTTTATGAAAATAAACGCCGTTAATTACCAAGATAATTTATTATGGTCTTCAAGGATAATGGTTAAAGAAAATGAAGTCTATCAAAACACTACACTTATTGTAATGGCGACAACAAAACTGAATCCATATCTATCGTGACTATATTTAGATAATGATGATGACGACGATTAACAGGGTATGTATCGATTGATATCTTTGCGAGGAAATATGATAAAGTCATTATCTTCGACGTTATAATGAGTGACACGGTGGACATTTATAATACCTGCATAAAAATTCATGTATTTATCACGGAACAAATAAATGTAAAAGTAGTTACTGTTATTAACTTCTGACTAGATAGCCCAGTCATTAAAGCCAAAACCCGAAAGTAATTAGTAACTTGATAAAATTTTAGGGGGTTTTTAAAGAAGGTAAAATAACTTACCGTG
The DNA here is from genome assembly GCA_038048805.1 of Hipparchia sbordonii. Classification (NCBI taxonomy): domain Eukaryota; kingdom Metazoa; phylum Arthropoda; class Insecta; order Lepidoptera; family Nymphalidae; genus Hipparchia; species Hipparchia sbordonii. The sequence continues at coordinate 7,989,052 of CM076102.1, forward strand.
TGATTTTGCAGCGTTGTGGGGTGTACGGAAAGGGTTGAAAAGGGGTGAAAAGGGTTTTTTGTTAATAACATTGCCAAAAAAATTAGTAACACGCTGCAAATTTATAATAAGGTTGTTCTTACCGTTTTGTAACGTTTATTAAATTTGCAGCGTTTTGCAACATACGGAACACTGTTTATTATTAAAAAACAATGAAATTTGTTATTAACAAGGGTAAGAAAAATAGTAACACGCTGCAAATTTATAATTAGGTTGTTCTTACCGTTTTGTAACGTGTATTAAATTTGCAGCGTTTTGCAATATACGGAACATTGTTTATTATTAAAAAACAATGAAATTTGTTAATAACAGGGGGTAAAAAAAATTAGTAACTCGGTGTAAATTTATAATGACGTTGTTCTTACCGTTTCCAAACGTTTATTAAATTTGCAGCGTTTTGCAACATACGGAATTTAATTTGTTGCAAAACGCTGCAAATTTAATATACGTTACAAAAGAGTAAAAACAACTTAATTATAAATTTGCAGCGTGTTACTACTTTTTTTACCCCTGTTATTAACAAATTTCATTGTTTTTTAATAATAAACAATGTTCCGTATGTTGCAAAACGCTGCAAATTTAATACACGTAACAAAACGGTAAGAACAACCTAATTATAAATTTGCAGCGTGTTACTATTTTTCTTACCCTTGTTAATAACAAATTTCATTGTTTTTTAATAATAAACAATGTTCCGTATGTTGCAAAACGCTGCAAATTCAATAAACGTTACAAAACGGTAAGAACAACCTTATTATAAATTTGCAGCGTGTTACTAATTTTTTTGGCAATGTTATTAACAAAAAACCCTTTTCACCCCTTTTCAACCCTTTCCGTACACCCCACAACGCTGCAAAATCACACGGTAAGTTATTTTACCTTCTTTAAAAACCCCCTAAAATTTTATCAAGTTACTAATTACTTTCGGGTTTTGGCTTTAATGACTGGGCTAAGATTACAAATTCCTTTTGAAGTTATTTTGTCAAAGAACAATTAATTTAGTAGAAGCATACCTACTTTAAAATTATGAAAAGAAACATTAGATATTGATAAGGTATTTTGTTCGAAATTTAAAAAAGAATTGACCCAGCTGCAATGTTTATTATTTCTAAATGCCAATATCGTTATCGCCGTGGAATGTTTAGTCGAAGAGTAAAGACGTTCTGACGTGGTTCGAACTATAATTCTAAAAAAATTTGTACTGAATCTGTGAAACAAGTTTAGGTCATCGTCTACGTTTAAGTGTAGATTTGCAGACTTCACACACTTTTGAGAACATTTATGGCGAACTCTTAGGCACAGACAGATTAATTATATCTTAGGCATATAAGTTTCCTCACGGTGTTTCCCTTCCTTAAAACTGAAAACGCAAAGGTATAACTTAGAAAAGTCAAGAGTTCTAGCATTAATTAGTTCCCATTTCACCATAGACTGCAATTGTAGGATTAAAGCTATTGTCAAGTTTAAACTGATAAGGATAAGATATCTCATATTCATTTATCTATTTTGTTCAACTCTCAAGTTGATACGGCAAGGAAACAAAATAAAAGACAGTAGTACAAAACACACTTTTATTAAAGGCAAAACTTTTCACAAAGAAAACGCACAATGGATACTTGTTTTACCCACTTTAGAATTTTTTCTGTACATTGTTAATTCCAATCGTCCATGTCAACGTCGATTTGCTCCATACTCTCTTGCGGTTTCCGGTTCACGCTCACATTAAGTGACAGTAGTTGCTGCATTGGTAATCTAGGGGAAAGGTTTACCATACTGGCCCATTGACCGGTACAAAGTTCTGGGAATTTAAGCTTTTTGAGAAAATGGCCTTCAAGGTACCAAGGCGATACACATGTTGGTGAATAGTCCCATATTTTCATCTCATTTAGACGTACCCATCTGAAAAAGTGAAGTAATAACCTTACTTTACTTTGAAAGTCGTAATACACGACAACATAATATGATTTATTCGCTTGTTCTCTTTAGGACAGATTCGCTTTACGACAGATTCGCTTTACGGCAGATTCGCTTTACGGCAGATTCGCTTTACGGCAGAAGTACAGTGAACTCGAATATATATATATAGACTTTTGTTTAAAATTAATAGTACATTAAACAAGTTAATACATTAATGCTAATAGATGGCGCTGTATTTACTATCGGTCAAGTCATGTTAAAACAGTTTTGCGTCAACTATTATTATTTTTTATTACGTCTAATGTTAAAAGTTAATTATTACAATATATAACTAGTGGTTCGCCCCGAACTGAGAACTCGCGGTATCCTATAATTCCCTAAAGATAGTTTTAACTTTTAATTATAATTTATAATTGGCATTAAACAAGCTTCTATTTAATACCATTATTGGCCTCTAAATTACTAAGTCAGCCACAACCAATAAGCCTCTAAAAATACTATTTTAGCCACTATATATTTTGAATATAAGCTTCTAATTTCATAACTCGGCACCTTTAAAATTTAGTGAAGCATCAATAATTATAATTTATAACACATCCTATATTGTTCTATCATCAAAATGTACCTAATATTAGCATCAAAAAAAAAATTCAATTTTTTTTATACTTACTTTTTTTTGTAAGCTTTAGGTAGGTTTACGATCCCAACAGAACCTAAGTGCCCGGCCTTCGGCCGGGCACCTGAATATTCATGTATAACCCTAACCTAACCTAACTTTAGTTTAAAGAAAAAATTCAAATGACGGACAAGTGCAAATTCACTCAAGTAGACTCGGAGACCTCGCTTCGCTCGGTCAATAATAATTATATAAAGGAAAGTTTTCCTTGGAGTGGAGACCATATTTTATCTCGACTGTACAATTTTTGCCGTAAAGCGAATCTGCCGTAAAGCGAATCTGCCGTAAAGCGAATCTGTCGTAAAGCGAATCTGTCCTAAAGAGAACAAGCCGATTTATTTTTCTATAATCCTTTAAAGTAGAACATCAGTATGGTCCATAAAACTTGTAGCAATATACATCGTCTATTCTGTCTGTATTTATGTCTCCGAGCTGGTGGCCCTGTTTTCCGAGATTCAGTTTTAACTAGTTCGGAAAACAGGTGCACAATGTTGTGGTAAATTATATTTTACACAACTGTAGCTATTTAGTTTGGTAATGATGTTTGTGTGACCTTTTTGTATTTTTAAGTTGTATTGACTCAATAAATTATTAGAAAAGGCACTAGTTTAAGTAGACTCACGCAGACACGTAGAGAGCGTGGCAATCGCAGTGCCAGGGGTTGTTGGACAGTTTAACGTTCGCCAGCTTTGGCAGGTAGTCGAAGGTTCGAGATGGCAAGGAAGGGAACATGTTATTGTCCAGATACCTAAAAAAAAGGAAATTAATAAAAGCAAGTAATCTTGTAAACCTTTCCTAATATTATTGGTGGTAATTATCTTTATGTGTTTTGAATTAATAAATAAACCCCGCGGCACCTCACAACGTCAAACAATTAAATCTGCACTGCATCTGGACTGGAATGTGGAGACAAGCCGCGGCAGAGGCTACGCGATGCGCTTCACGACGCAGCTCGAAAAAAGTAGATTTACAAATTGCAAAGAAAAGTAAAAAAATTACTTCGTTGCTTTCGTTAATTTTAACTTTTTATGTTCCATCAAAACATCACATATTCACACATTTCATAAGCATGACAAATATTATCCTCTTCCCTCCAAATTAAGCGGAAAGCTTGTATTAGAAATGAGCATGACAATATTATATTGCAACGGCTGAGGTTTGAACCGTCGACCTTTCGGATTTCAGCCCTCTCCTTGCCCAATCTATATATATAAAATTCAAAGTCCTGACTGACTGACTGACTGAGATATCAACGCACAGCCTAAACTACTGAAGTTAGAAACTTGAAATTTTTACAGTTGGTTCCTTTAATGACGTAGACGCACACTAAGGAAGGATTTTTGAAAATTCAACCCCAAAGGGGGTAAAATAGGGGTTTGAAAAATCGAACTTAACGTGAGCAAAGCCGCGAGCAAAAGCTAGTAAGATATAGAGGCACTAAAGCCTAACCTGTAACCTTTTGAATTGGAGCTTCATTAATGGAATTAAAAGTTCCATTAGCAGGATTATCCTGTTCTATTTGTGTCTACGCGAGCTATCCGGAGTTTCAGATAATGGTATAGGTAGGTACTAGCGGACACCCACAAAGAGATCGTAAAACCCCACAGTTTAAATGGGCAGTATCCCTGTAGCATCAGGATTGAAAAGTTAGAACCCGAAGTTTTTATGGGACTATCTCGTAAAATTTTTGTATCTATTAAAAAAAAATCATGCCAATCAGCTTAAAAATCACGGACATGTCGATATACTTAGGTAGAAAAATTCAGCTACTTCTCTTCCTTTTTCGAAAATCGGTTATAAAATTAGTCTAAGTTACTCGCGACATCAGCAATCTACCAGTGAAAGTCCCGTCAAAGTCGGTCCAGCCGAGATTAGCCGGAACAAACAAACAGACACATAGACAAAAATTTTAAAAATTGTTTTTTGTTATAAGTACCGTATTTACTTTCATATGCATTTAGTAAAAAGCTGTTATATTGATATTACAAACAGACACTTCAATTTTATTTATTTGTATAAATAGGTATTAACACAAAGAATAAATAGCGAACGATACAAAAAAGCAGGTAGCTTGAATTTTTCTTTGGGTAACAAATAAGAGTACTACAAAGTGAAGAAAAAGAGTTCTTCGGGTACCAAGAATGATTGTTTGTTGAACTGAACAGAAATTAAAAACATAACATAAATTTTAAAGGCATTACGCGTTTTTTATACTCACAATGTAGTAAGATTCTTCAAAGTTGAAAAGGTTTTGAAATGCACCTCGTATATTTGATTGTCGGAGAGTATGAGAGATGTAAGATTTTGCAAGCCTTGAAACGCTGAAATATTCAAGAAGCGTAATTTGTTTTTAGACAGATCCAGTTTCTCTAAATTTGAGCAGTTGGCGAAAATTTCATCCGGAATCTCTGATATAAAGTTGCCCTTTAAATCCAAGTTTCGAAGTTGTTTCAAGTTTTGGAATTCCAGACCTGTTAACTGAACGATTTGTTTAATGTAATTAATCATACAGAGAGTTAATAAGATAATAAGTGTTAATAAGAGAGAGAGTTAAGAGTTTCTACATCTCTATTGTAGGCATTTAGAATTCGAGCCTCCGGCCGGCCGCCTACGAAACCGGCGCTACATAACCAGTTTCTTCTTCTTTATCAACTTATAGATGTCCACTGCTGGACTTAGGTCTCTTGCATGGACCTCCGAAAGTCTCGGTCTCGCTCCGCCTGAATCCAGCGGCTCCCTGCGACTCGTTTGATGACGTCGGTCCACCTAGTGGGGGTCTGCCAACCCTGCGCTTCCCAGTTTCGGAGTATCGAAATTCGAAACCCTACAACGACACGAGTAAAATGGACGGTAACTTATTGCCTACATTGTTTTAAGGCCAGCGCCTCAAGCGGGCACTTTCTGAAACAAAAATCAGTACTATTGATTACGATTAATTGACGATATCAAAACGTACAAACTCGCACTGAGGGGACATGCGGTTTCAGCTCAAGTAACGTATTGTTAATATCTTGAGATGAAGAATTTTAAATTCTGAAAATAAATTCTCCATAATTATTCTGAACTCCTTCTCCAGACTCAACGTATGCAATCATAATTATGCCCACAAAGGAGATACTTATAAAGAAAATTGACATAGAAATTAGTATCAGCAATTCCCTTGCAATTTCCTTGCAAATTCAAATGTATCATATTTCTATAATAGCTTGTTCCATTGAAATATCCCGACATGATAGTTCTATCTATAATTGGTAAAACGCTGTATGTAGCTTCGTAAATAGGAACTTACGAGTACATTATTTATTTATTTATTCTTTAGCAAAACAAACATTTTTTCGTGTCATAAGAGCTACAAGTTAGCCTACATGAAATAAATTAATTTTGAATTTGAATTGAATTGAATTGAATTTTGTCTCGTGGAAAGCTTTGGCAGAAGATAGTTACTGGTACCGTCAACATCGTACCGGAACTCGTACGTAATCACTTGGTGCTGCCAAGTGATTAAAAGTTCCGGTACGATACCCTGTAGAGACCGGTTAGAAGTTACCACCCTACCGTCAAAGACGTGCCACCAAGCTATAGCGTTCCAGTACGATGACGTGTAGGAACAGATTAGGGGTATGGGTTCAATGTACACTACCCTACCACTTCCAAGTTAGCTCGCTACCATCTTGGTCTGCATAGTCACTTGCCATCAGGTGAGGTCGCATTTATAGGTTGAAGCACAAATTGTAGGTAATAAGTTATAGGTTTACAATACTTACACTTATTATGTGATTGTTCGATAAATCCAAGAAGGTCAAACAGTAAAGATTGCAAAATAAATTGCTGGGTATATTCATCAAATTGTTTTTATCCAACAGCAGTGTCTCCAGAGACGAGAGATTTTCAAAGGCATTTTCTGTGATATTACTGATTTTGTTATCAGAGAGTTTCAATATTTGGAGACTCTTTAATACGAAGGTTCCATTTTCAATTTGCTGGATTTTATTTTTTGATAAATCCAAAATCAACAATGACTTCAGTCCAATGAACGTGAAGGATGGTATATAAACAATCTGGTTATTCGAAATGTCAACTGTTTCCAAGAAAGAATTGTTCACAAATAGACGCTCCGGAAGTGTATACAGGAAATTGTTGGATAAATCCACGTGAAACAACTTCTTCGTATACCGGAAAGCATCGTTATTGATTTCCTCTAAATAGTTCCTTTGTAAGCGTCTGAAAAAACATTTCCGCTAATTAACATTAACAATACTAAAATATAAATAGAGAGTGTGAAAGCCTAGTAGTTAGAACTGTAGTCTCCTGCTCGGGGGTCCCGGGTTCGATCCTTGCTCTCGGATCTCTGACTTTTCGGAATAATGTGCGTACAACGTGCGTAAACATAATATGATGATGGTGATAATATTTTGAGAAAAGCTGCACGCCTGAGAGTTCTCCGTAATGTTCTCAAATGTGTGTGAAGTATTCTAATTTGCATTGGGCCAGCGCGGTAGATTATCAATTTTAACCCTACTAAGACAAGACCTGCCGTAATGAGCCATTTATGGGTGATAGACGATGGTGATGAACAAGTATGAATTGTTACTAACACACTAACTTAGTCGATACTGATTATTTATTTATATTCGCAGAACAAAATCGTAGCCCACCTACGAGTACGTCGCGTAGCGCATTGCACAGTTTTATGTCAAAAATTGCATTGGAAATACAATTTGAATGGTCCCAAATCAAATAGCAATATCATGAAAAGCAGATTAGCAGTGATATATTGCCACAGGTTATAAAGCTCTTTAATAAATTAATGATCCCAATTAATTAATTATAACTGAAAATGCATATTGTATATTATTATAAAAATTATACACATATGCATCATCATGCGCTAACAGCATGAAAGATGTAAGATTTGTAAGCCTTAAGTAAAAATGTGAATGCTGAAAACTAATTAGTTACTGAAAACTAGGCAAATCTAATTGTGGTTACTCTTCATACAACTGTGAGATTCTTGTTTGTAAAGTTTCAAACGTACACAAGCATAAAGATTTTAATGTAATTTCCGTGCCCGAGTTACTCCAAAATTACATTTTTTTATTGGAATTCGAACAAACTTTAGTTTTTAGAAAGATTTTGATTTTTCAAAGTTCAAATAAAAATCTTCTCCGCATCTCTTAAAATTAATAATGCAAGCGTAAGTTTTCCTCTCAGTATATGGGGAAGGGGAACCTTTTTGTTCTTGTGTTTGAAAGTGAAACAGTAATTAGTTTCTTACAGTATTCGTAAATTGACGAGGGAGTCGAAAATCCCAGAGGGCAGGAACTCCATATGATTGTCAAACATGTCCAGCTCTGTTAGCGAGCGCATCCCTTTGAATGTGGTTTTGTGCAAAGTTCGCAGTTTATTCGTGCCGAGATCACTGGAAATGTCACAGATTTATTTTCCTCTTAAAACAGTGCCAGGCGGTTCTTCTAGTATTAAATACTGTCAGTAGTGAATTACTGGGCGGACTTGGCTGAAATTTGGAATGAAGATAGCTCATATCCAGGATTAACATGTGGGCTACATTTTATCCCGGAAAATAAAAAAGTTTCTGCGGAAATTAAACACTTTATCCACGCGGACGAAGTCGCGGGCATCATCTAGTATGTTATAAATTATTATAATTCACCTAAGAAGCGTAACCTAAGGTCTGCATTCGGGTGAGTTATTGCTGAAAGTAGAATAAATTGGATGTTAAAAACTGGTAGGAACAATGAACGGGATTTGTGGTACTTTAGATCGGTTGTCACTGAACACTGTCGGTTTGCGCTTCCTGTTATGTATCCCGTATATACATGTGCTCCTAGTATTACATAAGTATTAAAGTCATACCTAATACCTATACTTACATGGTGTATAAATCGGCCGGGATGGTCAAATCAGGAGAGAGCGAGGTAAGGCCGGCCCTCCAGCACTTGAGAGAGCGGTGTGTGGCATCGCATCTGCATGGAGCCTTCGAACATTGGCGCCAACGGGATTGCCCGAAGGTAATGGTCCAAACTAATGGGATAAATAATGATATGAGATGAGACGGCACCACAAGAAGAAGAATAGAGAACTCAAAAAATCAAAAATTGCTTAAAATGTACATAGCATTGAAAAGTTAGAAGCAAGTGCCTGGAATCTGAACCCTAGACCCCCTGAGGAGGCTGAAGTCATGCTATGCTGTATTACAGCATACCTAATTAACCACATCATTTCTTTTTTTTGTGCCCTAATTTATTACTAGTGGTTCGCCCCGAACTGAGACCTCGCGATATCCCATAATTCCCAAAAGTTTTAATTATATATTGTAATAATTAACTTTTAACATTAGACGCAATAAAAAAAATAATAGTTGACATAAAACTGTTTTACTGACACAGCGCCATCTATTAGCATTATAGTGAAGCTATTAGCTTCACAATAATGCTAATAGATGGCGCATTAAAATTAAATAATTTCGTTTCTTTATAACATTTATCTAATTTTAGTATTTGTTGTTCAAGTACAGGATATAACTGAATTTTCAACCAAGTTTCACGTTCTAATATTCAGTAATTCAGAAGTTATAGGGCTCTGACAGACATTTAGACGGACACACTTCTCTGTCTAGTAGGCAAGCGCCCTAGTTGACTCAGAGAACTCGCTTCGCTCGTTCAATGAAACTCAGTGCTTTGATTTATCATTAGTTCGTTATTATTCATAATTGTTTGTTTGTGACACCTTAAAATAACTTAGTAGGTATTTTTCCTTCTTTCCTAGAATAATATGCACCACTTCAGTTGAAATATTGTCTCAATTAACGGTATTGTATGTCTTTGTTCTGAACAGGCATTCTATGAAGAACCTTATGTTAACTTCCAAGTTTTTTGCTTAAGCTTCTAGCGTGGTTTTTATTTTGGGACAGGGCTTGCTTATTATTCTAAAATATTTAACCTTACATATTTATATTTTACTAGACGATGCCCGCGACTTCGTCCGCGTGGATCAAGATATCGGGATAAAATGTAGCCTATGTTTTAATCCTGGGTATGAACTATCCCCATTCCAAATTTCAGCCAAATCGGTTCATTCGTTGTGGCGTGAAGGAGTAACAAACATACACACACACACACACACACACACACACACACACACACACACATATAAACTTTCGCCTTTATAATATTAGTGTGAAGTGTGATTTTTAATTCTCTAATTCTCGCTGTCCCTTTTGGTTTCCTGGAATGAAACATTTCTATCACGTTCATTTTAAATATTGAAATCGACTGAATAGGTTCAAAGAAGTATTCACACAGGTTTAAGCGAAAAGCACAGTTCCTAACAATGAAGAGCCACTGCAAAATACTTTGCACTTAGCTTAGTTGCAATCCTCAATAATTGCTATTCTAATAAAAAAGATGGCTCATTAATAACTTAATTGTGTAGTGACTCATCACTACACAATTAAAACAAGGCTACTGCTCTATAGCTATGACTACTAATAAATATTGGAGTAGCTGCAATCCTATATCCTAATATTTATTAATTTATCATACTGATATTATAAATGCGAACGTTTGTGAGGATGGATGTAAGGATATATTATCCTTACATCCATTGGATGGATGTTTGTTACTCCTTTACGCCACAACGAATTTGAATTTTGAATTCAAAAAAACATGTTGAAATGGCCAATATTCTCCCTTTCACTACCTGCCTTTACAGTGGTCATAGCCTAGTGTTAAGACTTCAGCTTAATTTTCAAGGAGTCAGAAAGATTTTTTTTCGTTTAGGGAACAGAGACATTGACATTCAATGTACATTTTTTTAGTATATAGACTAGCGCTTGACTGCGACCTCACTTGATGATAAGTGAAGATGCAGCCTAAGATGGTGCGCGCTTGCCTAGAGACGCCTATTAACTCTTGATTTAAAGACAGCCACATTATAGTTAGTTGGAAAGACGGAAGCCGGAAGACGGACCAAAGCTCTAACTTAGTGCGAGATTGTGGAATTTCGACCACGTAGCGGTGCAGATTCGTACGATGCCTTGCGGTTCGGTGGTAGAAAGGAGTTGGAGGACTTAATTAGAGTTAAACAATTATATATTATTTACCAGATTGTTCAATGGCTTGAAGCCGTCGGTCAAGCTTACGCCAATGAAGGTCAGTAGCACAGGCAGTGTTAACTGGCTGGCCTGCTTTTTGGCTCTTAGTGAATATGTCCAGCACATCGCAGGGTGACAAGGTACATGGTGACTGTGCTGACGTTATCGTGAAACCTAGAAGAAATGTCGTATACAGTACTAGCTTTTACCCGCGGCTTCATCTGCGTGGAGTTAGGATTTCACATGCAAAATTTTAAAAAATAGAAAAAAAATTCTGATTGCTAGTAATTTGGAATATAAACTGAAAAATAACCATATCATTGTAAATTTACAAAATAAAAGAAAAATTTTGATTTAATAAAAAAAAAGCATACTCATTATAAACAAACAGTAATTTTAAATAGTGTTGGCTTGAAATAAAAAACTTCATCGAAAATGAAAGCTTTGAACGGTCTATTTTTAGCTTAAAATTTATCAGTTGCCATTTAATAAAAGAAAATAATGTTCAATTTTGCACGCAATAAGAGAATTTCATTTTGATAGCTTCGTGTCTGTATTCAAAACAGCATCGCGTTTTCATTAAAACTGAACGTGTTCTTTTTACCTTTTAACATGAAGAGTAGTAAAGTAATAAATATAGATACGGTATACATCGTTTTACTACAGCCACCTTCCGGCCACTGATCACCTGAGAACAATGGTACTGAACCGCTGAGCGCTAACGCTTTTGTTTCACTAACGAAAGTGCTATGCAATACTGCACTATCCTCTAAATCTGTTGTAATCGGGACTTAACCCAATTATACTATGTATGTCTTTAATTAATCTTCTTAACTTATTAAGGGAACTTTCATACTATCGCACTCCAAACAAGTAAAGTTGTATTGTTATTTGAATACTGTATGCCCACGACTTCATCCGCGTGAATGAAGGTGATACACAGGAAATCTTTAACTTTTCGGAATAAAATGTAACCTATGTGGTAATTCAAAGTATAAGCTTCTTAAATTAAATTATAATAAACGCACTTTTTTTTTAATAAAGAATATCAGCCAAGCTGAACTTGGCCTATATTCTCCTGTCCCTTACAAATAAGCTAAAAGCTTGTGTTAGGAGTGCGACAATAGTGCAACGGGTGGGGCTCGAACCTGCGACCTTACAGTTTTCAATCCGTTGCACTATTGTCGTACCCACTCCTAGCACAAGCTTTCCGCTTAGTTGGAGGGAATAAGAGGATATTAGTCAATTTTAGCTTAGCTAATATTCTTATTTAAAGAAAAATCTGTTAATGGCAACAGTATTGTTATTGAACAGTCTTTATTATTTCACTTCGAACATAATTGCAATACGAATCTTTCCGAGAAAATCTATTGTTACATTATTATTTCAGCTCAGCTTCAATACTGGATCTGAACAGACTTTCACTGTAGCAAGCAATAAAGCACTATGAAGCCTAAAATACCGAACCTATTCCTTTTCCTCCGGTAAGAGACAGAGGTCGTTCACAAGTACAAATACATAGGTACTAGCAACTAAAGTAAGCTATTGTTATCTATTATCGTACCATACTATTTATATCGCATCTTTAGAATTAAAGTGACCTAACTGAAAATTCCTGTAACTTCTGTTTAAAAACTTTTTAATTTATTTTAATACTAGCTTTTGCCCGCGATTTTATCCGCGTGACTTAAGTTACTGTTTTTCCGGGGTAAAATGTCACTTTACTTTACACAGAAAGTCGCGGGTATCATCTAGTATCATCATAAAAAAGATAGAAAAATATATTCTAAAAAAAAATTTAGTACACGTTGGGGCATACAATCCACAATTTGATTATGATCCGTAATTAACCAGTTAACTAAATTGATTGCGTCCGCACAAGCTGAGGTTCTGCCAATTTTCTAGTACCGAAGTATATTTTACTAGTACCTACAACTAGCCTATGTAAGTTTTATTTATTTTGTAGCTAATTCTTAAGGAGCTTATAGTCCATCTATCGTAACTAGAATAGATGATAATTTTTATAATTTTTATGTCTTAAATAATAATAAGATTTTCTTAAAAGAACATTTTACGTATCGATCGTTATACGATTTGGATAATCGTCAATTTTTTTTTTATAGAAGTACTTACTTAAAATAAAGGTTTTTATTAATATAACACAATGTTATTCTTTTTAATATCTTTAAAAAAGAAAAATAAAAAGATAAAGCTCTATCTTATTTATAACTTTTAAGTTTCCTGTTAGTTTAAAAGAGAGCGCTATTGCATCATAATGATTGTAGCTCTATACACTCTCCATACAAAATTTCGTTTGTGAAAGAGACTGATAAGGTCGCATTAAAACAGCTTACAACTTATTTGTTGTTTGACCGATTTATTTTCTTTTTTTCCAAATGTTATTCTTATATGTTACATTTTCGAATGTAATGAATGAATAACCGCATTTTAACAATAGTCAAACACCCAATTGAAAATGCGTGTAGACGATAGAATAGAATAGAATAATTTTTTATTCAAATAAATGAACTTTAACAAAGTGCTATCGAATCTTCAAATGAATCTACCTACCACTGCACTGGTTCGGAACGCCGATACACCCGTAGAATGCTAACTGCCACGTTGGTCTAATGGTTAACAAGTTCGACTGCGGATGACGAGGTCCCGGTTTCAAGTCCCGGAGTCAGGCCAAAAAAATGTTTCGGGTTTTTCTATCAAGAAACTGGCGGTGGCGTGCCTCGAAGAGTACGTAAAGCCGTCGGTCCTCCGCCTGATCTCTCTCCGGTCGTGTTGGATTTTCCGTCCCATCGGACTATGAGAGTGAGGGAATAGAGAGTGTTCCTTTTGGGTAAAAAAGTGGATAACGCAGTATACTGCGTTATCCACGTGCATTAAACAATACAATTTCATCCAATTTTTCTCTGTAATTCGAAACTCGGAAATTACAAATGCCTTCTTTAAGAAAAACGTGGGGAACCATAAATTTCGCCCTTCATAAAATAATGGGTGGTTTATTACATTTACCGAATATATTTATTCTTTCGATACGTAAAAGATTTTGAACATAAATCTTGTTTCCAGAGTGAGGATGACGGTCTTTAATGTTCAATAGGGTAACTAGCTGATGCCCGCGACTTAGTACGCGTGGATTGAAGTTTTTCAATTGCCGCGAGAACTCATTTATTTTCCGGGATAAAAAGTAGCCTAGATGTGCTATTCCAGACTATAATCTAACTCCGTGCCAAATTTCAGCCAAATCGGTTCAGTCGTTGCGACGTGATTGAGTAACAAACATACAAACTTTCGCATTTATAATATTTAAAAAATAGGAAAATAATAGGATTAATAGAATAAAAAGCAATAATCATATTGTTTAAAAATTGACTAAATAATAAGAACTTCTGTATATTAATTTTCCACCTCTTTGAAAAGTTGGAAGACTTTGAAACTGAAAATTTATTATGATTTATTATACAGAGTTCTCCAAAAATAATAATAGGTGTGATTATTTAGTTCCATAGTATAAGATATTAATTACATGGGTATTACATTTCCCTGCAGTGTAGGTGTTATTTGTATAGTCGGAAACAACTGCACATATATAATAACTGTAATATTATACAAGTAAATATGATAATTTCCAAATGCCTCGATCTTGTGCCACCTGTATCCAGCAGCTTCCTGCGACTCGTCTGATTTTGTTGGTCCACCTAGTGGGGATCCCCCACTGTCGAAACTGCACTTTCCAGTGTGGAGTTACCACTCCAGCAGGTTGGGACCCGAACGACTAGCATCTAGTAGTAAATGAAATTTAGTAGATAGAAACGGACTAAATTCAATTTTTTTTTATTATAAATAGCGGGCAAACGAGCAGGCGGGTCACCTGATGTTAAGTGATTACCGCCGCACATGAACATTTGTAGTAACAGAGGCACTACCGATGTTTTGCCGGCTTTTCAGGAATTTATTGATCCGCCCTTGAATAACCCCATATTGTAATTAAGTGGGAACACCGTCTTGGGAGATGATACCGTCTATTTACTTATTATTAAAATGGTTGCATTCTATGGACCGCTTGGGAGCTCTCGAGAGAGACTTCTCTTAAAAATCTTAAGATAAATCAGGGTCCGATGAAAGTAAACAAAATATATCACTTTCCATGGACAGAGGAGAGAGGGTAACTTGCAGTTTATTTAGTGCACGACATGGGATACTTGATAAAGTGCCTTAGCCTGAGCCTCCTATGAAACAATAAACCAACAACAATTTATTTACAAGTGCATACATGCTCTTGACTTGGTCAGCTTTATTTACCCCGGAGACCAGTATAACCTGATCCCTAACTATTAAAGACTTTGGGAAGCTTTGTGTGTTCAAAATCGCTCATGATAGTTTGTAAAATACCAATGACCTTCTATACATAAAAATACCCATATTATTGAATAATAATCACCGATCGAAAACCTAATAAGCCTAATTAATAAACAAATCGAGTTTTTTCATTAAATCATTAAAGTAATTTTAAAAACGTATTTCTTTTCACAGATTTATTATTAAACGTTTCATTAGTAACCTCTTTGTAATAGTGTTTTACTATAATCCGATGAAAGTGATTGCTCATTGGAGGTGCCAATTTCCTGCGATCTATCAACGTTTGACGTCATAACTGAGCTATAGCCATCCATCGCGAACTAAGCTAATAACAGCCTCAATCAATAGACGTCATGAAGACCAGACGTTAAATAAAAGTTTTCACTGTTACAATTTTACCTTTTACTTTTTTTCCAATTTTACGGATCTTTAACTTTAACTAAGGGTCAGACTTTAGTGGACAAGTTTCATTTGAATTTTAGTTTAACTGTAAACGTAAAGTAAGGTTATTAATAAATAGTTAATGGTTCTATAAATCCTGTAAAAATCCTGTAAGACTATAATAGTGTTTGTAATAGTATAATGTTTGTCTGAACCTAGCTCTTGTTACATTTACGATAGGTTTTTTTGTATGTATAGCGGGTCACCTGCTGTTAAATGACCCTGGTGAACACTATTAGAACCAGAAGCACCACGAATGTGTAGCTAGCTTTTCAGGAATTTGTTGGTCCACCCCTTAAATAACCCCATGTTGTAATTAAGTGGGAACATCATCGATGGGAGGTGATTCCACAGTTTGGCAAAACGTGAAAAAATAAGATCTGGAGTAGCGGATGGTCGATGTGCTCCAGGCACCCAAGTGGTGAGGATGAAATTGTATTCGGTGGCGTGCGGTGCGATCTTGCAGCCAAGGGTGCGATTGTAGACGACGAAGGGTGGAACAAGATCAAATATGTTATGTAGCCGATAGAACACGCAAAGAGATCTTATGTCCCTGCGGTATGGTTATGATTTTTCGATTAGGTTCAACGATTCATCGTTCAATAATGAGTAGGTATATCTAGTTTAAAATATATTGCCTACTTTGATTGGTCTTACCTATATTATTTAACACAAGTTTGCCAAAGAACAAACTATTATTTGAAGTCGTGCTTTTGTGATAAACAATAAAGTTGCCTGCCTCACTAATTTGATGCCATGTTTAGCAAATTATGATGGATCTGCAAATTCTGCAATATCAATAAGAAATAGGAAATCAACATTTTTCCTAAATCCATTCAAGATTGTAAAACTCAATAGTAAAGTCGACAACCAAAAACATTTTACTTACATTTAATTGTGATCCTTGGAAGGTATGCTTACTGTATCGAACATAATTCGTTTATCAACGATTAGCACTTTACGTCAGCTGTTTGAACATCTTATTAGAGCCAAAAATAAAAAGTGTGTGCGGATAATTTGAGACTTTATATTACAATCTGTGGATACAACGAAGCAATAGAAGTTATTTAGCGTTTTTTATCTGCTTCATTTCTTCCAAAATGCAAAAAAATCACGTCAATTCGTTGCTCTATTGCGGCGTGATTGAAGGACAAACAGTCACACCAATAAATCGCATTTTTATAATATTGGCAAGGATATCTTACAAACAAATCCCACAATATTTTAACACAATATAAGTGGTGACACAGAATTTCTAATTTGTACCTAAAAGAATTCGGTTTCCTTTCAAAGGAGACTGGCTAAAGGTCCACAGTTCTTTGTTTCAAAACTACAATAGGTACTGAGTAGTATAATTTTTTTTAATCTCGTTCTAATTATGTATAATATCATTATATTTTAAGAAACATTTCTTTAGCCGCAGCTGAAAAGAGATCCTAATTGGACCTTCAAATTGTCTACGGAAATGATAAATTACTTGGAAAAAATTAAAAACTGTTGCCCTTATCTCTTTTTATTAATCTTGCATTCCCCACAAGATAAATATTATTAAGTAATTACGAATATTCATCATCATCATCATTTCAGCCTGCGGACGTCCACTGCTGAACATAGGCCTTTCCTAAACAACGCCACTACACCCGGTCCTCAGCCTTCCTCATCCAGCCACTTCCCGCCACTCTCTTTAAGTCGTCGGTCCACCTTGCTGGAGGGCGCCCCACACTACGCTTGCTTGTTCGCGGTCTCCACTCCAGGACTTTCCGGGTCCAGCGGCCATCGCTCCTGCGACAAGCATGGCCTGCCCACTGCCACTTCAGCTTACTGATGGTTTGGGCTATGTCAGTGACCTTGGTTCTCCTACGGATCTCTACATTGCGAATTTTATCCTTTATTACTAATATTATAAATGCGGAAATATGTTTGTTTGTTGATTTGTTATAGCCCTTCAATCTCCCACAACTGGCGTAATTGAACTGGCGTGGCGTGTGGCCACTTTTGGGTGATTGAAGGACTAAGAGATACGAATCGACGTGATTTTTTGCATGGATATATACCGGGAGAGTGACAAAGGCTCCTTTTTATACCGGAAAATCAGAGTTCCCGCGGGCTTTTTAATTACTTATATTAATCCACGGGTGAAAAAACTGCTTAAATTATTGATTTCAAAAGCTTTTTTTTTTTAAGTTAAATGTGTCCTTTTTCTGGATGATAAGTATTATTATTAGTATATATACAGAGTATGTGTAGGCTTTTAACCATGCATAGTTTATAGCATAGTGAATTGTTACTATGAGACTAAATAATAATATAAAGAAATTCTTTTTAAAAAACCGACTTCAAACACTACAAAGTATAAAATAAGTTTAGTTTGTAAACGTATGTTGAAGTCTGGCTAGCGTCGCGCATCGGTTTCATCGTTTCTATTTAGGTCTGCCCTTCTTCAACATACGTGTAGAAACTAAAATTATTTTATACTTTGTAGTGGCGTTTGAAGTCGGTTTTTAAAAAAAATATTAATAGAATAATTTTTTATTCAAATAGACGTTTACAAAGTGCTCTCGAATTGTCAAATGAATCTATCACTGGTTCGGAATGCCGTTCCAACCGAGAACTACACAGTTTGTAGATTATAAAGCCAATATAATGCTCCTTTCTAAGAAATTCTCCTTTTAGAAATTCATTTTATCAGAATCTTCCAACTCTGATTAACTGAATATGATACTATGAATTATTAAGAAAGCAGATTCATTAATATACCAACGATATTCCAATAAACGTGCACGCCTGCACGTGAAACTAATTTCCAGCGATACGTCCTAGTTATTTTATACAATATTAAATTTTAATAAATTGGCACTGTTCTGATACATTTTTCATAATATACACTATACACTACACCCTGTATAATACAGGGTGGGTGTCCGTTAGCGGGCATTCGTGGCTGAAACGCGGGTGTGACGTTACGCGTCGCGGAGACACAGACAGTGCAGTCCTGAAACTTTAATACGCACGGTTCATACTTAACGCTCCCGCCGCTTAAACATTTATCAAACTGAAAAATCTTTGCTGTGATTATTAATTCCCAAAAATAGTATTAAAGTGTATTAAATTTCTCATAAGTGTTAATTTAACAAATAATTGTATTATTGTAACTTTGTTATAAGTGTTAAGTGTTACATTGAAAAAGAGTTGAGTGAGTTATCAAAGAGAGTGTTAATGTTAACTTTGTGAGGTGTATGCACGTTTAAGTTAACTGAAACAATTTGAATATTAACCGGCAAGGTTAAAAAATCAGTAAATGCGCAATGTCAACTTTGGGTACGGAGACAAGCATGTTAATCGTTTTACAAACAAACTGTAAGGCGTTTGTCGTACTGTATACTCCTTGTATGCCTACTCGTTAGCAAGCAAAGACCTCGCAGGACAAAGAATACGGCGAAAAGATAAACTACTGTTCGGTACACGCCGCCAAACATGGATACCAGGCAAGTATCTTTTCAAATCAAATATTAACTTAGAGCGGAGAGATTTTAAACCACTTGTAAACAAGTCAACTGAGATTTGTCTAGTGTTAGTTTAGTTGCTTGGAAGTGCTAAAGGATTTGTTTAATAGTCGTGATCCGTTAAATACTGTGCGATGTTTATTTTGGAACACGTCATTAATTGGAATTTATTAGTGGCTTCGAAACCCTCGAAACGCAGTAATTTTGGTTTACAAATAGCACGCACTGCCGTAATACATTTAAGTAATTAAGGTCAATAGCAAAGTAAAAAATACATCAGGCATGATCCCAGTCAAGCGCTTATATTTAAAAAAACTATAGCCTATATTAAAAAAAAAACATTTGTACTCGTCAGTTACGCTTTGAGATCTAAATTGAAATAAAAATGTTTTTCTTGTCATATGACGTTTTTCGAAAAAAAGATAGTTTTGTAATTCAAATTGGGTAGTTTTTAATTCAAAGTAGGTAAGTTTTTAAACTAGTTTGTATTCGTATCTTTGCAATCGTTAACACTGTTTGGCTAACAATGGCTGTTCTGTTAGGCTGGCCACGTGTCTTTACTTTAATAACATAATATCCTGCCGACTGAATCCGGCAAAAGTGGTCAATCCCCGCAGAGAAAAGCCACAAGTATGTGCGCAAACTTAGGTTCACAACTCTATTCCCTCACTCTCCTATGAGAGTGAGGGAATAGAGGTCGTGTCCGATTTCTGTTCCACCGGAACCGGACCGGAGAGAGACCAGACGCACGGGTTAACGTACATTCCAAGGCACTGGGATGACGCCTATAAAAAATTTTAATACTTTCATGGTATATGACTTGGATGCCAATAATATTGAATAGAAGCAGCGTTACTTTGTAGAATTCTATAACAATCAAGAACAAATTACATTTGATAAACAAATTGAGATGCAGCAGTATACGGCAAGTTGTACCTTGAATTTTCGCTATTAAAAACTATAACTAGGCGCAATGTTACTTTGTGATGTTTTCTAAAATGTAAAAAAAAAATATTTTTTGACGAAAAGTTACATATATACATTGTACATCCTTCTAAGTACGCATAATATAATGACAGGCAATTACGGAACCTTACACTACGCGTGGCTTGACACGCAATTTATTTTTTCGATATTAAAATGGAATCCACATCTCTATCAGTGTAAATTGGAAATTTAAAACATCCCCGACTTTAAATCAATGACGGACTATCTACAATATAGACATCCTATTTATTATTGCATACATCCGGCTCGAAGGACCAAATGTTACCCAGTTTTCTGCTCATCAACAGATCCTCCTCCTCTAACTAACTACTACACATGTGAAGGTTTGTTAGACCTTTTTAATCAAAACTCTTATTTAAAATTTTCAAACGCCTGAGCAGATTTTCATAAATAAATTCTCAGATCCATCTCAATTACCTTAGCTTTCAAACAGAAAAAACCGCATCAAAATCGGTCGTTAGAGAGCTACGAGGTAACTACAGACGTCAAACGTATAACACCTTTCTTTTTGCGTTAGGGGTTAAAAATGCTAATAAATGTGAAACTTAGCCTGAAATTTAATCGCTTGGCTGAAAAAGGTCCTTGCCTTGACGAAGTATTTGTCAGCTTGTATAGGGATTAGGGATACAATTTAATTAAAATAGAATTAAGAGAATGAATTTTATAAACAATTTGAACCCTCTTGCTCAACCGTAAAGACATCAGATTCTCATAAGATTGTTGGCATATTAAGATGTACTAAACCAACCCGCCTTTAACGTACTCGTAACTTAGTAAACAATAAACATAACTATCTTTATTGTTAACTTAAGTAGATAAGTTACTTATTAGATTAGTTAAGAATTATGTATCGATGGGGTTGACATGCCATTCTGCAAAAAACCCCAAAAAAATTTTTGACCCCAAAAAACCCGCGTACAATATCATTGTAAAGAGGTCGCCAATAAATTTCCATGCACGATAAAATCCCATGAATAAAATTAATTATTTTTTTAATTAAAAATCCCGTTTACAACGATAAACCTTAAAATCTAAATCGCCCGTCTAAAGCTTATTCAACCGTTCAACCTTTTTGCGGCTACTGCATACCTTCTTGAGTGAAAATTTAATGCTAATGGTTCTGAGATGTGCCTAAGCTTAACTTGTGGGAAAACGTCACGATTAATTTTATTGGGAATCCTCATACTTAGCGTGGGTTGAAGTGGTTAGGGAGGCCACATACGATCAAGTTTGCCGTTTTGTCTGCATGATGGCGCGTTAAGTCCACGGCATCCAATTTGCATGACACCTATGACCACACACGTAATCTTTGGAACGGATGAACCGATTTCAACGGAACTTTCACAAACAGGGTATCAGAGGTTTCACACCGAAAACCAGATACGATTTTTAGAATAATTATTATACTTAATAAATCCGTGTGAACGATGCCGCAAGCACCATTTCCAGTTAAGTAAGTACATTATAGTTTTGTCGTTTTAAGCAAGCTATGTTATGAAATCTGCCAGTAACATAGTGTCATGCGTGTGTTATTATTGGGTACTAATAATAATGTTTTGGTAGGCAAGGCTTAAATGTCAGGCCTACACCGCAGACTATACACTTACGCTGAGATCTATAGAGCGTGCTCTGACTCAGCTCAGACTCAGCTCAGACTCAAGATAGAGGTTAAAACGAGATACAAACATGATCTAACATAAATCTATCTGGTTTTAATTCTGTCTGGAGTCTGAGTTGAGAGTGCGGTCTATAGATTTCAGCTTTAAACGGTTAGATTAGCACGAAAAATTATTAACTGCCGATACTAAAAATGTGTTTTAACTTTAAAAACCCAGATAATATATAAAAAAATTATTAAAAAAATAATTAGACACATTTTTTTTATATAAAAGTACTTTTAAAGAATACAATTAGCTAACTAGCGAGCCGCGAATTCGTCTGTGTTTAGAAAGGTTTTGCTGCGGGATTTAAGCACAAAACAACAAACCATTAACAAACAAATATTAGTAAGGATGTAAGACGCCGCAGCGACGCCGAATAAGCAACATAAACCAAATCGCATCGAGTTCCGTAGCGTAGCGCACCTACGAGTATAATCTCGATCAAATCTTCAATGAGAACGTTGAAGGTATCTAAAGGTCATCTAAAGGTTTTATCCCCACGAGAATTATAGTTGATTATTCCTTCCAAAAGATCGGGTAAAAGTTTTTTTTTTGGTTGTACCTACTCCTAGGAGAATTATAGTACATTTGTCATTACAAAAGGTCTTTTAAAAGATTTTTTTTTGGTTATACGCCTAGGGGAATTAATCGTTGTAAATTCGTTTTTTCGTTGCAAAGATCGGATAAAAGATTTTTTAACGTTTCGTGTTATTGAAGCCATCATGGAAAAAGCGAGTTTTCTCAAGTCCTTTCATGAATATTTTCCGGAAAACTACGTCCGCGTCAATCTTTTTTTGGTATATTCAAAATATTATCTCTAACCGTTGCTCTTGGGGCAGTGTTGGTTTAATTTTTACAAAGAAAAAAGTACTCTACAACTTTATGAATACAATAGCAAGCGCGGTACAGAATTTCAAACATAGCTATGAAATATTTTATTGTTGCCGTATCAGCGAGTAAAACATAACTCACAATAATTGTAATAGGTTAAGGTTAGGTTAAGTTGGGTAAATCAAACCTTATAGACCGGAAACTGGATAGAGGAAAAATTTGTTCTCGGCCCTTTATTTGTAATAGTAGCGAAAAGTAACTTCTTACATATACTGAGATTTAGGGGACTTAATCTTCGATCCCAGGATGGGACTCATAATAGTAAGTAGATATTTTTACAATCTTGTCCTCTATAATGTAATAAGTATATCATTTACTTGCTGATGCCCGCGATTTTGTACGCATGAACTGAGGTTTTTTAATTTCCAATTTAACTCTCTTATTGTCCGTGATAAGAAGTAGCCTATGTGTTAATCCTAGATATGAGCTATCTCCATTCCAAATTTAAGTCAAATCGGTTTAGTAATTGCGGCGTGATTAAGTAACAAACATCCATCCATCCATACATCCAAACTAATAAATAATAGGAAATAATAGGATAGGAGTAAGTATACTAAGATCTCTTATTCTTTTACCTTATCCTCATTCAAATTGTCTGTGACACATCCATTTTGACTTACCCTTTTTCGAAACAATCTTGTTATATTAAGAATGCCTTCTGCCACAAATATTTTGGGGAACGTGCACTTTCTCTAACTACATTAGAGGTAGGTACTATCAATCGTAAAGTGAGGAACTATGTTGACTCACCACTCAATACTTGCTAGTAGGTAACCGAGAATAAACCGACACCAATATATTATACTGTAACAGTCGACTACTAATGGATTTCTACTAGAGGCAAAGTTTGAACTTAATGGCCTGAATAGTGAAGCCTCAATAGCCCAACGGTTAAAGGTGAACTGAAAACTGAAACGTTTCGAGCCCCTGAACAGGTTCGAGTCCCATCCGTAGCACTGTTGTCGTACCCATTCCTAGTACAAGTTTTTCGCTTATTTGGAGGGGAGCTTATTATAAGTCAAGTTCAGCTTGGCTAATATTCTTTGCAAAAAATATATATTACACACACAAGTCAAACCTTTGACTTTACTTGCGAAGAATTCAAATATAGTATACTAGTTTTTCTTTTATTTTCTTGGCAAGCATGTTCTTAACTAGACCTAATATTTTTTTTCAGTCCATTAAGCAAGTCGGCAAGCGTGAAAATATGTATATACTTATTTTTTGCAACTTTAAATTTTTATTAAGTTACTTGCCTTTGCTCCCGACTTCGTCCACATTTAGGTTTTTAAAAATCCCCCGGGAGCCTTCTGTTTCTCCGGCATAAAAGGTAAATTAATAATACGTCACTTTCCAATTATTGTACTCATGCAAAAATCACGTCGATCCGTTGATGATGCCATACGTAATTGAAGGAGAAATCAACAAACTAACAATAGACATACTTTTGCATTTATAATATTACGAGTAGTATAGGGACAAGAAAAAGGATTAAACTCCTCGAGCAGGTAGTATTTCTACAGTCCAAAATTACTAAGTAGAGTTAGTTTGTTGTTATTTGTCCCAAGGTACTGGAGTGACGACCAACCACATCAGACGCGATGGGCCGCTGGATACAGGTGGCGTAAGGCCGATGCCTGTGGAAGTCCATGCAACTTTTGTTCAATTAAGTAGACAATATTGCGTAAAGAATTAAATTTAATTGGAGCTCGAGCAACTTTAAACTATGTAGAGACCTTTATCAGCAAACAAAGCTTCAAGAACAAGTAAATAAGAAGGGACGCTGGGACAAGTAATTTGAATATTAACAATGTCAACTGGCATATTGCCTGGCTCTGCCAGCACGTCGCAATTTTCTCTGTTCATAAAACTACGAGTAGCTACTATTTTCATACAAGTTTACGGTTTACTTTTATCTGAGGGCATCTGACGTAAGAATTGCAATAGATTGGTTAACTAAATTAACTAGGCTCGATTTGTTTAGGCTTTTACTGTCAACCAATGGACTATCCTCGACTTATATGACAGACGCCGCTAAGTTTCCTTTAGCTAGGTGGGAACTAATCACAATATTAATTAATCTCATTATTTAATTTAATGCCTAGGATTCCTACTGAAGGAATACTAGGAAAAGGAAGTCCTACGTACTGTGTATGGCTATATACACAGTACGAAATTCAACTCGTAAAGGGTTTAAAGAGGGTATAAAAGTTAGCGTAGCCACAATTTTTAAAAAATGTCGTCTGACGTAAAATATACTGAACAACGCGTAGAAATAGTTTTCTCAGTAATTAACTAAACTTTTTAATAATGGGGGCATTATTAAAGTTTCTTGAAACATAATATAAGAATTCCAAAAAAGAAGGGAATACATAAACAGAAAGTTCCCAAGGGGTTATTAAAACCCCTTGGGAACTTTCAGATCAACAACTTTGAAGACGCGAGCGTCAGCTGGATGTAGGTACGAGTAGGGAAATGTATATTTCTGGTTGTCTCCAAATCAGCCGTAAAATAATAACAGTGAATTGTAGGTAAACCTATTTAATTGAATGCAGATAGTAGGTACCCTCAAACAAAAACTACATTGATGAAAAATGCACATCTGCAATGCGCATCGTATACTTTTTATTACACGAGGAAGATTAAAATATAGCGCTTGACATATTCCTTTTTTAATTTTTTTTAATGCAGCCCACTTTCACAAAACCGAAGAACAACAATAAAAGTATTTAAAACAGCGAATGAATACATCGATGATTTAAAAACATTTCGTTTCATTCAAATTGCAATGATTCATCAGTATATTTTCGATGTTACTTTACTACACTACTACTTCTATATGCTCCATCACCACCATTACAGCGAAGCTACGCCGCGAAGTAAATAATACAAACAAAAAACTTGATTCCTCCATTCCTCCAATATGAAGAGGAATAAGATGTTTTGATAGTTCTTATATTGCCAATCTGTCAGAACGTCAAAATTTACAACGTCAAGGCAGTTTTTAGACCCAAGTATTTTTTTATTTTACATTGTAATATGGAACTCTAACAAGAAAAGTAGATAGATCCCTACCAAAGCTACGAAGAAATAAAACGTCGTATTTGCCAGTTAATTCTAATATAATTATTTTTTATGAGATATGTTTTTTAATTGGCGTACAATAAAATGTATTCATTTCATTCCATTGGCCCCAATTCCATACTATGGCTCTTTATCTAGAGCTAACTTAGAGTTCTTATCTTTTCAGTAATCAAATGTAGTGAGATAATAGGTACAGTAAAAAAACATCCGGAGGGGATCGCGGTTTTCTTCGGCGTTTTGTCCACGCAGATATGGCAAAACAATTAGGTCAAGTTGTGTCACGTCCTTTCTCATTAATATCTGATTAATCATTAAGTGCTGGTTACACCAACATTCAGTGACGTTTATCACGGGCATTCTTACAGTTTTTGTATTGATATAACCTGGCAAAATATCAAACTTAAAAGTACTGTAATACGGATAAGATATGTCTTAGGTATTCGTATTATATGTTGGTAAAATTGGCCCAAGTGCTTATGTTAGCACAAATTATAGGTACTCTACAATAAAGATTTTCACTCTCCAAATCCACCTCTTCCGTTCAATTCATTCAGAAAGGCCGTACCTTATACGGGCGTTACAATAATGCAAGTTCTTTTATAAATATAAAAGGCCTACAAAAGGCCTCAGCGAAAAAGGAAGAAATTCTTTGCTTTACTCTTGTAGGGTTTTAGGATGAAATATTAGTTCTACGTCGTACGTATTGTACAAAGTATGTACAAATCTATCCCTATCGATAAACTTGCGGGCGCGGCTTTTATACGTAATACCTACCTATAATAATGTACCTAATTCCCATTTTCACTAACCATAGCTAAACCTAAAAATCTCTTAATTAGGAATCTCATTATGTAGGTAGCTCCTAAATACAATCCCTTACCTAACGTCATTTCAACTTTTAGGTGTGTCCTTAACTTGTCAGATCAACTCCATGTCACAATAAAATTGCATTGTCATCCAATTTACACACATTTCAGCTCAATCGGACACCGGGAAGTGGTTCTAATTCAGTTTGCAAGATTTGACCCTAAACAAACATACATACATTTATACATACATTGCAAGTTAATTAAAAGCTTGTAAAAATGTTGGAGTCATGGCTGATTTTGTTAATAAAGCTCTTTTATCAAAATTTGATAGGTTAATCGGAATATAAATTCATTCGATAGGTACACCTTAATTTACTAAGTTTAATAGAAAATCTTTTTCAGTAATTTGCCCTATCATCTAGTCATTACATTAATTTCTTCATTATATCCAATTAATGAATACATATTTTGCTACATTTTTCGAGCGTGAATCCTACCTTTAATATTATAAATGCGAAAGTTTGGATGTATGGATGTTTGTTACTCAATCACGTCGCAACGACTGAAGCGATTTGGGTGTTTGGCACAGAGATAGATTATAATCTGGAATAACACATAGGCTACTTTTTAACCTTTTTAACCCGGGAAATAAGAGAGTTCCCGCGGGAATAAACAACCCTAATTAACACAAACGAAGTCACGGCCATCATCTAGTAAGTTAAAATAGAGGCTTTTATAAGCTTACTAGTTGGAGTTAAAGTTCAGGAGATATCTGTTACCAGACTGATTAAGCGTTATTTGACTTTCGAGTCTCCCCTTGTTTGTTAGGTTTTGGTTGACAAACTTCAGTATCGACCTAATTTGTGTCTCTAGAATAAATGTTAACTAATCTATAACCTCAATAGCCCAACCGTTAAAAGTGCGAACTGAAAACTGAAAGGTCGCAGGTTCGATTCCCACTTCTTGCACTATTGTCGTACCCGATCCTAGCACAAGCTTTCCGCTTATATGAAGGGCAGAGGAGACTATTCGTTACATTCAGCGTAGTCAATATTCTTTTTAAAAAAAAAAAAATGTTTTCGAAGTTTTGTAAAGTCTGCCAATCCGCAGTTCGCACTTGGCCAATTTGGTGGACTATGCCTTTTCTTTCTGTGATGGGTTAATATGAATGAATAATGAATTAATGATATGGAATAATTTAAGTCACTAATTAGACAGTGATTCTCAAAGTTTCTTAAGTAATTAAGCTAAGTTCCTGATGGAAACCTTTAGTGCTACGTAATTGATCACGGGCTTCGATAAAACGCGGATAGAATAGTGCCAAGTCAGGTAAAAGTTACAGAGTTATTTTGATCATCACTCATATAGAAACAAGCCTTTGTTGTCTGCTTTGCTAGTGTGAAACTTAGGTCAAGCTCTACTTTGGGTCCTACTTAGCTGATTCAAGTCAAACTTGGCTAATAGGGACGTAGGGTGTAAATCAGACTTTATTAAGTTAAGATTTGTGCTAATTGGCCAAAGAGGTTTTTATGTAATAGACGAACTTCTTTATTCGTGTCCTTCTTCGTGTTCGTGCTTTTGCCCCCGCGACTTCGTCCGCGTGGAATTAGGTATTGTGGTGGAATTTTCAAAAACTGTGACACACGTACTTCTTTATTTTTAACTGAAAGCTTAAATACTTACCAACTTTGATGGAAACAGCTTGAAAAATGACGGAGTTTCATATAAACTTCCATCCCCTTTTTAAACCCCTTAGGGGTGGAATTTCCAATAATCCTTTCTTAGTGTGCGCCTACGTCATAAAAGGAACCAATTGTAAAAATTTCAAGTTTCTCACTTCAGTAGTTTAGGCTGTGCGTTGATATCTCAGTCAGTCAGTCAGTCAGTCAGTCAGGACTTTGAATTTTATATATGTAGATGGATGGTAACACATACACACATACATCCGGTTTTACGACGACGCCTGCCTACTAGGTAACTAAACAAGGTTGAGGAAAAAACCCACGTGGCTGATCACCTATTCGCTAGTCTGATCAGATCAAGTCACCTCGATTAAAAACTTAATCAAGCTCAATTAAAAGTTAGTAGAAGCAACAATTTTTAATCTTACTTTTCTTTACTGTTATTATCAATAATTAAAATGTATGTAATATCAAAGAGAATGTTAATCTCTTTGAAAAATGAATACTTATTATAAAATTAGTTATTTGAACGCTGAATAGTAAAGCGATGAAAACTGTGGTAAAGTGGTAATTATACAAGAAGTCGAAAAGTTTGCTTTATATCTCAAATGTAGTGTTTAGTAAGGGATCTCTTAATTACTTTCAGTATTAATTAACACTGCTTAAAATATTCATTGCATTATGAATAGCGGTAGTAAACTTCAGCCTCCCTTTTTAGGGGCCCTAGGATCGATCCTACTAATAGATATTATAAATGCGAAAGTTTGGATGTATGGATGGATGAATGGATGGATGATTGTTACCTACTCAACGACGCCGCAACGACTGAACCGATTTGGCTGTAATTTGGCAAAGAGA
Organism: Hipparchia sbordonii; assembly: GCA_038048805.1. Lineage (NCBI taxonomy): Eukaryota > Metazoa > Arthropoda > Insecta > Lepidoptera > Nymphalidae > Hipparchia > Hipparchia sbordonii. Next base: position 8,018,105 of record CM076102.1, read on the forward strand.
TAGATTATAGTCTGGAATAATACATAGGCTACTTTTATCCAGCAAAATAAGAAAGTTCCCGTGGGAATTAAAGAACCTCAATCCACGCAAACGAAGTCGCGGGCATCAACTAGTAAGTCAAAATCCTCGACAACGAGGAATGATGACGAAGCAGTCGTCCTGACAGCTGTGAGCGTCTGTGTTAATATAATATGAAAAGTATATAAGTAGTAAAAGTTTTACACGTTTAAACACGAAAGTTAGAATTTCTGCAAACTATGATTCAATTTACCAACTTGACCGTACGCCAACGGTTTAAGCTTGCGGAAATATATAATACTTCTTTCATGATAACCGCAATTTATTTGTTATTTTTTGACAACCTTCTTGGTGATGTGGTGAGCGTTTGGTCTTGGGTTCAATTCCCGATAAGGGTCTAGAAGCTTGCCTGGTGACCATACTAGAGAAAGCCATATCGCCAAAAGATTTAGCGATTTAGGTACAATGTCTTGTAAAAACTTAAGGGGCTTAAAATAACTCCCAAAACCCTCTCAGGTTAGCCCACATCTATCTTAGACTGCATCATCGAGGTGAGATCGTAATCGGGCATTTCTTGGAGTTGGAAAGATTAAAAAGTATTTGAACTAATAGAACTTAATAATTACTTACTTATGTTGTTGAGGTAGGTAATTATTTTTATTGTTTAATAAGAACATTAGCCAAGCTCAAGTTGATTATGTATACTAATATCCTCCTATCCCCTTCAAATAAGCGGAAAGCTTGTACTAGGAGTAGGAACAACAATAGTGCAACGGGTGGGATCCGAACCTGCAACCTTTCAGTTTTCAGTTCGCACCTTTAACCGTTGGGCTATTGAGGCTTACCCGATTTACCCTAATTATACCCAATCTACATGATAATTATTATTATAGAAAGGATTGGCCTTGAAGGATATAACCAACGGATTGGTATATTCAAAAATATATTTTAATATTTTCTAAGCCTTATAGTTTTCAATTGAAAAAAATACCATTCCATTTTTATACCTAAAGTTTTTAATGCAAAAAATCTGGAGCAATTAGAGTTGATGAGGGTTTAAATAAATATTTCAGGAAAAATGTTGGTTTAATTTTTTTTTATCCTATGATTACACGCATGTTATTGGAAATACAATATTTTAAATGGTACAGAAAATGTAACTACAGAAAAGATAATAATAGAGGGAAGATAAAGGACACGGTCGGTGAGGTGTGAAATAAGGTTCCCATTTTGCCCTATATCTCCTATCTTAGAGGCAATCTGGACATTTTAATACTCGTCGTGGGACATGAAAAATATCAGCACACGAAAATCGATTGGAATATTTTTATTAAGTAGATAAAATGTTGAGCATAAATTCTGAGTAACATTGGATTGTTTAGTGGTTTAGTAATTTTAAAAACCTTTATCTTAAGTATATAAAAATTATACTAAAGTTTGTCAAATATCCAATTGGGGGAATTAAGTCTAATAAGCGCCCCCTAAAGGAAGCACGAATTGTAATTACGGCATGCCAGAAAGTGATGTTATAATTCAAAATGTTTGAAAACCGAAGGAGCACAGCGAAGGAGGCTATCAAAATAAACGTAAATTAAATTCCAAGCGTTGGATGATTCGATCAATTATAATTAAGACTAGACGATGCCCGCGACTTCGTACGCGTGGATAAAGGTTTTTTGATTCCCGCGGGAACTCTGTAATTTTCCGGGATAAAAAGTAGCCTATGTTTTAATCCTGGGTATGAGCTATCTCCATTTCAAATTTCAGCCAAATCGGTTCATTCGTTGTGGCGTGAAGGAGTAACAAACATACACACACACACACACATACAAACTTTCGGCTTTATAATATTAGTGTGAAGTGTGATAGTGTGAAGTGTGATAAATAATGTAGAAGACGTGAGTGGGTACTTCGTCACGTAGTTTTCGTCTCAGTATGATTGAATAAAAATTCTTTTCTAAAAACCGACTTCAAACGTCACTACAAAGTATAAAAATAATTTTATTTTGTATACGTTTGTTGAAGAAACGATGAATCCGATACGCGATGCTCGCCCGATTTCAATAAGCGTGTCTTTTATATGTCACCATAAGGTAAGCGTCGCGCATCGATTTCATCGTTTCTAGTCGCGTTAGTCGGTTCAGAAGCCCCGGAGTAATCGGTGGACATACATAGGAAAAAAAAAGATACCGGCCGAATTGATAGCCTCCTCCTTTTTGGAAGTCGGTTAAAAACTACATTAATTGTATTATAGCTTTCCTTGATGATAAAATTTTTTAATGCTGAAATCTTCCGGCTTCACACATTTTCACCAACCATACATTTGCATGGGGATAGTAATTGAGAATTAATTGGAGAGTGACAGATTATTTTTTATTACGGAAAACCAGAGAATTCCCGCGAGATTTATTTGAAACAACTCCACACGGATGAAGTCGCGGGCATCAGCTAGTATTTTATAATTGAGTATTAGCTTGCAAAAGGAATTAAAGAAATAAAAACCTTCGTGATGTCCGCAATTCGTCCGTTTTATTTCCGTAAAATGTGCGTGACACAAGCTAATTTACATGATTGCGGCGGCAACCCACGCGGTACGCACAAAAGAAGAGCAGTCACGCGGTAGTTTATCTAATTTTATTGTATATCTTATTTTATTACACGATTTTCTTTATTGTTCTTTGATCTAAAATATTCACATACTATTCGCTTAGACGAGGGACGTGTAACCTCTTTGCAGTGTGCAAATTGAAAACTATCAAGAAATAAGGTGGATCCTCTAAATTCGTCATCGAAAATTTTAGAGTGGATCATGTCTTAAATGTATCATGCGTGATTACCATAATAAGAATTCTCACATTTTATATATTATGTATTAATATTATGCCAGTTTTTTTTAAACTTTGAAAGATTAAGTGCTATGTTTCGAAACGTAGTGTAGGTTATAACTTCACTTGTAGTTGGTGTACATTGACAAGTTTATCCAACCACACTACCGTGTAGACAGATCCAATTTGGTTGAGATACATCGTAGATGACCTCTGTTGGTGGTTGGTTCCGATCGTGTAAAAATTCGATTGAGGGGTTAGGATAGCCACCGCACACGATTCGAATTTTTATTGCCATTTTGGATGACGGTGTTTAAATTAATTTCTGGTTCTGTGAGACGATAAAACGTTAGCTATATCTTTCAAGCGATAAACGCGGATATACAAGTAGTTCTTGCAATTCACGACGGCACGTGGCTCATGGTTGTGTGTGTCTCGTATCTATGTAAGTATGAGCGAGAGCTTGCTCGCGCCTTACCGCTCCCACCTATGCTCCTGACAGGTACGCACACTTGCGCAATGTGCATACACAACGTAACCACAAGTAAAGCGCCCGTAACTTCGTGAGATAAACGTACTATACCTATTTGTCATAATATACTTTATCCTATTTACAATTTAAATGTGTTAATTTTTCACTGCTTGATAAATAATCAACACACAACAAGTTAACTATTCAAATAAATCCTGCTTATGCAACGGTGCATTAAAACCATAAATAATAAATAATTACACATAATATTTTTACGTTGTTTATGCAAAGCATCCGCAAAGCATCCGCAATGATGATGAGTTTCACTGTAATGAAAACCAGCTTCACATCATAAACATAAAACACAAACAAGTTACTTGTTTTATGTCTCGATGAATTATATCGCCGACGTTGAGCTAGCTAAACAGGTGAAATAGGATACGCACAATGATTTAGGGCCGATTTCTCCAAAATAAACAAGTCTTATCCGAGCGTATATATTTTGCCAGTTTTTGTATTGAAAATGTGCCAAAATATCTTTACGTTCGGGCACAGAATTCCTAATAGTACTTGGTTTAGATAAGAGCTATTTTGGACTGATGAATTCAATCCTTAGTTTCAATCTGACACCCAGCAGACACCTATAGACAGCGATTGAAAAATTCATTCGCTGCCTATAGACAATACCTTTACTTTAATAACAGTTACTATAACAGTTTTTCTAAACGCAGTTATGTTGATCGGTACAGGATCGAAGGAAGTGAAAGTCCACAAGAGATCTGTCAAAAACTTCACAATAGAAGCTGTCTATGTTTTTGGGAATTAAAATTAATGTAGAGCTACGTAGAGCTACATGTAGGTAATACACCACCTAGTCAATTTATGTAATTAACTACATTTCATAGAAATAACAAATATTTAAACCTGAATAGCCATAATAATTAATTTCATCAATCAATAAGTATAATGGTATTCATTATTATTTTGTGGACTGTATTAAATTTTTCATTCATAAAGTTATTTAACATATTATTTGCTTTATAATAAAGTATAATATATTCCTATTAGTGACAAGGTCAAGGTTTTGTGTTGCACTATTTATTTACTTTTATGTTTTGTTATTTTTTTATGCAATAAAGTTGTATAAATAAATAAATATACCTACTCAATGTAACTGTTAGAAATATTATATTTTTTTTATCGGTGATCTTTCCTAAAGTGTATTATTTCCTGAAACCCTAAACCTTACCTTCTATTACCTATATATAATACCTTCCCTACTCGAAGGTGAAAATAATGTACTTTTACAGTATTTATACTTACGTTTTATAATATTGTAGGATTTGCCTCCTACAAAAATTAATTATATTTTTTTGTTTCAGCACAACGAGTTCCACACAAGAAGATGAACCAGAGTGGTCTAGAAATGCAACAATAAATGAATACCTCGGACACAATGTGACGAATGAAACATTTGGTACGTATCTAGTACTTATTTGAAAAAAAAAACATAACTTTTAATTTTGAAGTCGCTTAAAAATGTAGCTTATACCCGTCTACACGATGTAAACTATAATTTTTATCTTATCTACGATGTCACCGGATGGTAAGTGACGATGCAGTGTTTTTTTTATTCGATGAAAAGATAGTCTTTGACTGCGATCTCACCTGATGTTAAGTGACGATGCAGTCTAATGCAGTGTACATCAACCCAAACCCCTAATCTGTTTCTACACGTTATCGTGCCGGAACGCTGAATCTCTTGGCGGCACGTCTTTGACGGTAGGGTAGTAACTAGCCACGGCCAAAGCCTTTTACCAGACCAGACCAGAGATAATTTATAATTCCCACATTACCCCCACCGAGAATCGAACTCGAGATCTCCCAGTTATAAGACCACAGCGCTCACCACTGCGCCAGAGAGGTCGTCTTTTTTTTCTCTCACTATTTTATACGGGACTTTTAAAGGTGACCTTTATGTCAGCCCCATCGGTACACACAAAATATCCCAATTAACTATATAAAAAATAATCTACTTATATATCTAAGTAGTTGAACTCTACTTTATTAAAGGGTTTGTTCCAGACACGCTGTACGATGTGCCGACGGGCATGATTGTACTGCTGTCGTTTTTGTACGGCTCAATATCAGTACTGGCAGTAGTCGGAAATTTCCTCGTCATGTGGATTGTGGCGACGTCACGTCGGATGCAGAGTGTTACGAACTGTTACATAGCTAATTTAGCCCTAGCTGATATTGTTATAGGATTATTTGCTGTACCATTCCAAGTAAGTATTTGAAAATAGCTAAGCACGAGTAAGTACATCGTATCGTATTATATAAACTTATAAATACTTTTTACAAAACCGACTACAAACACAAACAAAGTATATCAATTGTGCCTATAAAATTGGAAGAGTCCTCGATTTCTCCAGGATCCCATCATCAGAACCTGACTTGAAGACAATGGGACCATCTGGAAAGTATACCCTTTCAAACAAAAAAAGAATTATCCAAATCGGTCCAGGCTTCTTTAAGTAATCGGGGAACATACATAACGACGAATTGAGAACCTCCTCCATTTTTGGAATTCGGTTAAAAATTATAAAATTTTGGTTACATTTACATACATAGTTCCTTACGGAAATCTGTTAGGTATACGATCCAATTCATCACCTTTTTTATTTCATGGCAAGATAGCTCTTGACTACGATCTCATCTTATGATGTGTGAGTGACTATGCAGTTTTAGATGGTAGCGCGATAGGAACACATACCCTGTTAGTATAGAAGTTTTTAATTGAATGCTTACCCCGAATCGATTTCTACACACCGACACCGTCGCAAATGTTTCCAAATTTTTAAAATTTCAAGTTCCTAATTTTATAGTAAAGTCTTCCATTTCACTTTTCAACTGATATATATTTCAACAGTACCTTTGAAATGTAACCTTATTTTGTGACCTTAAGACTCATCTTTGGTTGATTGATTTAGTTAAACGTTTTTAGTGCTTTTGCTTTCGACCTTGCTCGCCTTTGATAAACGATAAGCGTAAGGGTAAAAATCGTTTATAGAAAAAAGCAAAACGTTTAAACGCACTTATGACTGTTTAAACCGTTTTTCTAACTCTATTTCTATATTTGTAATCCTTCGTGTAAACCTACGAATAAATAATAAGTAAGGAAGCCTAATTCAGAACAAAATCCACTCAAAAATGGCTTTACTTCAAACCAAAACGATGTATGATTCAAAATACGAATCACTTCCGAGGTTACAGATAGACATGCTGGTGACATGCTGCTGACATGGGGGTGATTGATTCAAATTCAGAACGAAAGCAGGGATTGGTTCGCGCCCGTGCTGCTATGTTTGCTATGACAGCTGAGTCATTGGACGATGTTATAAAAATTTGACGTGCAAGAAAAATGTCCAACTGTTGACGTGCTATTTTTGTTTTTAATCCCCGCCTCCAACAGGTCAATTTTAATCTCCACCCACTTTGGCACTATTTTTGTTGGGGTCATTTTTTTAACGCAATTAGACTTCCTTACTTATTATTTATTCGTAGGGTTAAATTGTAAATCTTGTTAACGCGATAAAAAGCTTCATTGCTTTGTTGTTTGTTGTTTTAGTTCCAAGCCGCGCTGCTCCAGCGGTGGTTGCTGCCACATTTTATGTGCGCTTTCTGTCCGTTCGTGCAAGCTTTGAGCGTGAACGTCAGCGTGTTCACTTTGACTGCGATCGCCGTGGACCGACACCGAGCCATAATTACACCGCTCAGGTATGTTCTTAAAAGGTTTTTAACGTATGAAAAGAACGTTTCAAAAAAAATTAATTAGAAGGATGAAGATAATGATCACGCTAATATAAGGGGAAAGTTTGTGTGTGTATGTGTGTGTGTGTGTGTGTGTGTGTGTGTGTGTGTGTGTGTGTGTGTGTGTGTGTGTGTGTGTGTGTGTGTCCGCATGCCTGATGCGTGTGTGTGTGTGTGTGTCCGCATGCCTGATGCGTGTATCCACGCGGAGAAAGCCGCGAGCATAATCTAGTAATTGTATGAATATATGTATTGAATATGTATTGAATAATATATGTATTTCCTCTAATATTATCATAATACCATAATGTACCTTTTTATCAATTTGTACAAGTTATTTAATTATTTCCATAGGTACAAAGTATAAGTATTTGACTATTCACTGCGATAAAGTTTATTTCGACTAATTTAATAATTTTGCTCTACCTATTCACAAATAATAAAAGCGGCCAAGTGCGAGTCGCGAGATGCTTATTAATAGAGTCCCGTTGGCAGTTGGCACCCTTTGGCTACGGAATCATAAAAACTAACTAACTAAATAACTAGAAACGTGATATTTTCATTCTGCAATATTTCCTTGTTTGTTACATTATGGTAAGTATTTGCTCAACATTCACATTATTTTTATATCTCCAGACAGTTTGGCTTTTTCCCTTAGCGGCTTCTCACGTTTTCTGAGAAATAGGTCCGTATTATTTTGCAAAAGTGTTAATGTTCTGAAATGTTTATTTTCTCGCAGATGGCTCACTTGCTATCTAAATTGACTTCCACTTAAACATCTACACCGTATGTAACAGGTTATTTCATTTTTAACCGAACATGAAATGAGGGATGATATAAATTTGACGTATCGTTTGACGTTTAACGACCTCCCTGGCGCAGTGGTGAGCGCTGTGGTCTTATAACTGGGAGGTCTCGGGTTCGATTCCCGGCGGTGGCAACTTAGGAATTTATAATTTCTAAATTGTATCTGGTCTGGTCTGGTGTGAAGCTTTGGCCGTGGCTAGTTACCCAAAGACGTGCCGCCAAGCGATTTAGCTTTCCGGCACGATAGCGTGTAGAAACCGATTAGGGTTATGGGTTGAATTTACACTGCTATACCCCTTCTAAGTTAGCCCGCTACCATCTTAGACTGCATCGTCACTTACCATCAGGTGAGATCGCAGTCAAAGGCTATCTTGTCATCGAATAAAAAAAATAATAATCTGTGTGTCTGTCTGTTTCCTAAACGAATGTACCAATTTTGATGCGGTTTTTTCTGCTAGAAAACCAAGGTGATAGAGATGTTTCGTACCTACCTATAATTTAAGAAGATCAGCTTATTTCCTACTCGATTAAAGGATCTTACAAACATTACTGTTGCGATTGATTTGTTTGATGTACCTACTCTTTGGTTGATTTCCAAGCATGGTAACCTTGAACTGATGCTGCAGAATGAAGCAGACTGCAGGGTAACCAACTCCTCATTTGCTGGTTTCCTCTCAATGATTTCCTTTAATGTATTTTATTTTAAAGAAATATTAGTCCAGCTGAACTTAAGTTATATTTACCTCTCCCCTCCAAATAAGCGAAAATTTTGTGCTAGGAGGGGGCACGACAATAGTGCAACGGGCGGGGTTCGAATCGGCAACCTGTAAGTTTTCATTCCGCACCTTTAACCATTGAGCTATTGAGGTATTGAGGTTTGTTCAAGGATGTTAAATCGCTAAAACGCACTTAGCTCCAAAAAGTTAGAAATGCGTCCCTGAGATTCGAATCCCGCCGAAATTCGCTATTTAATTAAAATTGGAATAGGATTCATAATAATTAATCAAAGTAACATTAATAGCAAAGCAATAGTTTTAGAAAGTTGAATTCCAGTGATAAAACAGCTTTCAATAACAATGTAATAAGTTACACGGGCTACCGAATATTTCAGCTATTAACAATCGACCTAATAAATAATTTTATCGCAAAATAACATCGTGAAAGAGTGTCGGTTTACTGATTCCACGAGTGGCCGGAAAAGTTTCACGTCATGATAAAGTGGTAGGAAATACCAAACAAAATCCATACCAGTGATAGGCGCAGACCGACACGATCGTTCTATACAACAGTAGCCCATTCTTTCAGGAAAATTGATCAAGAGATCCATTCGTTATGTAAACTTACGTATTATTCATATTATCATGAATGTGTTATTTTTAATAAATTTTAAACGTATTAAACGTATTTTACCTATATTTTAAAAAAATATAGTTAAAATACGTTTTGTAAGCGGGCTTCAAAATACAACATCTTAAGCCCGCGACTTCGTCCGTCCGTAGCTCCGTAAGTTATAGATATTTTTGAAATTTCCTTGGAAGTGTGCTTTCTGGGATAATAGTTGGTAATCTACAACACTCTCCTGGTGCTAAACTATAGGTATCACGTCAATCTGTAGCTTTGCTGTGGCTTGAATAAAAACTAACAACAAACAACCAGAAACATTCGTTCATAATATAATAGTCCATAAAAACTGAAAAAAAAATTCAACTTAACTGTAAAGTTATTATATACCTACTTATAAATGGTTATAGGTCACTCTTAAATAGTTTTTCTTTCAACCACACTGAGCGTAGTTTATTGTTGCAAGTGACAGCTTACCCTCTCTCTATAGTCAATAAAATAATCATATCAGTCGGTGTAACTAATATTTTGTAAATAAGCAAAATATTAGTAAGCAAGTATTTTTTGTGTCACAAGCGCACGATGGCATTTAGGGCGGGTTGTGCCCGTATTGGTACTTAAAGGTGACAGGGATTATACGTAAAGAGCAACTCGCGCGTGATTTGTTTTACGATGAAAACGAGGACTATCGTCATAATTGAAGTGGCCTGAGTAATTTAATCTATTAACGAGTGAAATGGAATCCACAGTGGTGGTATCTGTGACAGATTTATGCTTCACTGCATCGTCACATTAAGCCGCGCCTAAGATGCATAAATCTAGAGGACTAATGCTACAGACCTTGGTGGTAGTTTGGCGTAGAAGACACCTAAATCTATTGCGACTACCGAGCTTAACTATCTCAGTATTAATACATAAATCTCTCACTGCCTCGTATTTCTCTTCCATGAATCATATATTTTTGATACACTTAGTTTCATTCATTCATAATTTCATTCATAACAAGTTAGTTGAAAGAATCGACGGTCATTCTACGAAAATGCAGGTACAATGAGATGGAATACAGAAAATCGAACCTTTTTCATTTTACCAGGACTGGTGTGTAATTTTATACAATAAAATATTACCTAAACAAAATGTCAATATTAAAAATTAATAATTTTAAATGTCATTGTAAATAGTTAGTAATAATAATACATAGAAAATTGAGCCTTAATAGATACATTTAACAATATAATATTATATTCAATACAGTAGTCAATATTATCAAGAGGGGAAAAGTATCAGATAGAAGTGATAATAATTTAACCGGTACAACGGTAATCGATTGATATATGCACTGTAGGTCACAAGTTCTCAATCTATATAAAACGAATTCTTAAAATAGAATCAGTCAATATTATATTTTTGCCTACACTTTTCTAAAGCGCGAGCACTAACGGCATACACTTTACTCGAAGCCTTGATAAATGGTAGAAATGGAACACCGAGCTTTTCGTAGTATTTCACTCAGAAATAGCTTTATAAACCATTTCAATATTAGACCTAGAATTTAGTGATATTTTCAACGGATTCAATAGATTAAGGCCAGCTACTCACTAAAGCGGAGATAGCAGCCCTGGTAGCAAAGGCGGGAGAAATTTTATCCCCGGGAAAAGGATAAAAAGTTTATCCCCTCGCTTAGCTTTATCCACCCGTCGAGCATTGGCACAGCGGTGGAAATAACACTCAGTGGATATACTTATGGAAAAATATACATCGCCTTCTCCTCTGTCGCCATGCTTTAGCATAGGGAAAAGACAATTTTATCCCCTGTCAGTGGATAAAATCGGGGGAAAAAACTTTTATCTCCTGCCCATGCTACCAGTGCTGGAGAGTATATAGAAAAGCGGCGTAGCAGGCAGGCGTTTCCACTAAAGTGAAAAGTAGATATCTTGTAATATCATAAAGCGGCACGATGCCTTTACACCAAAGAAAATGAGACATTTCCTTTCCTCTTACCTTTAAATTTTTTGTCCGCTGAAGTTATTTGAAGAGGCATTAGGGGGATACAGATATCCTCTTGTTTATTCGGCCAGCGTGGTGGACTTCTGGCCTAAGGCCTTTTTATTCGAGCGGAGACTTGTGTCTAATACGTAGTACGTACTGGATCAATGGATGAATGGATGGAGAAATGTCTACTCTCCTCTCCGCCTATCTCCGGTTTGGTGGATACCGGACCTTATATTGGGTTGCTAAAAATATGTTTTTGTTTCAGCGCACACACGTCAAAGCGTATCGCTAAGGTTGTAATAGTATTTATATGGGTTTTAGCGCTATCGCTCGCCGCACCCATGGCAATGTCATGGGAGGTTATCATGGTAGAAGAACAGGACCCAGGTAAACAATTAATATCTATCTTATTTTGAAGCTTTAATGTCTTATCTTTTTGCGTATTGTTCATTCGATTGAAGTTGAACTAAAAATGGGCCGCAGAGATAGCTTGCATACGTATGATATGACGCACATAGAATAATGTTGTTAAATAAGTTCCGCCAATATAAGTGAAGTATAGGTATTAGGTATTATTTTATTTATTTTTGAGACCCTCTACTTTATAATAAACTAGATGATACCCGCGACTTCGTCCACGTCGATTAAAGTTTTTCAATTCCCACGGGAACTTTAATTTTCCGGGATAAAATGTCTATGTGTAAATCCTGGGTATGAGCTATCTCCATTTCAAATTTCAGCCAAATCGGTTCATTCGTTGTGGCGTGAAGAAGTAACAAACATACACACACACATACAAACTTTCAGCTTTATAATATTAGTGTGATAGTGTTTCTTTTTACAAAGGTAACCATCCCAATTATCGACGTTGTTTCAGTCTTGTAACTTCTGTCCTTGAGTTTAAGTTATAATAAATATCTAATAAATAAATAATTATACTTAATATAATTATTAATACAAGATAATACTTCAACATCGTACTAATTTAATTTGTTATTTATATCGCAAGCTATAGTAAAATTCATTTACGCAATCTTAAATAATACCTGTAGAAGTGCGTCCAATATTAAATTAAACATCGAAAAGTTATGGCTTAATATTTTCTCAAGCAGAAAACTTATTTAAGACATTGTTACTGTTATTTGAAAAGCAATTAACTAAGAATTAGTTGAATAATTCCACGAACAATTAAATAACATTGTTGCTGTTCAGTGGTTTTTGAACTAGAATAGCTAATATTACTCCTAACAAAATTAGTAAGGACTAGACATATCATATTTACACATAAACTTTCTAAGTAATATTGCTGCCGTAGGTATTTACTGTGACAGATGTTGGCCTTGCGAAAGTTATTACTTTAACGACTTTGATCCTGTAATGTTACGGCTTAGATTTTGGCTTAACTTTTACATATTGAAGACCAATGCCAATTTTGGTTGGCCGTAGTTTTTTTTGTTTTTAAAAAAGGAGGAAGTTCTCAATTCGTCGGAATCTTTTTTATTTTTATTTTTTATGTATGTGCCCTCGAAGACGCCTGGACCGATTTGGAAAATCCTTTTTTTATTTGAAAAGGTATACTTTCCAAGTGGTGGTGGCTGACTATGGAGTCAGCAGGTCAAGATCTGGTGATGGAATCCTGGAGAAATCCAGGGAACTCTTCAAATTTTATAGGCACAGTTGGAATATTTTGTAGTGGCGTTAGAAGTCGGTTTTGTAAAAAGATTTTTTATATTTATATTATTTTATTTAAAGACTCACATTTCTGTATCGTAAATAAAGTACATATCCTACTTATAATAATATTATAAATGTGAAAGTGTGGATGTTTAGATGTTTGTTACTCAATCACGTCGCAACGACTGAACCGATTCTGCTGAAATTTGGTACAGAAGTAGACCACAGTCTGGAATAACATATAAGCTTTTTATCCCGGAAAATGAGAGAGTTCCCGCGGTAATTAAAAAACCTCAGTCCACACGAACGAAGTCGCGGGAATCAACTAGTAATATAATATGTAGTATCAACATTGGAATTATATTTACACAGTAATAGACAGAACAAATTGTTCGCTTGAGATCGTAACTTGAAACTACTCATATGTACAATTACCTAAAGAAAATAAGTTTAACATTCAAATCATAAAGGTATTTCTCTTGAGTATTAATTCTAAAATCGGTATAAAATAAAAAAGATTCCTGAAAATGGTATCTACTGCATTAATTTTTGGGATTGTTTTTTAATTGTATAAGAACTTAATTAATGATATTATAATTTCCAAGAAAATTATTTATTTTTTACTTTATTGTAAAATTATGTTAGTATAATATACATTTACATCGTACCATCCTACTGATATAATAAATGCGAAAGTTTGAATGTATCGCGCCATAAACGACTGAACAGATTTAGCTGAAATTTTGCATAGAGATAAGATTACAGTCTGAAATAAAACATAGCTACTTTTTATACCGGAAAATAGTCGAGCATATTATATTTATACTTCAATTTAAAAATTACAACAATATAAATAATATCTTCTATTTTCGTTATATTAGCTTTTCAATATAAATAATGAATAATTTCTGTTGCAGTTTCCAACCACGAGAAACCATTTTGCGCACCAACGGAGTTCGGATCTCATTCTTTAGCAATTTATAGACTGTTATTGTATATTTTCCAAGTAAGTAGCTGTAAAATCTTTTAAAATAACTTTTTGTTCCAGCGTTATCATTCGTTCATGGGTTCGGAAACTTGGAAGTAAATATATGTAGTTATTTGATTGATTCTATTATACTAGAAGTAGTAGTAGAGTGAAATAATTTTTTTCTAATTTGGGTCCGATGGCCTGATACCTTCTTATTCTAATGTTAGAAGGCTTGTAGCCCAGGTCCAGTAATAGGTCGAGATGATGACGAAATAAAATTTGGTAGAGATCACAGCGACACGACTTTGAGCTCCCTTTTCATTTATACCGGTTGAAATTTTAATGGTTGTACTCCCTGAAAGAGGTGAATGTGCTCATGAAACTGAACAACTTTCCCCAGGGAACATAGGTCAAAATATGAAAAAAAAAATTGAAACCTCCATACAAACTTGACGATCAGCTGATTGATTTACTATGGGAGGTCCAAATTTTTTTTTCATATTTCGACCTATGTTCCTTGGGGAAAGTTGTTCAGTTTCATGAGCACATTCACCTCTTTCAGGGAGTACAACCAATGAAATTTCACCGTGTATAATTTTTCATTTAGATATTTAGGTCTACATTCCTAGGTCGTTCCACCGAAACGTATCTACAAAGTTATTCGCTAACTTCTTTCTGATTTGCAGCACTAGATGCCTATCTTTCATGGAATGCCTTTTAAAATTCGTTCTTTCCGGCATCTACAAGAATGAATAGATAAATCTGGATTAGGAACGTTAAAAGGGCATACAGGCTATGAACCAAAAGACAATAATACAACTCGTAGATAATGAAATAAAAAAATAATAAAATAATTTTATGAGCGCCGCACCAAGGATAAATTCGCTAAGAGCATCTTGGAGAAATGCCCATTTCTATATTGTACAAAAGTGAACCGTTAACTTGCAGTAATACCATGCTATAATAGTTGAACGAAGCCTTGTCTAATCTACAGTGCAATGCTCATAGACCAAGATCCGAGATCGATATTACGCATTTTCAATTCAAAACTAAAGTCTGAGATCGCAACTTTTGTGTAGAAGTCAACAGTTTAGCGCTAGGCTCAGTAACGTGAAGTTTTAGAGTATTTGGTCCTTATAGATTTATAAACACATATCAAAAATTCCGGGGCCGGCGGGATTCGAACCCACATCTCTCTGGGAATCGCGCCCTGAGTGTGTTATCCGTTACACCACGGCGAACCACACGTCAACCACGAAATTAGTGATATGTATCTACTTTTTCAATCAGTTTTATAGCAACTGTTAGCGACATCTAGTAGCGACACATTACAGTTGTCGATCTACTTTTTTCCAAGACACCATATTACAATGGAGCTCTTAAGAAATTATAGATGCCACATTGCTTGTTACAATTTTTAATTTTTTTTTTTTTTTTTTTTTTTTTTATTGAAGTGTTAACCTACACTTAAAGGAAATAACCTAATAGATTTATAAACACATATCAAAAATTCCGGGGCCGGCGGGATTCGAACCCACATCTCTCTGGGAATCGCGCCCTGAGTGTGTTATCCGTTACACCACGGCGAACCACACGTCAACCACGAAATTAGTGATATGTATCTACTTTTTCAATCAGTTTTATAGCAACTGTTAGCGACATCTAGTAGCGACACATTACAGTTGTCGATCTACTTTTTTCCAAGACACCATATTACAATGGAGCTCTTAAGAAATTATAGATGCCACATTGCTTGTTACAATTTTTAATTTTTTTTTTTTTTTTTTTTTTTTTTTTTTTTTTTTTTTTTTTTTTTTTTTTTTTTTATTGAAGTGTTAACCTACACTTAAAGGAAATAACCTAATAGATTTATAAACACATATCAAAAATTCCGGGGCCGGCGGGATTCGAACCCACATCTCTCTGGGAATCGCGCCCTGAGTGTGTTATCCGTTACACCACGGCGAACCACACGTCAACCACGAAATTAGTGATATGTATCTACTTTTTCAATCAGTTTTATAGCAACTGTTAGCGACATCTAGTAGCGACACATTACAGTTGTCGATCTACTTTTTTCCAAGACACCATATTACAATGGAGCTCTTAAGAAATTATAGATGCCACATTGCTTGTTACAATTTTTAATTTTTTTTTTTTTTTTTTTTTTTTTTTTTTTTTTTTTTTTTTTTTTTTTTTTTTTTTTTTTTTTTTTTTTATTATTGAAGTGTTAACCTACACTTAAAGGAAATAACCTAATAGATTTATAAACACATATCAAAAATTCCGGGGCCGGCGGGATTCGAACCCACATCTCTCTGGGAATCGCGCCCTGAGTGTGTTATCCGTTACACCACGGCGAACCACACGTCAACCACGAAATTAGTGATATGTATCTACTTTTTCAATCAGTTTTATAGCAACTGTTAGCGACATCTAGTAGCGACACATTACAGTTGTCGATCTACTTTTTTCCAAGACACCATATTACAATGGAGCTCTTAAGAAATTATAGATGCCACATTGCTTGTTACAATTTTTAATTTTTTTTTTTTTTTTTTTTTTATTGAAGTGTTAACCTACACTTAAAGGAAATAACCTAATAGATTTATAAACACATATCAAAAATTCCGGGGCCGGCGGGATTCGAACCCACATCTCTCTGGGAATCGCGCCCTGAGTGTGTTATCCGTTACACCACGGCGAACCACACGTCAACCACGAAATTAGTGATATGTATCTACTTTTTCAATCAGTTTTATAGCAACTGTTAGCGACATCTAGTAGCGACACATTACAGTTGTCGATCTACTTTTTTCCAAGACACCATATTACAATGGAGCTCTTAAGAAATTATAGATGCCACATTGCTTGTTACAATTTTTAATTTTTTTTTTTTTTTTTTTTTTTTTTTTTTTTTTTTTTTTTTTTTTTTTTTTTTTTTATTTTTATTAAAAATTAAAAAAGTAGATCGACAACTGTAATGTGTCGCTACTAGATGTCGCTAACAGTTGCTATAAAACTGATTGAAAAAGTAGATACATATCACTAATTTCGTGGTTGACGTGTGGTTCGCCGTGGTGTAACGGATAACACACTCAGGGCGCGATTCCCAGAGAGATGTGGGTTCGAATCCCGCCGGCCCCGGAATTTTTGATATGTGTTTATAAATCTATTAGGTTATTTCCTTTAAGTGTAGGTTAACACTTCAATAAAAAAAAAAAAAAAAAAAAAAAAAAAAAAAAAAAAAAAAAAAAAAAAAAAAAAAAAAAAAAAAAAAAAAAAAAAAAAAATTAAAAATTGTAACAAGCAATGTGGCATCTATAATTTCTTAAGAGCTCCATTGTAATATGGTGTCTTGGAAAAAAGTAGATCGACAACTGTAATGTGTCGCTACTAGATGTCGCTAACAGTTGCTATAAAACTGATTGAAAAAGTAGATACATATCACTAATTTCGTGGTTGACGTGTGGTTCGCCGTGGTGTAACGGATAACACACTCAGGGCGCGATTCCCAGAGAGATGTGGGTTCGAATCCCGCCGGCCCCGGAATTTTTGATATGTGTTTATAAATCTATTAGGTTATTTCCTTTAAGTGTAGGTTAACACTTCAATAAAAAAAAAAAAAAAAAAAAAAAAAAAAAAAAAAAAAAAAATTAAAAATTGTAACAAGCAATGTGGCATCTATAATTTCTTAAGAGCTCCATTGTAATATGGTGTCTTGGAAAAAAGTAGATCGACAACTGTAATGTGTCGCTACTAGATGTCGCTAACAGTTGCTATAAAACTGATTGAAAAAGTAGATACATATCACTAATTTCGTGGTTGACGTGTGGTTCGCCGTGGTGTAACGGATAACACACTCAGGGCGCGATTCCCAGAGAGATGTGGGTTCGAATCCCGCCGGCCCCGGAATTTTTGATATGTGTTTATAAATCTATTAGGTTATTTCCTTTAAGTGTAGGTTAACACTTCAATAAAAAAAAAAAAAAAAAAAAAAAAAAAAAAAAAAAAAAAAAAAAAAAAAAAAAAAAAAAAAAAAAAAATTAAAAATTATTTGGTCCTTGACTCCTTTGATTGATTGATTGATTGATTTGTTATTTGGTGATTGATTGGAAAAGAGACAAGTGGCTGTAATTAGCTTATTTTTACTCTACTATTACTAAGCCTCCGCTATCTCTCCGTCCGTCTATCGGCGGACTGAATTGTATAGACAATTTTCACAAAGTGTGTATTTCTATTGACGATATTAACAAAAATAGCACAATTAAGTAGTTTAGTGTTCATTCCTAAAATAGTCCTGCACCCAACAGGAATTATCGTTCAGTGCAACTTGTTGGTACTATGTTAAAGGATTTATGTTATTAGGATCTTCATCGCCTAATTAGACCAACTTTCTCATGTAGCTTCTATGCGTTAGACATAAATACCCACGCAAAGTTAAGATCTCCGGGCTTAATTCCTTGAGTACTCTCAAGGGATTAAGCCCGCACATCTTTTTCTAAATATATAGAAGGCAAAGGTGACTGACTGATCTATCAACGCGCAGCTCTAACCACTGGACCGATCGAGCTGAAATTTGGCACACAGGTAGCTATGATGACGTAGTCATTCTCTAAGAAAGGATTTTTCAAAATTCAACCTCGGGGTAACCGAAGGAGGTAAAATAGGGGTTTAAAAAATTGAACATATCGTGAGCGAAGCCGTGGGTAAAAGCTAGTTAAATATAAAAAAAAGTTTTGTTTTAATAAAAATCTCTGCTAAAAGTTTTCCGACCTGCATTGTTTTACTGATTGTATAAATAAACGAAGGGCGAACTTTTGTTCACTAATTAAAATAATAATTTTATTTACATTGATCACAACTTGTTTGAAAGCTCAGATCGTCAACCTCTTTTCTTTTATGTACACACACATTGTACCTACACACTACGTCATCGCTTCATTTGCGAAATGCCTAAGAGAAATAAACCCTCTTCAAATATTTACCCAACGGAATTCCCAAAAGTATTGTAGGAGATTTTTACTGTCTTTGGGAGCTCAGTATATCGTTAACTTTACTCGTAGGCTGCTTCAGAATACTGCCATTGCTCACTCATAAATATTCGATTTTGAATTGATATTGCTGGTAATTTACATTGAAGTTCAAGTTCCAAGTCTTCAGTACGATTTTATAATACTCACCTACAAGAGAACAAAATGAAAACACTTTTACTCATACGAGAAAAGCATAATTATTATACAATTGAAAATGATATAAATGATAAAAGCGTGGATTTAACTCGCTCCAACAATTCATGAGAAGGCAATAACTGTATTATTCACAGCATAAACCCTTACTCTGTGGGATAAGTAATTGCTTTTTAAGTACAACCGCCGAGTTTCTTACTGATTCTTCTCGGCTAAAATGTACCAATGGTAGATTATACTTCACGATTCACAAGTACCTACCGTGTAAAAGTTAATTTATATAAAAACTTTTCTATTCTATTTTATTTAAACTAGCTTTGCCCGCGGCTTAGCTCACGTTAAGTTCGATTTTAAAACCCCTATTTTACCCCATTAGGGATTGTATTTTCAAATATCCTTTCTTAGCGGATGCCTATGTATCTATATGCCAAATTTCAGCTCGATCACTCCAGTTGTATGAGCTGTGTGTTGACAGATCAGTGAGTCAAGCAAACAGTCAGTCATTTACCTGTTCTTTTTATATATTTAGATTACATCGGTGTTATGGGGAAATAAAACATTTTTTTCCTTCAACTGTCATATACCTTGTTGGCCTTGTTGCTTACTTCACTAATATAATTTGTTTTGTGCAGTATATCATTCCACTATGCGTTATTACATTCGCCTACGTGCACATGGCCAAGAAGCTGTGGGGTGCGCGGGCGCCGGGCAACGCCCAAGAAATACGTGATGCCAACCAAATGAAGAACAAGAAAAAGGTATGTTCTTAAAAGGATAATATGTTCTTTTTTGTTCAAAATGAAAAGGAAAGGCCTAAAACTATCTAATTCAAAACTAGCAGTGCCAAATGAAGCCAAATGAATGTGAATAATTTCCTTGAATATTGTATACCTATGTGAAAGGACTAGACTTGTGACCGGCGACTTATGACCTAAACAATTTGACTAACCATAACTTATAATTACAAATTGAATTAAATGAATGCATCAGTCAAAAGCTCTTCAAGACACTTAAAAGTAGGTACACATTAGGTAGGTACATTACATATAAAAGTTTCAAGTAATAAAACAAGTGTTATTTTCTGTCCGGATCTTTAACTTATAAATATTTATTCCATTGTTTTAACAACCTTTACGCACTTTTAATGATGTGTTTAATTATTGTAATAAGTAGGTATTTTTTGATGTATTTACACAATAATTATATCCACATATCATCTTCCAGCATTAATATAATTCGTCTTTCGACGCAACGCAACCTTTTACTCTTTGATCTACTTAATTAAATTAAATTATCTTGAACAAACATTTTGAGCATGAACCAAAAACATTCTGTAAGCCAAAAGTATAAAATAATAATTAAATTCTACTTGAAAATTCTCCCGTACGAGATAATTAAATTATTATCCAACTGATGTTAATCCTTACTATCCTTACTAATATCCTTACTAATATTATAAATGTGAAAGTGTGTTGGTTTGTAGGTTTTTCCTTCAGTCATGCTGCAACAGAGCTACGGATCGACGTGATTTTTGTATGGATATAGTTGAGGACCTTGAGAGTGACGGAATTTATCCCGGAAAATCAAAGAGTTCCCGCGGGAATTAAAAAACTAAATCCACGCGGACGAAGTCGCGGGCATCAGCTAATATTAATATAAACCTGAACTAGTATTGTCCCAATGAAGAATAATTAACCAGTAGTTAATTAAAACTGATAGCACGCTACAAGAGTAAATCTTTATTGAAAACGGACTTATGACGTAATATGCAATATTAGTGCACAGGAAACACGATTTCATCCGTGATTTGTTTCTCCATGTACTTACCGATTTAATTAATTTTATAATTAAAATTAATATTCGTATTAAATAATAAATAATTGTATTATAATCTGTAAATCCTACTAATATTATAAATGCGAAAGTTTGGATGGATGGATGGATAGATGGATGTTTGTTACTCAATCACGTCGCAACAACTGAACCAATTTGGCTGGCCGCTATCTACTTTTTATTCCGGAAAATTTAACAGTTCCCGCGGGAATCAAAATCCTTAATACATGCGGACGAAGTCGCGGGCATCATCTAGTTATTATTATTTTCGACATAAACTAGCTGATGCTCGCAACTTTATTTATTTAACACTCCCAGCACTCATTGTTTACCTGAATTCCTGCAAATCAACGAGAATATTTTGGCCTACCCATACTCGTGATATTAGAGATAGAAAATTTCGTCATCCTATGTACCCCTGATATCTATTAGAGACTCAGAATCAGAATCAGAAAAATCCTTTTTGGCAGCTATAAATACACAATAGTACAAAATAAATCAAATTTTAAAAACACAGCTATGATAGGTATTAGATATCGTTACTTTGTACAGCAGTGCAACGCTACCAAAAGGTCAGTCAATCAGCTTGTGTTGGGGCTCCTAGCCCCTCAGACTTAAAACTGGCGATACCGTCAAGTTTCACATTTGTGGGTGGCAGGTGCCCCAACGCTGATTTTCAGTGACTGCCTTTAAATGCGAACGTCAGTGGTCTTTATAATAATGATTTTCTACCAAAAGTAAATGAGAACTACTCACTAGTAAATGAGGAGGGAATTTAGTACCGAGTACCTAGCCAGTGCCCAGACAAGACGTGTATACCCAAGTACTGAGTGGCAAAATCACTTCAATTTAATTGATTTGTATTGTGATGAAATATGTCTATTTTATATACGCAGGTTATAAAGATGCTAGTTCTAGTGGTAGCGCTGTTTGCGCTCTGTTGGCTGCCTCTACAAAGCTATTTGCTGCTTCAGTCATTTTTCCCTATAATAAACGAGTAAGTATTTCTACAGTAAGTACCTTTAAGGGCCTTTGCACACCACATTTTTTAAACGCCCTTGACGCGCGTTTGTAGCGATACAAACGCGATGCAAACGCGCGTGTGAATCGATACAT
The DNA here is from genome assembly GCA_038048805.1 of Hipparchia sbordonii. Classification (NCBI taxonomy): domain Eukaryota; kingdom Metazoa; phylum Arthropoda; class Insecta; order Lepidoptera; family Nymphalidae; genus Hipparchia; species Hipparchia sbordonii. The sequence goes on from CM076102.1 coordinate 8,040,155, forward strand.
AGGACAACAAACTGCTCTGTAGGATAAAAAAGCGCGCCGTCGACGCACGTTTCTGAAACGCGCGTCAACGGCGCGTTTAAAAAACGTGGTGTGGAAAGGTCCTAAGTTATTGAATCCTTTAAAATAAATATACTTACCAATGTGAAATTGTGAACTAGTTCACTGTTTGAAGTGTTTTAAAGTCAAAGTTCTATATTCAAAATGGTTACACTGTACACTTTTTGAATGTCATCAATTTTTACAGTGGGTAATACTATTATGCAATTGTGATAATGACCATTTTTACTGATCGTAGTTGGCTACATCATCAGGCCCTAAATATCATCTAGGACCAGAATACTTGTCAAGACGAAAAATATACATGCAAAATTTCAGCTCAATCGGTAACCGAGAAGAGGTCCTAATTCAGCTTGCAATATTTGTCCCTTAACAAACAAACATACATACGTACATACATATCATACATAAATTACAACTTAAATAAAAGCTTGTAATAAAACTTAAGCTATTAGGGTTTCTAACGCGGCGTAGTGTGAGGAGATCCGCAACAAACTGCAGTAGTCATTTTTTCAGGTAGCTACCTACTTACCTTTAATTTGGAACTGTCGTAGTAACACGGAATCACGAAAAAATGAATTAATGATTGATTAAATTATTAATGATTTATTGGTTTAATTAATTACTGAATATTTACATATCATTAGTCCCGAAAACGCGCTTTCAAATTGTGTAAGCTCCCTTCGCAGAAATTAATTAATCACATTGTGTCAATTCGAAATTACTTAGAAATTGTTTGGACATAATATGCCGAAGTTTCCAAAATAAACAATTATGATGATTTCTGGAAATTACACATATCCTATTAAAAAGGGAAAAATAAAATAAATCTTTTTAGTCTTAATAACTAAAGCTCTTAAACTAATGGAAGCAACTAATTTTCAGTCGGCGACAAACTTTTTTTAAAGCAAACTACGTGTTTTATTTTTTTAAGCACGGCAACAAATTTGCATTTTTAAACATGGTAGCGAGAGTGCTTTTAAAAAAAGCTTGTCACCGACTCAAAATTACTGACATTAGTTTAGGAAGTTAGTTATTAATAAGGTTTATTTAATTTTTCCTTAATACTCAAAATCTATCAACGTTGATATTGAGACATTTCTTGTTTGCTCATAGAAATATATTTTTCAGATACAGGTATATAAACGTGATTTTTTTCTGCTTCGATTGGCTGGCAATGAGCAATTCGTGCTACAACCCATTTATCTACGCTATTTACAACGTAAGTATATGATGATGTTCACACAAATATACGTCCCAATGCTTCATATAAACATAGTCAATGTCTGAAGAAAAAAGATGACTTCGAACAATCGATTCCCAATGAAAGGGATCCCAGTTATTCAGGTCCTTTGTCCTCCCGATCCATGTTCACAACGTATCCTTGAGCTCACTTTCACACTAAGAAACAAAATTAATGAGGGGTAAATACGTTACATTGTACCCTTTGCCTCAACTTGATTTCTTATCGTCAGGGATAGTGCAAATCCGCATAACTAGCATTAGTACATTAAAATCAATTTTCATACGTTTGTGTTCAAATCAAAACCGCCTAAGTGTCGTAGCGACTAAATTAATCACTTTAAAAGATATTAAGTATCTATTTTTATCAAAATTAGCCCAATAGCCGTAGAAATAAGAAATTTATAATGATTTAACCTTCCTCTGTAAAATTTGGTCTAGTGTAGTTCCGCGGATTTTACCTATGGTACATTCGCGGTTTTATATTATCCCCGACTATATACGACATCCTACAGATCTTAACTATCTAGGTCGGGCTATAAACGAAAACGGATATCATGAATTTTAAAATATTATAGATTTTTTATTTCAAAATTTATATTAGGTACAACTTATATTATAACTAGCTTACGCCCACGGCTTGATTTGGGTTTTAGGAAAATCACAAGCGTAAAACTGTAAGTACATATAAAAATGTTTATTCATACAAACTCGTCGACTTACAAAAGGTTGACGTATCAAATCGTTTTACAATAATTGCCGAACCTACGAGAGGAAAAAGGCATAGGAGTTAACACTTTGCCGACCTAGGAGGTTTCGAATCCTTGAATGAGTTCGACTGGCTGGAATGATCTGCAGGGGAGCTGTATAATGCGGGGATTTAACTAAGTAGAGGCACATAATGCTAAATTGCGATATTATGTCTAAAGTTTTTGATAAAAGTTTCAAACCCAACCCTATTTACTTATAAATTATTTACCTATATTAAATAACTTTTTATTTAAAACTGTACCTAAAAATATTTCCACCAAATTTCAAATCTGTGCGCATCGATTTATGATCGGTAGTCGCTACACTCTTGTTCCACGCTCTTATTAATCCCAATTCATTGTCTGTGCCTTATCTGTCAGTCACAGCACTGTCTTATACGAGAATATTTTTATTTCGGAGAACATGAAAATGACTTGAGATCTTCTTGAGATGTATTCAATCAATAAATTTCAATCTTTGAATTATCTTACTTAAATTAATATATTTTTTTATTCATGTTGTCGTTTTAAAATTTAATTCCTTAGGATGCGTCAGTATAAATTCCAATCCATATTAGTGGTATATTCAAGTGAATATACCACTAATCACTAATCGTTAAGTAACGATCCATAAGAACTTTAAAAAAAATGCTTTTATATTTAATTCTGTTGTGTTCTAAAAAATACTTAATATTATACACAGCTTCATTAAGCTTAAGCATTAAGCACAAATTATAACATTATTCTGTCATGAAATAATAAAAAACTAAATTCTAAATTAAAACTAAAACCTGAATATCAAAAATTGAAGCTAAAATAAGTGAGCTAAGTAGTAATGTTATGTAGTCAAGTAAATAAATGAATGATTCATTTAATACTTTATTGTTTCAGGAAAAGTTTAAAAAGGAGTTCAAACAGCGTTTTACGTTTAGGCAAAAACGAAATCGGTTTTTAAACGACAGTTATGAGGTGAGTTTTTAAATCGTAAAACCGATTAGTATTGGTAAACCTATCTTATATGATCTTCTACAAAAGATGACTTTGAATAATCAATTCCCAATGGAAGGGATCCCAGTTATTCAGTTCTTTTTGTCCTGCCGATCCATGTTCATGCATGTGAAAAGATTGATTTAAATTAACAGCTATCTGTCGGAAAATGTTAGTTATAAGTCATGTTAATGTTAAAAACGCGCCGCATATTCCATGAGACAGCCCTGACAAAAATAGATTAATTAATAACTACGAACAAATTGAATTTCTACGGTTTCATAACATAATCCTGAAGGAGATCTTTTATTCCCTAATTAATTTGAACAGAAAACAAAGAGTTAAAAGGAAGTGATCGGCTTTGCATTCACTGCAATAATGATTTTTAAAATTGCTATTGTTATTGCTTACCGTTTACCGGCTCTTCTGAATAAAATCTGTTTTCAGAATATGCTTTCAGTTTTAGAGTCTTGATCTATCATAAGAAAGCGTCGTAAATGATTCTTGTATGAGATCCACACTTTATTCTTTTTAACCGACTAACCGGCAAAGCCAAAAGTAAGGGGTTTTTTAGTGTTCCTCCCTTTTTTCCTCCGAAAAGGTAATCGGAGACTGTCTTAGGTCGGTAATGAATACGGCTTTTTTGACATATTTTTTTTTGCTGTACTTTGGGCAACTTACAGCAGCAGGTGCAGCAGGGTTTGTATGTATGTATGTATGGCGCCTAAACAACTGAATCAATTTTGATGAGCTGTAAGTCGATTTGTTAGATAACAATTATTATTGTTCGGATGATGGGTAGGCTCCGTAGTCGGATTACATTTTTTAAACTTTCTTCTTTTTTCAGGTAGGTACAAGTACAATCATAATATCTTTATTTCGCAGGTGTAGGAAATATTCTCTGTGTAAATAGAGCTCAATGTTATATTTGTTCTAGGACGGGCAGTCGTACAGGACCCGCGTTCTATCCATACGGTCAACAAATGAAAGAAGTGTATACTCGACAAGAAAATCTATGAACAGCACACCGGCGGACTCGTTGAAGGTTTCCAGAAATTCGTGCCACTGTGTGCGAAATCAAAATAGGGACTCGGATAGAGAAAGTTTTTATAGGTCGAGGAAAACGATGTCGAACGATGAATTCGGGTCCTTCCGAAATGGGGCGCATTTACAAGAACTGTCTGGGAGGAAATCAATGTCGAATAGATTCGGTGAAAGTGATTTACCCATCGGAGACGAAAGAGTCAGTGAGCTTTACATTTTCCCAAATAGTAGTAGAGTAGAATTTACTGATGTACTGCGTGATAATAAGGTGTAAATATTTTAGACTAATTAAGTAGCTATTAAGATAGCGTAAGTATTTATTAAAATGTCAAACATTTAATGTTTAGTCTCAAATACCTATATTAAATCTACTAAGTACTTTGTAGTATTATTTATAGACCAATTTATTACTTTATTTTTATTTTTTAGTATTTGATTAAACTCAACATTTTTTTTAAATCAGTTTTGTGACGACACACAATTGTGTCTAGCCTTAATATTTTATACTATTAATGTCTAACCGACTGTACTTACCATCAAGTACAAGAGATGTGTGAAAACCGATTAGGGGTATGGGTTTAATTTACGCTACCATACGCCTTCCAAGTTAGCCCGCTAGCATTTTAGACTACACTGTCACTTACCATTAGGTAAGATCACAGTCAGGATGTCATCAATAAAAAAATAAAAGGCCCACACCATAGTTTCGACGAAACACAGCGTATGGATGGTTAGGGCTCTAAAGTGCAAGTAAAATTAAAATGCCGATGCCCCGATACTAACTTCTGGCTCCAGGCCAGCTTCTAAACTGATCGACGTTTATCCGTAAGATTTTCCAATAACAAATTTCGTGGGGCGGACAACAAAGAACCATGAATGTTAACATCGATATTTCAAGCATAAACGCGAGATAAAAATGGCATTATGATAAACATTTGAGAGGAAGCAGCCAAATGTTACTCGATTTTATAGCTGTTTTGGTAAATACCAATAAATCTCAATCAGTTTGGTTTTACAGTGTATCATTCGGACTTCACATTAAAATGTAATTAGATATTTTATCACTTAATTTATGATTACAAAATCGATTCATTGTTAACTCCGTAATTTTGTAGGCTTCTCGAAATATTTTGCACAAATTAATCGACCAAAATTCATATCCTATTAAAATATTATAAATGCGAAAGTTTTAATGTATGGATGGATGGATGGAAGTTTGTGACTCAATCACGCCGCAACGACTAAACCGATTTGGCTGGGCACGTAAATAATCTTATTTACATTTTGGAATAACACATATAGGCTGCTTTTTATACCAGAAAATTAGAGAGTTCCCGCGGGAATTAAAACCTTAATCCACGCGGACGAGGTCGCGGGCATCAACTAGTTTACTATAATATTTGTTCATATTCTTTTTTTTTCTTAGTAAAGAATATTAGCTAAACTGAACTTGACTTGTGACTTACCTGTATTCTCCTCTCCCCTCTATATAACCGACAAACTTGTGTCAGGAGTGGGTACGACAATAGTGCAACGGGTGGGGATCGAACCTGCGATCTTTCATTTTCCAGTTCGCTCATTTAACTGTTGGGCTATTAAGGATATAGCCTTGATAGACGTTAAATGTTAAGGAATAGGTAACTACTAGGTAGTATTCCTATTCCTTAACATCAAGTTTTTTAGATGCTACATTCAAAGTATGCATAATGCGCTGAGCGCTATTAAACCTTCGATCACTATTAAACTCATTTTTATTCTTCCGAATATATTTTATTTATGTAATATGTTATCTCTATACGAGTAGGTACACCATTTTGTTATGTTGTTCTTGTTCACTAACTTAGTTATAAGTTGATGTTAGTTGGTGAGTTGAGTTGATGATTCTTGTAGGCCAGCTTGTGGCACTCAGGACAGTTCGAGACCCTACCACCGGTTTGTAAAGCTGATTGCAGAATTATATCTCCCACACAGATAATCTCTATGGAGCTCAGCCACCTGGCTGAAGTCGGTTGCGAGGGCATTATATATTAATGCCCTCGCAACCGACTTCAGTATAATGTTTTCAGTTCAACCCTAGGTAGGTACCACAACAAGACGCACGTCGCAAATGTCATGCAAATGTCACATTATGCAGCATGAACAATGAACATGCCCCAATATTGTGTAGCCGTGTTGCTTCGGCTAAACCAGGGCCATAATTTTGAAAAAAAAAAATTACAACAAACATCATAATCGGTTACAAAATAGTGCTGTAGTCTTCTTTTACCCGCAAATGTATGAAACACTGTATTAGATAGCCTCAATAGCCCAACGGTTAAAGGTGCGGACTGAAAACTGAACAGACCAGGTTCGAACCCTACCCGTTGCACTATTGTCGGAACCACTCCTAGCAAAAGCTTTTCGCTTATTTGGAGAGGAGAGGAGAATATAAGTCAAGTTCAGTTTGGTTTGGTCTTTAAAAAAAAAAGATTACTCTGCTCTTCCACAACAATACAATAAACATAATTTATTATTACGATAGGAAGTTATCACTAACAAATGATAGTTAAGACTGCGCATGTGTGCGTGTGTGCATGAGTGTTTTGTTTAATTTCATGAAACAATAATACAATTATAATGAAATTAGAGGTTGCTACGTGGAAATAGGAACAAGGGATTGCTACGTATTATTAACTAGCTAGTTCAAGCTGTAATTTTCACGAGCAATGGACTGTACAACGTTGTAGCTTAATTTGTGGTAGCTATTTCAGCGTTTTGTACTCAACGGCATACAGCAATAAAATAAAATTGAAGCACATACTATTTTATTACTTGTAAATTGTAATATATTATTCAACGCACGAATGGCGATTAAAACGTGCTAGTTATTATTAAAAGTGTGCGGTTATTATTATACTATTATGATGCCCGTGACTTCATCTGCGTGGATTGAGGTTTTCTAATTCCCGTGGGAACTATTTAAACCGAGCTAAAATGTAGCATTATTTGTTAATCCTAGGTATAAGCTATCTCCATTCCAAATTTCATACAAATCGGTTAATTCATTGTGGCGTAAAGGTGTAACGAACATCCATTCATCCAGAAATTCTCACAAAAAGATTATTTAGTGTAAGACGTAAGTACACTAAACATAGACATATTCAACAGCTAGCCAATATTCACTATGCGTTCAATATTCAACAGCTACTTGAGATGGCCAGACATAGCTCATATTTTTTTTCCCCATTTCTCTTGCATGGGTATTAAAAATAAATTTGAAACGCAGTTTTAAAATAAAAGAGAATTTCTAAGTGAACACTTGGACCCTCATAAATATTTCAAAGTGCAGGCAGTTTATTTTTAAAAACAAAACATAGGGATTTTGGAAACACATTAAGATTAGAACAAAAAAGGGTCTTTAGAAATTGCAATAGAAGTGCAGACGTTTTAAAAGGAAACATTTAGAATCAGATCATAAATCTAGTTGAAACATTTTGCCTTCACAAAATATTGAAACCAGATGTGTAGATTGACATAGCCGAACCGAGGCGAAGGGCATAGAAAATAAACAAAAAAGCAAGGCGTGACCGTAAAATGGCGCTTTCGATAATTGGCCGAAACATTTTGGCGGGAATCTTAAATGGGCGTGACTATAGTAAATGACGCTATCGATAATTGGCCTAAACGTTTTGGCGGAAACCTAAAATGACGAATCAAGTTAAGGCAGTTTACTTTGGTGGGGATTTTCTATTTTTCAGTTTGGAGAAGGGGCGATAAGGACTCGGAAGGGGAGATACACGGGGGTGCTTTTCGAGAAGGCATTCCGGGTTGAGGGCTCTTCCAGCAGAGTCGACTTCCATCTCCGAATAAATTAATCCTAAGATTGTATAAATTTTAACCTATTTTAATAGATCTATACATAAAAGTAGAATCAGTGCAATAGTTTATAATTAAGCTTATAAGCAAGTGTGTGTGCGCAACGAGGCCTGGATATTCCCGGTAATGTACAAATATTCCAATAATTATATTTTGAGATAAGTAAATTCACAGATAAAGGGTTTCCGTAACGTCCGGGTTTAGGCGTTCATTATTGTAAGAAATTAAAATGTATCCAGATATAGTTCTCGATGCTTTGTATGCAGAAGAACAAAGGGATAGGAGACGTGTGAGAGAGATATCTCGAGACGATGGGTTCTCTATTATGATGTATATCTTATTTCTGACATTTGTTCTATATCTGCTCTTTTTATTAATCAGATTAATGTGGTCAAATCTGAGAGAGTGAAATGTAATAATTTGGCACACATACCACTTGCTTTGGAAGGGGAACATTTATATAAAATATAGTCAGGAAGTTGTGAAAACGAGAATAAAACATAACTTATTATCTGTGAATCTATTTAACGTAATGTATTATGTGTTGTAATTTCTACTAAAACTATAAAATGTCTTGTCTCCCTGATACCACTAGTAGAAAGTGTACATATTCTTTTAAGCATTTAACACCTTTTGTAGCATGTGTGTATATTTTAGTCTAAGATGTCTTAGGTTAGAATGCCACAAGGGTTTTTCATTTGGATATTTCCGTTTTCCCTTGTCTTAGAATGGCTGATAGGTAATGGAATATCCGGTTGGTTCTCAAATGACCCCATTTGGAACCAATCTAAATAATCAAACAGTTTCTTTTTGAGTAGATTTAATAAAATGAGAAATAAATCTATGAAGTCATAATTATCATCTTTTACTGAACAACCCTAATATTTCTCCTAAGGTATTCAATAATGGAATGTTCTCAAAGGTTCTGTCTACATAAATTGATTTAGTGTTTTATTAGTATTCAGTTGAACCCTAGACTTAACATCTGTAACGTGTGGCGGGCTGAACCGAACAATCCAATAGTGAAATACTATATCCAAAATTGAGTCACGACTCTTCAGTAGGCAGTCAGTTTAGAAAGTGCAGACTAGTGCACTAATTTAGGTCAATAGGCGACATTAAATTACTTAGGGTCAGTTTATTCTATCACGATAGAGAAGTCTGATTTCTTTCATAAACAAAGCAGATAGGTGAACGAGATGGAACAATATTGCAGTCTAAAGAAACTTTGACTTATTTTGTTTTACATAACTAATAGACTAGATTCTGGATTCACTTTGAGTTAGAAGTTAGGTATGAATGAAAACTTTAGAAATCATTCACTATAAATTAAGTCTTCAAATGTACGAGACTCCGAGATACCAGAGCGACCTTCGAGCTACGGGTGTGGGTCAACGGTACTTCCCACAAACAGGTAAGAAATTAGAATCTTTTGTTTATTGTATTTACAAACTTTAGGTGTAGGGTGACCATGATATTACTTCGGAATAGAGGACAAGATAGGGTAATAGGTAGGGTGACCATGATGAAATACTACAGGGATTGAGACACTGAGGCTGATTGAGTATTGGCTAAATTAATATGTTTGACTCAGATGAGTCAAAGTTATTACTAAGTGGTACACGGTTCGATGGCGTTCTTTGACGGCGAATTTCCGGCACACCTAAACACGCCATGTCTTGCAGCACGGCTCCCGAACTTAGATTTGGCCAAATCTATATCAAACTGAACAATGAATACAAATAAATAAAACCATGGTATTGGGGCGAGCTATAAGCTCAATGAAAAGAATTGTACCAACCCTTCGGGGTGTATGGGAACACCAAAACGCTTCGCAGCGAAAGGGAGTCGGCTGTGCCCCCATAACAATGATAAAAGGCCGTGGAGCGGCGTAGGGTTTCCCCCGTGCTAGAGGGAATTCGGTCAGAACGACGGCCCAAAAAGAGGCAAATTCGTACACTGTACCAGCTAATCATTCATTCTACTCGTATTTTAAACTTAAATTGATAATTTAACTCTCTAGGATTTCCCTGTTTTCTGAAGGTTGGAGAATGCATAACATAATTCTTTTGAAGTTTGTTCATAATTAATCCGCGACAGCTAAAGTAGAATGATTTGGTAGCCTACTTTGTCCATCGGACGAAATGAACTAACCCGCAGGGTGCTTAGTACATAACAGTGTTCATGCCAGAAGCCAAAATGTCTCTCGATCCTGAGGTGTTTTACCTATAATTAGAATATTCTTCTTTACTCAATCAATCCACTAGATATCACTAGACGATCCAGCTGCGTACCATCACATACTCAATATTTCTAATTCTAAGTCTTCACTGACTTATTACGAATCATTTGTGTCAATGTAAACTTAGGAATAGAACATAGCTGTTACTTTGTTTAATAAAATAGATTTATACAACCTTAGTGCATCTTATCTGATACATTACAAGGATTAGTGGATATTACCGAGCCGGTAGCGCGGCGGTTTTAGCAAAATGGATGGTCATTTTCCTAAAACTTTGCGCTACTAAAGTTAAACAAAATGTACCTATTCGGAAACATTTACGGTTTGCAAAATTAGTCTGTTGTAAATCGGAGTCAGGTTTCTTTCTTGAAATGATACTCGATTTTCGCTTCCTCCCTCATTGAGGTGGTACGGAAACCTTATAGGCTCGCTCTGTTGTCTGTCTGTCTGTCCATATATCCTGGCCCTTTTTCTCAGAAACGTTGAAGTACTAAGTTGAAATTTATATGGAATATCAATAATTTCTTAATGATCTGAAAATTTCAAGCTTTTAATTTAACTCAGTGAAAAGTTACAGCTTTCAAAGCGTATTTTCATACAAAAATTCTATAGATAATACTATGTTTTATCTATTGAAAAATCGATTCGTGATTGGAATGAGGTTCACTCTATATGTTGGATCCTCGGTAAAACACACGTACAATTGTTTCACTTAATGGTTTATTAGTGACTACTTTGAAAATAAATTGCATGCAATACATGGCTGTCATTGATATACAAGAAGAAACCACATAGTTACATAAATTATAGATTTCAAATTGATAGCTAGTAAATATTCTAAACAACACGATTTATGCCTTGCTTTTACTATGAAAATTTTACGAGGTAGATGAGAAGAACTTTATAATGCTTTTGAATAAAAGATCTAACAACTCTAATATTTGCATAAATACAGTAAACATTTTTTGCAATGTAGAAAATTCCATCAGTGATTCGTGAGCCTTCCGGGAATAACGTCTCACGTGGGACACAATATATACCTATCGATAAAATATACATTAGAAACTGTAATATTAGATTGCGAAATAGACTGCCGCTTAGATTTGATCTTATTGTAATTGATTGAACGAAGCGAGGTCTTTTAGGCTGAAATAGATTTCAGCCTAAAAGACCTCGCAGAGTGAGAGTGAGGTTTAGTTAGGTTATAGATAACCTAACCTATAGCCTGCCAGCCTGATCTCTCAGCCTGCAGAGAAGCAACGTGATTTTTTTCATGGATTTGGATGATGACCTGGAGAGTGACATAGGCTACTTTTTATTATCTTGAAACTCCCGTGAAACCAACGTAAACGTAGTGATTAACATACTCTTTGCCGTGAAACTTTTAAAAATTCCATGCGGGCAAAAGCTAATTTCAAATAATTTAACTAAAATAAGCCCAGCACCACCAATGAAAAAGTTTTAAGTCCGTCAGGTTTATAAAGTTTTACAATAAGGGTCATACTACACGGGCGGTTTTCCCGCTGCGGGAATCCGCTCGACAAACCTGCCGCAGACCATCAAACTACACGGGACGCGGTTTATCGCTGTCTTTTGTTCATTTCAGATCCCGCGCAGAATGACGTAATAGCGGGAAACCGCCCGTGTAGTTTGAAACGCCGGTTATCAGCGGCGGTTTGACGCTGCATGCGGCGGTCGTATTTCTCCCGCCTGTAAACCGCGACGGGAAACCGCGCAGTGTAGTATGCAGCATACAACTTTCATATTAAATTGTGACTAGTGCGGTTCAGAAGCGGATTCCCGCAGCGGGAGAACCGCCCGTGTAGTATGACCCTAAGTATTAGAGCAAGAGCCGTGAGCGTGAAAATTTTAGCGCCCGGTAAAACTCAAATTATAAACTTGTACGTCCGTCTTGAAGTCTAGTTGAGGACTCGCCAGGCGCCGGCGACCGAGCAGCCATTTCAGTAAAATACTTACAATAAAAGCGAGCCTTTTCTAAAATACATTAAAACAGGAAACAGTTAAAAAAATGTAACTGGACTCGGAAAATTGGATTCGTCATATTCATTTCGTTCGTTTAAGTAAAACGTAGCCTATATCATCCGGACCATTATAACGAACCAACTGAAGCCTAATTCATCAAAATTGGCTTACCAGTTTAATCGCTACGTTGGAGCATTCGTAAATGGTTACATACGAGTACATACATACACATATATTTATACATACATATACGTACTACTAAAATCATAACTCTTCCTGTTGGCATTCCTGTAGTTGGATAAAGTGGAATGTAAAGTGTGAAAAACAAAATATAACTTTGTGAAGCGTGAAAAGCGAACGTTGTGAAAAGCGCGCTTTTTTATAGTGAATATTTTATTTCTAAATACTGAATAGGTACTGCATAGCTATTAAATAAGGCTACTATCCTATTTCAGAAGAACCCGATGTCCACGCTTTTTAAAAAAAAGCGTGGATATAACTCGTTCCAGCAATACATAAATATGTAATGGGAATATTAACTGTAAATTGTACACAACATGATGTCTATAGTTATTACAGTTTATAATTTTTTTTAAAAAGAACAACCGCCGAATTTCTTGCTGGTTTGAATTTGGAATGGCATTGAGAACCAGTGGTAGATTCATATGACGATTCGAAAGCACTTTGTAAAATTTTATTTGAATAAAAAATTATTTTATTCTATTCTTTGAAGTTTATATAAATAAACTTCATTCAAAAAATCCTTCGGAAGCAGCCTGTAAGTGATAAAATCAATGATCGGCGTAGGCTTGGCGAAGGCAGTGCAATTTAGGATGACCTCAAACATTATCGTAGTATGGATACGACTGCGGGATTACGGGGTTGCGGGAATATTATCCCGCATTTATTTTTCAATTGATACCTACTTATTGCATTATTTCTTTTTAAGACCGACGAGATGCACCAAACAAGGAATAATATTTCTGCAGCTCATCTCGTTGCATTAAAAAAAAGTCTTGGAGTAATCGAAATTATTTATTTATTTAAAAATGTAAACCTTTAACTAGTTGTTTTTTTTTTTAAAGAATATTAGCCAAGCTGAACTTGACTTATATTCTCCTCTCCCTCCAAATAAGCGAAAAGCTTGTGCTAGCAATGGGTGCGAGAATAGTGCAACGGATGGAGTTCGAACCTGCGACCTTTCAGTTTTCAGTCCGCACCATTAAACGTTGGGCTATTGATGAGTCTTCTGATTCTTTATTCTGATAATGATAATTCAAGTAACAAAAAAAATATATAAATCCCAATCTAATGGGATTTATAATGGCATACCAACTACAACTGTCTGTGACATCCTCTACGTGGCCTTAGCTTTAGTCGTTTTGTAATCAATTTCTGCGTCTTTCGCCAAGAACGGTTTATCGGTTAAATCGTGAAACTAATTATACGTATTAATAACCTATACTAACAAATATTATCCTTAATATCAACAATTTGTTTAATCCTCAACATCACTTCTTGTTTAATCTCAATCTGACTGTAAAAGTCGCTTCCAAATTAGTTCAGTCAATTTGAATATTACATACGAAACGAGAATAATGTAGGTAAAAACATACACTATACAGTAGGTACCTAACCTAGAATCTTTTAGGAATATAAAATTATTTTATATCATACTTGCTCAGTAACTAGGGATTACTATGGTGGAAAGTCTCCTTGTAAGTTGGTGTTTGCAATTCAAGGCAACATTACGTCGCACTATGCTTTAATTGTAATGTTCACATTACAGTTCAAGCTATGCAAAACTCCTTGGTAAACAATCTCTTTTCTTATAAAATGGTAAGAAAACTTTTTACTGAAAAAAAAAACACTGAACATGGCGGCATTTAATTTCCATACATTTCAAACTATGCAAAACTCCTTGGAACTCGGAGCCGTAAAAAAAAAATGGAAAACTATTTACGAAAAAAAAATTTCATTTGATCTGAAAGTTTGTGAAGTTTGTTCGTAAAGGGATTTAAGTTATTTACAACAATGTCAAGCACTTCATCAGATGATGAAAAAGGAGGAGAGCCTGATTTTTATTTGCTTGAAGCAGAACAAATGATGCAAAACCTTTTGCCGGATAAGTCCAAAGTTACCTCGCAAGAATGATATAAAGTAGAATGCTTACCTCGGTTGCAAGTAGCTTTTACACCCTCGAACTATATTCACCCTTGCTCGCTGCGCTCGCTCGTGTGACTAAATATCTCGGGTGCACGCGATCCATTAGCGCCCTATGCGAGCTGCGCTCGCACTGGCGCCAAATTGGATCTTGTTCTGTAATAGCTTACTTACGTCCCTTGTGTAACAATCTACTAATTTTTCGCGGCATAAAATGTATGATTATTGTATTATTATCTTCTTCCACAAAGATGGAGGCTCAATCATCAGTAAATAAATTGTAAACAAGCGACCTATTTTTCACTCCATTCAACACGTCACAGTATTCTGAAATATAATCAAATAAACGAAGGGATTCGGGACAGCGGCGTTGGGATCAACATGGGATAAACATATATTTACTTCTAACTAAAATTAGATCGTAGAAAATTTCTACCGTCTGTTTATTCATCTTCATGATTTTCAAACACAAGTGTGTTTGTTATACGGTGAAAATTAATCATACGAGTCCTTACGACTTAATTAATATCGCAGATCAATACTCACGTGGCCTTTACGACGAACACACATGCCTGTGGCATATTACCCAGAGTTTAAAGCATGTTGAAAACGACAACGATACACGTGATTTTTTTATTATTATATTAAGAACTAGTGGACGCCCGCGACTTCATCCGTTTCTTCAATTCACAATCGACAGTTCCTAAATCCCCAGAATTTAGATAGGCAGAACCCCTGCAGCATCAGGATTAAGGAGTACGTCCTAGAATTCAACGATGTAGTCTTTACTTGGTACCTACAATAACTATTCATAATCGAAAGTTCCTAAATCCCTACAGTGTGTGTGTGTGTGTGTATTTGTTACTCCTTCACGCCACAACGAATGAACCGTTTTGGCTGAAATTTGGAATGGAGACAGCGCATACCCAGGATTAACACATAGGCTATATTTTATCCCGGAAAATTAAAGAGTTCCCGCAGGAATTAAAAAACCTTAAACCAGACGAACGATCGTCTATTTATGTAATAAACATAACATTATGCGGCAGTCGCAAGCAAAGTATGTAGTTATTTAATAATGTTCAAACTTCATAAGAGCAGGAGATTCGAGTAGATTCTTTAGTACTGCTGAAAATGTTTTCGAGGTCCATTTAAAGTTCAGATATAAAAGTACAAAGTTATCAAAATATTTTAAATAGATAAGTTTTCAATGAAATCAACATATTGGAATATTTAATTTAAGGCTATAAAATTTTAAAGAATACAAGAAATAAAATTACACAAAATTACCGAGTCGGTCTATTGGACCTTAAAAAATAAATCGCTTTTGGAATAAATGCTGAAATCACTAAGTAATTGTCTTACATAATAACATTTTGCTTAATTGCATAAAAGAAATTTGTAAAGAAAATAATTGATTGGATGTTCTTTTCTTTTTCCAGTGCTAATTATTTTATAAGTTTTAACATAAAATGAACTCAGTAAGAGCTAATTGTTGAATTAATTATGTGAATAGCTGCAGTGGTCACGTTTAAAACTTGAACACAGCGCAACATCTAATTGCAAGCATCTGTTTTCTTTTTAACCGACTTCCAAAAAAGGAGGTTCTCAATTCGTCGGTTTTTTTAAATGTATGTTCCCCGATTTCTCGAAGACGCCTGGACCGATTTGGAAAGTTTTTTTTGTTTAAAAGAGTTTTTACCAGGTGGTCCCATTGTTATCAAGTCAGGATCGGATGGGATCCTGGAAAAATCGAGGGAACTCTGCAAATTTCATAGCCACAATTGATATACTTTGTAGGGGCGTTTGAAGTTGGTTTTGTAAGAAGAATTTTTACGTTTATACTTGTTTATTAAATTGTTAACCTACACTTAAAAAGGAAATATCGGAATAGATTTACAAATACATATAAAAAAGTCCGAGGCCGGCGGGATTCGAACCCACATCTCTCGGGAATCGCGCCCTGAGTGTGTTAACCGTTACACTACGGCCAAATTGAACCACACGTCAGCCACGTTATTAATATGCATCTATTTTTTCAATCAGTTTTATAGCAACTGTTAGCGACGTCTAGTAGCATTTTCAGATGAATTGCTATAAAAAGTTTAAATTGAAAATTTAAAACACCCCCGACTATCACCCCCGACAATCTATATCGATATACCTATCTGACATCCTGTTACCTAGTTTTCTACTCCATCATTATCTTCCTCGATCCTCAATCATCATCTATCTAAGACCTACATTTTCACGTTAGTGTAGGTAAATCAGATAATAAATTGTGTTCAGATAAATACCTGTATATATCTATACTAATATTATAAAGCTGAAGAATTTGTTTGTTTGAACGCGCTAATCTCAGGAACTACTGGTTGGAATTGAAAATTTCTTTTTGTGTTGGATAGTCCATTTATCGAGGAAGGCTTTAGGCTATAGGGTAAGGATGCCGAATATGAGATAGTTGCCAAATATGAGATAGTTAGGTTTTGGCGAAACTAATCGCCACAGCTATTTGGCGATACTGTCACCAGAAGCCGCGTGGCAACAGACCGAAACATGTGTTGGTGCTTCCCAGTTCGAGGCGAAGCCAGGGTGTGTACGTGCAGATTTTTACGAAACCACAAAACCCGATTTTTGACACCAAATATTAACGAGGTATGTTACAACTTTATAGTCACACTAAATGATTTAAATTTACTGTCATTGTATCAGTTATATGATTAATTTTACAATGCATTTGCAGTTTAGTTGTATTTTCTTCGTCAAAAAATAATAGGCAGCCTAGTTTTTAAATTTGGGTGTTTTCGTAATATGAGACACGTGGGGGCTCCTTAAATGAGATATCTCATATTAGGATGTATAGAAATACGACTATTTAAAAACCTCTTTTTCTAGATGCCGTCGATCAAGATGTCCTAGGACCATGATGCCATAATACGGGCCGTGAGTGCAGTGCGAAGCAAACAAATATGTTACCTAATAGCGTCAAAACTTTCGATGTTCCTAAGAGTATCCTAGAACGTTATGTCAAAAAAGATGCTAATGCAGAAGTATTTGTCAAGGTTCATGGGAAGACCTCCAGCTTTTTCCGACTATTTAGAAACAAAAATAGAAAAATATTGTAAAGTTGGACTAACGATTTTACGGGTTACATCTACATCTGAAAAACATCAAATACTTGGCACAAGCACATGATAATATATTATTAAGTTGTTACTAAAACCTTTTTATTTAATAGTACGATGTTGTAGATTAATAAATATCGCCAATAAAAAGTTTTTTGAATTGATTTCTTTCTTTTTTCTCTCAATCTATAGTATCTCATATTAAAAACCCTTGGTATCTCATAATAGGAGACCATTTCCTTGAGACGTAATTTCTGACTTTTCTAATATTATCTGATATAACAAAAAATCTATTATACTTAGCACTAAACGGTCTTTCAAGGATAAACTTCATTAAATACTTATCGAATATAAGTAATTTTCATAGTCATTAGTGCAATAATTTATTTTTTATGGCCGAATATGTAAATGGTATCTCATATTCGGCATCTTTACCCTATAACATCACGCTGATCATAATAACAGAAATTGACGCGGACAAAGTCGCAGGCAACAGCTAGCAAGATATAGATATATCTACATCAAAGTTTAAAGATAAAGCACTCAGTGAAGCATTAGCTAGACGTTTCGTGTTTAGATGTAATAGATCAAACCCGCTCAGCGCATCCGGCACATTCTGTCGATTACTTCAACGAGGCGTCCTATCAACGCACCTAAAGGATCCCACAGACTACGTCGTCACAATTTTCCTGCAGCGCTGTGGTATTATTACTAAACGTAGGTACAAATACGCTATCATCTTCGTCTGTGTTGAATTTAATATTAATTTACCAACAAACAATAGGAAAACTCTATTCAACATATTTAGTGCATTGAAATATTGTTAAAATTGCGTTGAAACTATAGTGCTCAAATAAGTAATTTGGTTGTGGAGTATTCTTTTATGCTATATTTCAAAGTCAGTCTAAAAATTCTCCATGAAAATTTTAATGTCACTCTTTATTGAGTCGATAGTCCGGGATCGTCACTTAGCATAGCACAGAACCTCGGGTAAGAGAATTGGAACGCCAGGCAACCATCCACGAATATAATAAAGCTTTTGAAAACAAAACAAAACAGTCTTTATTTTTTCAATTTTTCAGCTGTTTTTTCAATTTTTAAACCACCTCTGTATAGCGAACAAAACTACAAAAAAGTATTGAAATCGGTCAAGCCATTTTTGAGTTTGAGCCACAGCCCAAGAGAATGTAATCACTCCTTTTTAGTTTTAGCCACAGCTATTGATTTTATATACATAGAAGATGAAACATAGATAGTGAATCACCACTGGCACTTAAACTGGTAGGCCCACAAACATATAAGAGTAAGCAGACCTAACATAATTTTCACAACTACATCTAAACGAATAAATAATATCTTCGCTTGCTTCTCTCCAACAAAATATATATGATACTATCTCTTTTACTTCTGTTGTTGCAACACTTACGCACTCATAGATATAATAGATCTTGAGGCAATTCGTAAGCTCAAATAAGAACAGTATGGTGCAATATGTCAATTTGTCAAAAACAACAACATAACCTGCGAATTGTTTATTCTTTTAAATTTGCTTTAAAATCGAGTCTAAAGAATCAAAAATTCTGAAATAAAATGGTGAAGTGTTGTGTACCTCTGTGTGGCAATTCTCCGTATAGGAAAACACCTGCAATTACTTTTCATCGGTAAGTTTTGATGTGCTATAAACTCGTAATTTGGTTATATGCTTACTGTGTGATTATTAATAATCGTTCGGCATTTTAGAAGCAGTCCCTAATTATTATATACGCAAAACTCGTAGACAGTTATAGTAATTTTGGTTCTAGTATATTCCTGTTGCAATATTTATCAATTAATTAATATCAGGATCTTGTTTGTCGTTTCATATACTTGTACAATTTGACAGGGCCGTATTCAGGCGCAAGTTTTGTTTAGTGGGTATATTTTGATTAAATAATTAGTCTGTTTTTGCCTGCCTGTTTTAAGATGTATTGGATTGTATTAATTTTTATTTGTATTGTATTGGACTTAGGAAAATTAATCGTGGAAGCACTGTATACATAGCATAGTTTCATTGAATATTGTAAAATTTTTACTTTTTTTTGAAAAGAGCGACCGCCGAGTTTCTTGCTGGCTCTTCTCGGCGGGAAAGGCATTCCGAACCAGTGGTAGATTCATTGACGATTCAAAAGTGCTTGTAAAAGTTTATTTGAAATAAAATATTTCTATTTCTATTTCTATAAAAGTAAGGATAAATTATAAAATTAAATCATTTTTCAGCTTTCCAAAGGATGAAAATCTAAAAAATGCCTGGTTGATGCAGATGAATAAAAAAAATTGGCAGCACAAAACATCGAGTGTGCTATGTTCTGAACATTTTGAAGCACATTTAGTGGATTGCGTCCTTACTTCTAATGCAATCCCAATGATTTTTGATTCATCATTACAAGTAAGTTTCTAGTTGTTCTTATATTTAGGTACCAACCCAAAACATCTTGCCATTTAAACGTAAATATTGACAGCTATACCCATATATATATATATATAGCTGTGTACCTATTTGTATTACCTATTAAATTGTTAATACTAGACAACTGATAATTTATTACTCTTGTTTTCAGCATATGTCTACATCATCAGTAAAAGGTCCAGTAGAAAGAAAAGCTGCTGGAGATCAAGTTTTGATGGACTTGCAAAATTTACAGCCTAATAATACTATTAATAAAGAGTATAGAGTAATACTATTCCTTATTACGTTATTGAAAAGACTGAGACATATGGTTTATTTTGTTATTTTTATAAGTTTAAAATGTGTAATACTATTCTAATAAGGTTATTGAAATGAGTGATACAGGCTGAATAGAATGTAAGAGTTAATTAAACTACTGTTGATGTTATCGTATTGTCAATGTTTGTATTTCTAAAAGATATTAGAGAAAAAGTTGCTTTTTGATTTTGTTTTATTTATCTAATAGATATATCTTTTGGGTAGATTTTGTAAATCATGTTTTGTTTTGATTTTATTAAATATTATTTTGTAACATTATTACTTGTTTGATTACAAAACCGCGAAACTTAGCACATTAGAATCCATTTTCATAATTTAGAATTAATTTATAGAATTAAGTTTACAGAATGTAAAATAAGGGTTTAACCTACAATTTGATGGCAACTTTCCGTAGTTTCCATATTATTTCAAATCACAGATACTAAATACTCTCCAGTCCCTTCAACCTCGCTGAACCTCGCTTTTCGAAGTCCGGCTCTGTTTACTGTCAATGTGTGCGTGAGATTTGTATGTAGGCGTAATTGGAACGCCAATTTTTTCTTATGTTAGGTCTGCTTACTCTTATATGTTTGTGGGTAGGCCAGTATCAAAATGTGCCACAAACTTGCAACTCGCGACAAATCACTGTCTCAGATTTTCAAATGCAGAATAAGCAGCCTATTATGACTTAATTGATAGGAAATGCCGCGCACTGTTAGTCTGTGGTACCCTTAAAGCATTGCCTGAACAAACACTGAATGCCACAGAGCACGCGTTAACTAAATAATCTAAACAATATAGACTTTATGATTTGAAATTGCATGGCATGACGTCACACTGAACGTACGCATACGATTTGTTATGCAAGAAACTGTATTAACCACGATACAGACTTGCAAACCGCCAGTTGAAAGAGAACGTAAAATAATATTTTGGCTATATAATTCAACCGCCTCAAAAAATTTCTTTGTTTGAGACTACAAAACAAAATTTATTTGTAAAGTATTTTTGCTAAATGAAAGAAAAATCTCTGCTACATAGTTAGTCCGTAATCCTTACTAATATTATAAATGCGAAAGTGTGTTTGTTTGTTGGTTTGTCCGTCAATAACGCTGCAACAAAGCTACGGATCGACGTGATTTTTTGCATGGGTATAGTTGACGACCGACCTGGACAGTGGAGCTACTTTTTATCCCGGAAAATCAAAGAGTTCCTGCGGGATTTTAAAAACTAAATCCACGCGGATGAAGTCGCAACCACCAAGTCAGCTAGTATTTATATGTATAAACCTAGCCTAACCTACTCAATATTTCAAATTGCACTTTACAATGTTCGAAGCTATTATAGCTTACAACTTTCGAAGGTATTATAGCTTCGAAGATTGTAAGGGGCAATATACTCGTAAATATAAAAACCTCTTTTGGAACGTGCTAATGAAAGTGCCATTTTACCTATTAACTTTTTTCAACTCCTTTTTCGGGCCCTTTTACAATAAAAATAATAAAAGCATTGATCTTACACTTTTTCCTTTGATTGTCTCATGGTTTTTCTTTACTTCTATAATAATAAAATCAATCCAGTATTGGCTATTGCTAAAAAAGATAGAATAGTCCGTAAAAAAATAAACAATCGGTCAAATGCGAGTCGGACTCGCATACGAAAGGTTCCGTACGAAAAAACGCCGAAAAAAATACGTTTCTAGTAGTAGCCCCCTTTGATGTTTATTTTTTTTTATTTTTTGCTATAGCGGCTATGTTCTATATGTATAAAAAGAGATATAGCGGCAACAGATATACACATTCTCTAAAAATTTCAACTCACTATTACGGATCATGAGATACAGCCCGCTGACAGACAGACGGGCGGACGGAGGGACGGACAGCGGAGGGCCCATTGGTTACCCTTCCAAAATCAAAATCAAAATTTATTTATTTCATGTAGGCCAACTTGTAGCTCTTATGACACGTCATAAATCTACCACCGGTTCGGAATGCAGATTCTGCTGAGAAGAGCCGGCAAGAAACTCAGCAGTTGCTCTTTTCAAAAAATTTTTACAATGGTTAACAAAACTATGCTATGCGCACAGTGTTTCCACAAATAAGTTTCAAAAATGCACACCTACTACAACCTATCACACGTTAAGATGGGTAGACACAAAACAGACCCATTCCCGTTGGTGGCACCCGTTCACGAGTACGACGCATGATCCAGCCATTGCTTCGCTCAACCATATTTGAGGGAACGTAACAACCCGCACCATACGACACCGTACGTCCAGTACGGAATCCTAAAAAGAACGCCTAATCCTATAAGTAATTGGGCTTTCACTAAAAGTTCCACTGCAAAGGAGTGGCACAGAGGTTAATTCCGTTGATTCACACACCCGCGATAAGACGACATAAAAATTTTGTAGCCCCTTCACTCATAAAAACCCTAATACAAACTACAATTTACGACTTACTGCGATTTTTTACCCGACTTCATCGATTTTTATAAACGTACTAAGTACGTAGGAAGGGTTATAATTTTATCAGTCTATGTATGTGTGTATATTAATTAAAATACCTTTTTTTATTCGATGACAAGATAGTCCTTGACTGCAATCTCACGCTGGTAAATGACGATGCGGTCTAAGATAGTAGCGGGCTAACTTGGAAGCAGTATGACAGTGTACATTCAACCTATACCCCTAATCGGTGTCTTCTCCCCATCGCGTCGTGCCGGAACGCTAAATCGGTAGGCCAGTAACTGGTAACTAGCCACGGACACAGCCTTCCTAAGCGCCCGGAGTTAGGAAGTCTCCTGTGTCACCTTCGTGCCTCGTAGAGCACGTAAAGCCGTCCATCCCGTCGGACTATGAAAGTGAGGGAATAAAGATTGCACCTGTGTTTACGCACTCACTTGTGCACTATAATATCTTCCGCGCAGATTAGCCATCTGCGGAGATTGGCTGCCGTGACCAGATTCATTTGGAAGGACATTATGTTCCACCTTAGCGCCTGTTTGCTGAGCCGATTTTGATGATTGAAATATCAATTAATTTGTTATTATGATCCGGGTGACATAGGCTATATTTTATAGAAACAATATGATTGATTGATCCAATTTTCCGTAGTCGGGTTATAGTTTTAAACTTTTTTCTTGACTTATTTTATTTACATTTTATTTTATTTACAAGAACAACTTACCGTTTAAAATATTGCCTACCCTTATTTTAGTATACGTCACAGTTGGAAATGGCACAGAATATTATGTAAATTGTAAAAGTTTTCTCAGATATCCTCTGAGGAATAAATTAAATTAAAATTAATTACAAGTGGCCTTTGATTGTATCTCACCCCTGAATCTTAGAAGCTTAGATTCTTAGAAGGAACTCTTGTAGAAAGGACGATTGAATCTAAGACGAACGAAGCATAATATCCTGATAATTATTTTTTATTAAAACATTATCTTTTCAACCAGTTCTCACTAGAACTTGGAAAAACTAGAGGATTTCCTTTAGAGCTCTCGAAAACTATCAGAGAGGATCTCTAAACCTAAAGTCCTTGGTGAAAACGTCCTTCTTTTTATTTTTCGTAAATTGAAACCAGTTTACCCATACAAAATAATACGGCGCTCAAAAACGGTACCGCAGTCTGAGAGTTATGTAAAATCCTTACTATATAAAAAAAAAACAATTTGTCCTTAACAAAATAATATACAGTCCTCAATTAATATCAGTCAAAGAGGTAAACTGATAAAGTTAATAATAGATAATATACAAAACCATGCTGGTGAACCGAAAAATGAAATGACAAAAATAAGATAGCTAATGCATGAAGAAGTACTAAAGAAGTCTAAAACATTTGGCTCCAGATGATCACTTTTTGCGGTCCAAAATAAATATGTACGACTTTCATATAGGTACGCGTAATTATAAAATGATTGGTCGTTCAGGGCATTGATAAAAACCAGCTGTTATGTTTTACTGCCTTAATACATCAAACAAAATGTCGTTTTATGGGCAATTTATAAAATCCGTAGCTCGGCTTACTTATTACAACACTCTGTTGAGAAAAAAGCTGTAATTTACATTAGAGGTTAGATTATTTTGCTTTTTTCTGTCTTAAATAAAGCCAACCAATTTATTAAGTTTACAAAAATTACAGCCTTTATTCAACGGAAACCTAAATAGAAACTAAATACTTAATTTAAAAAATAAACTTAAATTAATACTTACTTACAAAAAATCTTAAAACCTCATCGAAGTTACACCAAAGTAATATTATAAAAATGAAACAGGGTGTCCGTTTGTTGATTTTTCCTTCAATCATGCAGCAACGGATAGAATTGTTTTTTTATGGAATTTTTACTTTTTCATAAATTTTCAAAAATCCACGCGGACAAAGTCGTGTCGCAAGTAGTAGGAAGTCACAAAAACTATTAAGTACATATAAAATATTTTCAAAATTCAATAAAATCTGTAAATAAAGTACCTACCTACAATGCATAATATGTATTATACTATAGAAATTTGAGTAGAACCCAATTCCTTTTTTGTGAAATAGTTGAGATGTAGGGTCCTTGGGGGACCTGAAAGTGACAGAGGGGCTAAATGGTTTTTGCGCACCGTATAAACAACGTAGGTATTCTCTATCAATAATTATAATAGGTATCATTATCCTTAAATGGAGTGTATTCTAAGTCTAAAATTCAAATTCAAATTTATTTATTTCATGTAGGCCAACTTGCAACTCTTATGACAGGTTATGACTCTACCACCGTTGCAAATTCTGCTGAGAAGAGCCGGCAAGAAATATTGTTTTATAGTCATTTCTATAGGTACAAGGTGCCACGAGATTATTCATTTGTCGAAGTGAATTATTAATAGTAAAGGGTCCGAGTGTGGTCCGAATCAATATCAAGTATTTAACGACGCCTGGTACATGGCTAGGTAGTGTCCTTCTATCCTATTAATAATAATAACCTTATATAATATTATATCTAACCTTAGAAAGTCGAAAACCTGGCAAGCGTTGAGGAAAATGTTGCCTATGTGTTAATCCTGGGTAAGAAATATCTCCATTTCAAATTTCAGGCAAATTGGTTCATTCATTGTAGCTTGAAGGAGTAACAAACATACACACATACACACACACAAACTTGCGCCTTTATAATATGAGTAGGATTAGTCGGAAGTAGGATAAGATATTATGTAGTGATAGTCATCTCTACATTTCTGGTTATTACTTGCTACAGTGTTACTGACACGTGTTGTGTTCATGTCGTGTACCAACGATAAATAATAATTAATTAATATCAATGTTCAGGAACTCAGAATATCGAAACCAATATTGTTTCCTATTATAGCTATATCACGTGCAGAAAGTAACATGGGAAATAAAAGAAAAGAACAAGATGTTATGTAACTAAAGAAAAAATAAGCGATATAATATTTTTTTTAATTACAAATTGTTCAAATAGGTACGTACTGTAAAAATTATTTTTATTATTTTAAACATTTAAACACCACGCGGATCACGTCGAATGAATATGTTATACTTAAATAAAAGTTTTCATAAAATAAAATATTCGACTTAAAAAGTTAAACCTGTTAAAATTATTTCCACATTTTCATTACAGATAACAGATTATTCATACTCATTTTCAGTTACATAATAACATTATTATTCTACTTTGTGTGAGCTGGTTAAACGAAATCTCTTAATAAGAGCATTTACCGAGTTACTTTGTATTAACCCTCATCGTATTAAGCAGTTTAATTTTGCTCTAAGTAGCATTCAAACTTTATGAGAAAATAGATCATCCATTTTGTTTTTGAAGGGAAAACGAAAACCACTTTGCTCGTGCTATTCTCGGATTAAATTGAAAAAATAATCACGCCAGAGTTTTTTAATAAGATTTTAATGTTTGTAGAAAAGTGAAACGCTATAAATAGAGTACGACACTCTTCTCAAAGAAACACAACATTTTTAAATTAATTTTTAGTACTACGATTTTTTTGTAAGTAGATCTTTCTACATATTTGAAGCGAAGGTCTGCAGTTCTTCTACTTCATGGGCAATATCTAACAACCATGGAATTAGTCGCCAAATTCCAGTGTATTGTGCAGATTGCACGCCCCAAGAGCGTCGCTCCTCCTAAAACAAGAAGAGTAGTCGTTAGTTTATAATCGACTTCCTAAAAAGCAGGAGGTTCTCAATTCGCCGGATCCTTTTTGTATGTTCGCCGATTATTCAAAGACGCCTAGACCGATTTGGAAAATTCTTTTTTTATTGGAAAGGGTATACTTTCCAGGTGATCCCACTGTCATCAGGTCAGGATCTGATGATGAGATCCTGGAGTAATCGAGAGAACTCTTCAAATTTTATAGGCACAATTGATATACTTTGTAGTGGCGTTTTAAAAACAATTTTTACGTTTATTATTCGGTGACAAGATAACTAATGACTTTTGACTACGATCTCACCTGATGGTAAGTGACGATTCAGTTTAGATGTTAGCAGGCTATTTTAAAAGAGAATATGGTCGCTTTAATTAAACCCATCCACCCAAATCGGTTTATACGCCATCGTGCCGGAACGCTAAATCGCTTGGGGGCACATTTTTAACGGTAGGGTGGTAACCAGCCACGACCATGATGCGACCTACCAATCTATTACACGAGTATAATGACTATCTAAAACTTAATAAATAAGTCATTAAAAACCGCGTGGATTTAGGTTTTAAAAGTTTTGCAGGAAATCTTTATTTTTCCGGGACAAAATTGTGGAATGGGAGATATAGAAATCTTCACATGTTTGTTACTTTTTCACGCCACAACGAATGGACCGATTTGGCTGAAATTTTGAATGGAGATAACTATCTACCTAATAATCTGGGATTAACAGATAGGCTGCATTTTATCCCCGAAAATTAAAGTTCCCGCGGGAATATAAAAAACTTAATCCACGCGGACAAGGTCGCGGGCATCATCTAGTATAAAATAATTTTATTGACCTACCTGAGAAGTTGGAAAAACGAAATCCACTGAAATGCCTCTAAGGCACTGCAATATTTCTGGCGTCTTTAAATTATAATTTTTGATTACCTGTAAATATAGTGCTATTAATTTTCCTCCAATCAGTAGTAATCCTCCGTGGACTGTATCGTTTTTTTCTAAAGTGTACGTTGGCAAAGACAAACAGTAAACATTTTTCACGCTCTCTTCATTAAGCATTTTCACTTTGCTAAGGACAGAAACTCATTGTTAGTCTTGTAAAGCTACAAAGTTCGTTTATCACCCTATATTACATTACTCTCACCTGTAATCAGCGTTTCCAGGACATGAATCCGAGTACACACGACCTTCGTACAACATTAAAGGATATGAAGGTAAATCAGATGAGCTGTACCTCACATCATATCTGCGGAATACATATGGTATTTTAATAAATATAACTTAAGATTTTCTGAAATCTATTAATGTTTTATAATGGTATAGTTCTTTCATTTCACAAGGGCTCGTGGCTCATGGTTGTGTGTGTGTCGTATCTGTATAAGTGTGAGCGAGAGCTTGCTCGCCCCTGAGCGCTCCCACCTAGACTCCTGACAGGCACGCACACTTACGCAATGTGCATGTACACGACGTAACCACAAGTAAAGCGCCCGTAACCGCCCGCCCGTAAACGTACTGTATAAGATTTTCTTAAATCTATTATTGTCTTTAACCAGTGTCCTTCCCCTTCTAGCGTGAATTGTTGCTGAAACGTGAACCACAAAACTCTAGATATTAGTCCTAGATGAAAGACCTAACTTACTACAAGACTACTATTAGTCAAGACCATAAACGTGTATTAATATCAAATATTGCTTGTGTATCCACTTCAGGTTTATGAAGAAAAGGTAGAAAACGAAGGAATCTAATGTCTCCAATGCGAAATCTTTTATTTGTTTTCGGAACCTGCCTTGAAACGATAGTAGCGCGTGTATTTCTGGGAATTGTTGACTTAGGTTGTCGTTTAAGAATGTTCTTTTGTTTTAGTTTTACAGTGACTAACCTTTATAACCTAATATCTAAAAATCGTACTTTTTAATATTAACAGAATTTGCCAACATTTCTTCGTATAGTACTTTTAAGAATAAGCTATAAAAATATACTTCATAAATAAATGGACCTACTTACTTATACTTATTATTTTATGAAAAGAGTATAAATCTTGAGGCGCATAAAGAAAAATTGAATTTGTTTGTTATAAGTTTCGGTGTTTGAATAGGTATAAAAATTGATCCATCCTACTGAAATAATTTATTGTCGTACTACATATATCTTCAACAATACGCAGACCCGAAATACAGTACAATAAATTATAATATACTTAATACTTTATAACGTTGGCAACCCTAATATTAAGTCCACTGGAGCGCATGAGCTTCTGCGATTAAGATTTCAACCATTCGTTTATTAGAAGTTGGCATAATAAAGAGATTAATTTCTTAGAAATGGTTACTCCATTCCTCTATACATACATATTTAATGTGCCGTATATTTTTTAATAAAAAGATCCCCGAAAACTTATTTGCGCAAATAATTTCAAAAATATTTAACTATCGTCGTATAATGGTATTTAAAAAAATTGTACTAAAAGTATACATTTCAATAAATTGTTCCGTTAATTATTCCCATTTTTTTTTTGTTAATTTTGTTCTGTAAATTTTTAATCTCAAGACAATTATCACTAAAAATAGCCGCATAAACAGGAAACAAGGAAAGCATGGCACCTTCTTTCATACTCGATTGGCTTATGTTAAGATTTGTTGGTTGGGTGTACCAACCTATCTAGACCCCAGCCTACAGCGGTTGCGAGGGAGCCGTCCCTGTCAGCCACAAACTGATGGGACATCAATGATACCGGCTGCCATCCACTGCATGTGTTCGCCATGGAATTGACCACTTGAATCACACCTGCGCCATATCAGTAAACAATTAAACAGCGATAATGTCTAACTACAGAGGCCAATCTACAAAAAAATTAGTAACTATCTAACCGACAAAGGTGCACTCTCTATTCCCTCACTCTCATAGGCCGAAGGGATGGAAATCCAACACGATCGGAGAAAGATCAGGCGCACGACCAACGACTATAATATAGTTCTTTCATTTCACGAGGGCTCGTGGCTTAAGGTTGTGTGTGTGTCGTATCTGTATAAGTGCGAGCGAGAGCTTGCTCGCGCTTGACCGCTCCCACCTAGACTCCTGACAGGCACGCACACTTACACAATATGCATGTACACGACGTAACCACAAATAAAGCGCCGGTATCTTCGTGAGATAAACGTACTTACCACCACCAACGTTCTAACTCCGGCCTAGTACCTACTGAAAAAAATGTCCACTACACTTTTTGACTCCGACTCGTGAATCGAACCGCAGTTGAACATGCCAACTAACGACTAACGAGGCAATTGAAATTAACAGAGGCAGTATTGCACTATGTATTAAATACTTTAATTAAAGTCATATTACGTATCCTTATATCTAAATATATAAAAGGCAAAGGTGACTGACTGACTGACTGACTGACTGATCTATCAACGCACAGCTCTAACCACTGGACCGATCGAGCTGAAATTTGGCATACAGGTAGTTATGATGACGTAGTTATCCGCTAAGAAAGGATTTTTCAAAATTCAACCCCGAAGGAGGTAAAATAGGAGTTTAAAAAATCGAACCTAACGTGAGCGAAGCCGCGGGTTAAAGCTAGTTAAAATATAAAACTTTTGGGTAAGAGTTCGCATACATGCATTAATTCTAAAATACAACAAAAGCTGACCTAACCTTTCTGTGCCAAGAATAGTCGGCTAAAAAGTCACATCAAATAAAAAACTTATAAAAAGAATAATTGAATGAATGAATTCTGGAAGAGCGTGCAACTGTATTTAAAATTAGTACCGATATTGTAAAGATATCTGCGAGTTTTATTCTTCGCTTGGAATCGTGGATGAATAAAGGCACGTTTAACGTAAGCGATACGTCCCGGCAGCCTCCAGTTATCACCACAGTATGTAACGAAAGCCGATCTTCCTTCTGTATCGCTGTTAACATTCCTGTAGTGCCGATAGAGACATGTCGCAGACGCTACTAACCAGTGGGGATTTATCGAAGCTGATTCACATCTCACCTGAAAATAAACAAAAGATTTAACTCATGCTGAGATACCTATGACATATGAGATAGAGATCTATACAGCGTACCAGAGTACGCTATAGTAACGTATAGATCTCTTAGCTCGGATAAATGTTAAAAGGAAACACAAATATGCTCCGACATAAATCTGTCTCGTTTTATCTCTGTCTTGAGTCTGAGTAGAACGAAAGTGCGGTCTATAGATTTCAGCCTTAGATTTTTTTTTTGTATTTTTAGCGAGCAAACGCCGCCCATGAACATTTGTAGCACGAAAATCTCTGTCTGAGGTCTATAGTTTTCAGCCTTAGATTTTAGACCAACAAATACTTGTACAATGTACATATATTAATATGTATGATAGAAAGTTTTTCATTCAAAAAGTCACTAAATCACTAAAATATAACAATACTACTAGCTTTTGCCTGCAATTTCGTCCACGAGGAGTAGGTTTAATCTGCGTTAATTCGTTGCTACTTGATTGAAGGACAAAGCCTCAAACAAACATACTTTAGTATTTATATTATATCTGGCATGATGCCTGCGACTTCACCGCGTGGTTTAATGGTTTTCTATTCCCGCAGGAACTCTTTAATTTTCCTGAATAAAATGTAACCTATTTGTTAATCCTGGGCATGAGCTATCACCATTCCATACAGCCAAATCGGTTCATCCGTTGTGGCGTGAAGGAGTAACAAACACATACAAACACACACACACACACACACATTACAAACTTTCGTCTTTATTGTAACAATATTAGTGTCGTAGTGTGATGTGATGTGATGTAAATCTGGTTAATTAAAGATTTTGCTGTGTTTGATAGATTTTAAGGTTAAAAGAAAATATTAACTAGTTTTCCCGAAGAAACGCTACGACCGGTATGCGCGGTGTTGAAACTTTATTGAGGGTAACAGAGACTTTTTTACTGATGTATTATGTAAATTTGGGGGCTTTCTGGTGGTTGTTATTAAAATTGTTAAAGCGTGTGCACACTGAGAGGTGGTTAACTACTTTTATTATATTTATAAAGGATACAGCAATATTTTCACACGTCTTACCTGCATTGGTTCATAAACATAAACAGCAATAAATGGAAATTCCGACCATTTGGCCGGTCGGCTTTGCTGCGTCAAAGTTTTTCTTGTTGTTTGCGTCGTTGAAGTATAATTACTAATCTTATCATTTCGTGGAACAAGATTTTTAATTCCTTCTTCTAAATTATAATTCTCCTGTTTTCTCACATATCGTGATATGTTTTTGCTCTCACGATTATCAGTATCGTGATCAACTTCATCTAAATATATCTTTTCTTCACTGTGAATATTGTTACTACTAATTATATTCATTTTATCATCTATCAATCTTCGTGGTTTGTATGTATCGCTGTCATATATTTCGAAGAATTTTATACGGTCGTAAGGCGTTGTTGGGACCATAGGTGTGAAACGGTCCCTTAATAAAAAAGAAAGCTTTTTATTTTCCGTTATATTCTTTTTATGTTTCATCTCTATTTTATCTACATTTTTTGTTGCGTACTTATGTGCATGCTTTTCTTTTGATTTTTCTATTTCTTTAAGAATTGAAGCTTTAGGATTATGCGCTGAAGAATGTTTATTATCATGAAAAGATGATTTCACATAATTTAATGTTGTTGGCTTACATGTTGCATCATTTACTCTAAATAAGAAAAACGGAGGCCGTAGCAATGCAAATTTATGTTCATCGCTTTGAAGTGCAGTTTGAGAGTGCTTTGGCATTGAATTTTTCCGTTTTACTCTGTCATCAAATTCATCTAAATAGTAAAATTCGATATAACTAGGGGTCAAAGGCCTATCATTTGGTCGGGGATATACAGCTTGAAAAGACTCTGGTCGTGGTTTCTCAGGTGGTAGAGTTATATGCTGTTGTTTTTTGTTGAATAGTCCTGCATATTTAGACAAATTTATTGAATTCTGAGTAGTAGCAGCACTGCCTTCTGTTTCGAGAAATGTTATCGTTTTTCGATGTAGCATGTTAATTATTTCGTATTGTTTTCGACTAACTCTTCCTACTTGCCATTTGCCTGTAATTTTGGTTGGTATTTTAGTTGTAGAAACTGCATCGGTCGTTTTGAATTTATAATTAGACAGCATACTTCGTGTAGTGCTATTTCTTGATGGTAAATGCGCTTCTGTTCCACTCCAAATTAGAAAGATATATAATAAATTAGTAATTTTTAAAACCCCAACCATAATTCCTGATAATTGAATTAGGGGAAGATATTCAAAAGCAAATTTAGATATCTATAAAATTTTGGTATAAAAAATAATGCGCGTAATTTTGTAAATTATCTTGCCATCATTACGTTTTACTTGTCATTGGCTCCCAAGAGAATATAATTGATTGGCTCAAGGAATATATTACTCTCTACCGAGAGCATTGGCTTGTCATATAAATTTTAAGAATAAATGATTTATGTTATCAGGATTATATTATATTCTTGGCCCAAGCGGCCTAAGCTTGTGCCTAAGCTACACCCCCAGGAGTACATATATAATCAATTCGTTTTACCCTGGTTTTATCAAACAAACCTCTTAAACACCTTATCAAAGAAACAACCACAAACATATAAGAGTAAGCAGACCTAACATAAGAAAAAATTGGCGTTCCAATTACGCCTACATACAAATGTCATGCACATATTGACAGTAAACAGAGCCGGACTTCGAAAAGCGAGGTTCAGCGAGGTTGAAGGGACTGGAGAGTATTTAGTATCTGTGATTTGAAATAATATGGAAACTACGGAAAGTTGCCATCAAATTGTAGGTTAAACCCTTATTTTAGATTCTGTAATCTTAATTCTATAAATTAATTCTTAATTATGAAAATGGATTCTAATGTGCTAAGTTTCGCGGTTTTGTAATCAAACAAGTAATAATGTTACAAAATAATATTTAATAAAATCAAAACAAAACATGATTTACAAAATCTACCCAAAAGATATATCTATTAGATAAATAAAACAAAATCAAAAAGCAACTTTTTCTCTAATATCTTTTAGAAATACAAACATTGACAATACGATAACATCAACAGTAGTTTAATTAACTCTTACATTCTATTCAGCCTGTATCACTCATTTCAATAACCTTATTAGAATAGTATTACACATTTTAAACTTATAAAAATAACAAAATAAACCATATGTCTCAGTCTTTTCAATAACGTAATAAGGAATAGTATTACTCTATACTCTTTATTAATAGTATTACTAGGCTTTAAATTTTGCAAGTCCATCAAAACTTGATCTCCAGCAGCTTTTCTTTCTACTGGACCTTTTACTGATGATGTAGACATATTCTGAAAACAAGAGTAATAAATTATCAGTTGTCTAGTATTAACAATTTAATAGGTAATACAAATAGATACACAGCTATATATATATGGGTATAGCTGTCAATATTTACGTTTAAATGGCAAGATGTTTTGGGTTGGTACCTAAATATAAGAACAACTAGAAACTTACTTGTAATGATGAATCAAAAATCATTGGGATTGCATTAGAAGTAAGGACGGTACGAAAACCACTGCAATCCACTAAATGTGCTTCAAAATGTTCAGAACATAGCACACTCGATGTTTTGTGCTGCCAATTTTTTTTATTCATCTGCATCAACCAGGCATATTTAGATTTTCATCCTTTGGAAAGCTGAAAAATGATTTAATTTTATAATTTATCCTTACTTTTATAGAAATAGAAATAGAAATATTTTATTTCAAATAAACTTTTACAAGCACTTTTGAATCGTCAATGAATCTACCACTGGTTCGGAATGCCTTTCCCGCCGAGAAGAGCCAGCAAGAAACTCGGCGGTCGCTCTTTTCAAAAAAAAGTAAAAATTTTACAATATTTAATGAAACTATGCTATGTATACAGTGCTTCCACGATTAATTTTCCTAAGTCCAATACAATACAAATAAAAATTAATACAATCCAATACATCTTAAAACAGGCAGGCAAAAACAGACTAATTATTTAATCAAAATATACCCACTAAACAAAACTTGCGCCTGAATACGGCCCTGTCAAATTGTACAAGTATATGAAACGACAAACAAGATCCTGATATTAATTAATTGATAAATATTGCAACAGGAATATACTAGAACCAAAATTACTATAACTGTCTACGAGTTTTGCGTATATAATAATTGGGGACTGCTTCTAAAATGCTGAACGATTATTAATAATCACACAGTAAGCATATAACCAAATTACGAGTCTATAGCACATCAAAACTTACCGATGAAAAGTAATTGCAGGTGTTTTCCTATACGGAGAATTGCCACACAGAGGTGCACAACACTTCACCATTTTATTTCAGAATTTTTGATTCTTTAGACTCGATTTTAAAGCAAATTTAAAAGAATAAACAACTCGCAGGTTATGTTGTTGTTTTTGACAAATTGACATATTGCACCATACTGATCTTATTTGTAGCTTACGAATTGCCTCAAGATCTATTATGTCTATGAGTGCGTAAGTGTTGCAACAACAGAAGTAAAAGAGATAGAATCATATATTTTTTGTTGGAGAGAAGCAAGCGAAGATATTATTTATTCGTTTAGATGTAGTTGTGAAAATTATGTTAGGTCTGCTTACTCTTATATGTTTGTGATATTTTACTTGTCATTGGCTCCCAAGAGAATATAATTGATTGGCTCAAGGAATATATTACTCTCTACCGAAAGCTTTGGCAATGTTCTCTTGGGTTATTCTGCCAAATCAAGTAATTATATCAGGATTATATTATAATTGGCCCAAGCTTTTGGCCCAAGCGGTCCAACCTACACCCCCAGGAGTACATATATAATCAATACGTTTTACCCTGGTTTTATCAAACAAACCTCTTAAACACCTTATCAAAGAAACAATCATCTAAACTGTAGATCTCTGTGATCTACAGTTTTTTTACTTTATTTTTTTGACTTTCACTAGATTTTCTCGTTATAATTATACCTACCCATATTCTAGTGAGTCATATGAATATAGCTCAGACCATGATATAAGAAATATACCATCGCATAATAAACCTGCCAAATACTTCTTTCCTGCAGTTTTTAATATTATATCATCAGCCCAGTATCGTTTGTAAAGCCTGCCCCTCTTTTTATAGATATGAATTATCATAGGGCTTGCCAGCATCCCTTTTCCCTTCTGGTCCTTTCCATTGTGCGGCTTGTATTGTCCACATTTTATCTGTAACGTTAAATGTATCCAGCCTAATAATTATTATTAAGTTACGTTAAGTGTGAGCGTGTTTTAATGCGTCTGTTATATACTTTTGTTTTTCTTTAATTGTTTCGCTTCTAATTTTACATATTTTTTAGAATTCTCTCTAGCCAAAAATATAGCTTTTCAATTTGACCGCAAAGTAGAAATAAACAC
Organism: Hipparchia sbordonii; assembly: GCA_038048805.1. Lineage (NCBI taxonomy): Eukaryota > Metazoa > Arthropoda > Insecta > Lepidoptera > Nymphalidae > Hipparchia > Hipparchia sbordonii. Next base: position 8,075,938 of record CM076102.1, read on the forward strand.
CAGACAGGAAGCACGAGCGAGCGGGAAAATTAATTCATAGGTGTAATTTTATTTCGCATTATATGACATTTGTGTGTTAAGAAAATCGAGAAAGTCTGGCTTAAATGCGGATCCAAGGTCAAAGTAATCTTCATTGTCTCGCGAAGATTTACAAGTGTTTGTCGTAGCGTACTTACCAACTCATCGAAGTGCTAAGTTGAACTGGCTCGTGCAATAGTCTTTTTGGATTTACTCAATCTATTTTTCCTTAGCTTATACTAAAGTGTAAATCCAACTCGGCTGGGCAACATTTGGAAAGTTTCGAAATATTATCTCCTCGTCTGAAACACCTGTTTCTGAAGATGAAAGTCTCGAACAGTGTACGTTGCTTGACTTCACTGATGAATCATAATAATATATTAAATATGGGTATCAGATGAAGGCTCAGGGTTACTCAGCGGACGATGAAGAGAACTATGCTCGTAGTATCCCTGCTCAAAGAAACTACATCAAAATCAGCCCAATATTTCTACACAGTCAAAAATATTAACAACACTTACAAGGCCTCCGTGTGGCATACCACATGGAGGCCTGAAAGAAACTGAATTAAAATCGGTTCAGTGATTTGTCAAGAAAATGGTAACCAAAAAGTTACACACTCTCTTACGTTATACTCGTACACATAAAAAATGAATGAATGAATGAATGAATAAAACCCAATAAAATGTAACGCAAAAAGGTCAAGAAAAGTAATTTAATTTTGTCGACAAAATAAATTAATTTGAAACATTTACAGAAACATGCTCCCAAACAAGACAGAAATGTTCTAAATAAAATTAACATGGAATTAGGAAGTACCTGTAGATATCTGCTAGCTCCATGATAATTTTATTATTCATTGATTTAATTATTCCAAATTCAAAATAATCAATGTCAAGTGTGACAAATAAAATGATTGCGAACATTTTGTAAGAATAATATTGTGTTGACTTTTGTAAAAGCAAAATTTTCTGTTTAAATTCCTTCTAGTTTGAATTTCAGTGCAAGTATATAATAAAATGTAAGTACTTTAGCGGTGACATTTCTAGAAAAGGCATACCAACTTTAGTTGTAAGTAAATATTAAAACATGACGTGCGAGCTTTTCACAAGTAGCAATAAGCTGGGAAAACAATGCACGGGTTAATTTCAACCTTTTTGCAAACTTAGTATATCTATATAAGTCAACTTATCTACTTATAATATATTGTCTGGTGGGAGGCTTTGGCTGTGGCTGGTTACCACCCTACCGTTAAAGACGTGCCGCCAAGCGATTTAGCGTTCCGGCACACTGCCATACCCCTTCCAAGTTAGTCCGCTACCATTTTAGACTGCACTTACCATCAGGTGAGATCGCAGTTAAGGACTTCTTGTCAATTAAAAAAATATATACCTACTGAGTGACTGACTGATCTAACACAGCTCAACGTAACTGTGTTAGACCTGTGTGTGGCGCAAACAGATTATGACGTAGGCTTCCACTAAGAAAGGATTGTTGAACATTCAACCCCAAAGGGGATAAAACAGGGGTTTGAAAAATCGAACTTAACGTGAGCAAAGCCGCCGGCAAAACCTAGTTTTAAATATTTGTTATTATTATTATTCTATAAATCTCAATAACTAACTGATTATAATGTTGATTAATTAATATTGCACACCATTATATTGGTAATACACAAGTCATTAACAATTTATTGTACCCTCTTTCAAGTAATGTGTTTAATGCAATAAATAAATTCTGATTCTGAACGCCAAAAGCCAATGTTCCACAGTTGTCGCGCTTCAAAATGCGTGACGTATTTAAGAATCGTAAGGAAAAATACGTCACGTATTTAGCTAGTGATAAACATTGCCGGGATAAATTGAGATAGGTACTTCATGTTTTATAAAATCGGTTTAATGTATATTTTCAGATCCTATTAATATTAGGTATAAACATTGTGTTTCATGTGTATAAATTGAGGTAAAACAGGACAGGTATAATTACAAAAGTAATAAACGTAATACCGAGAGTGTTTTGCCATTAGAAGGCGGATTACACGTGCCACGTACGTTTGGGCTGTGCTAATGAGCTTTCGATTTGAGTTCAGCAAGCGTGATTTTCAACTGGTGTGAAAAATAATTTTAAACGAATACCTCTTTACGCAAATGTTTGTAGATAAAAGGGTTTGTTAGAGCGCACCGTTCTACCTAATAATAATCAAATAAGAAATAATTATTTATTTTTAACTTTATGAACTAAATACTTATAACTAGACGCACATGGTTGATAATCAATGACGATTATATACAACGTAGATGATCCCCAAAATTGTTTCCTTCAACTTATGCACTGATCTTCTGTTAGGCTGTACATAGCTTGGAACCTTGGAAGGCAGCTAATACCTAAAGTAAAAAAGGCGGTATACGATATTATAATCTTATCATTGAAGCTGTGGGCATCTATCGGTTGATGTAATGATGACTGTGTCTCTTTACTAGAAAAAAGAATGTTTCTTCATTTTTACTTCTCTATTTTGGTGATATGCTTTTCGACTACACCTATTTAAGTACTTAAATGTTCGGGTTATTACTTATACTATAACTTACTTACTTACTTAACACTTAACTAATAAATTGCGCGCTTTGTGTCCCCTCGCAAAGCCTCGCAATTCTAACCCCCAGTCCCAAATACTCCGTTATCCTTGCTGTACGTTATTAAGGGCTCGTTAATATTTCCCTGGCACCTCTAAACAGCCTCGGGCTAGGATTGCAACCTCTCCATATAAAACCCTGCCCCATCTGATAAATAGATTATACAAGTTATACAAATTATACAAAACTTCAGAAACCTGAATTCCGGCTTTACATTTCCTGCATTAGAGAGCATGATACGAGTATTAAAAGATTTTTCAGTTTAACTCTTGATACTTCTACGGGAAAAAGGCAGATTGAAATTAATGTAAATTCAACGCAGGCGAAGGCGTAAGCGTCTGTCTGTTCCATTAAGAAATAAGAGCTTAGAAAAATTTTAAAAATTACGACTAACTGCAGCACCTACTAGCCTATAAACCTGACAAATGCATAAAAATAAATAACCTATAATGCCAGACACGCACAAAAAGTAACTCCAAACACACCATGTAGTTATATAACGCCAAATTATGGAGTCTCCATTCCGTCTGGAATAAAACTGCACAGTAACGTAAATACAGGACTTATGCCCGTTTTCGCCAAGGCTTCCTAATTTTACGGGGTACCTAAGTCAATTTCGTTTGCAGCAATCTTCACGGACCACATAAAGGTGGAAATAACGTTGGGTAAGAGTGTATGTAGGGTTACTAAAGAGACTCCTACTTAGGGGATGATTTACGTACGTTTGGTGAAAACAGGCATAAAGTCTACATTTATACTTTCGTTTGACCAGATTCCAACATGAATTCCGTTCCTATTGCATTGAATAAAGCGGCCATGCGCAAATACGAAGATCTGGAGGTGCCTTGTAACGCTATTCTCGCAAGCTACGTGTGGGTTGACGGCACCGGTATCAATTTGCGTTCGAAATGCAGAACTTTCGATTTCATCCCCAAAACACAGAAAGGTAATTCCACTACATTTTATATTGGGTGGTATACTGCTATTACTATAACAAGCAGCAGAGATTAGTAAGAGGAAAAATATTGCTAACTCTTCGCACAAATCAGACTACGCTTAAATGATCTTCTAAGATCATAAAAAAAAATACATAAAGCGGCCATGCGCCAATACAGGAGTGGGTCGACGGCTCCGGTATCAATCACAGAGGTAATTTTTTCTATATTTTATATTGGTTACTATTCCCTTGTAATATCGTCAGAAGCAGTCATTATTGATTAGGGAAAAATTTGCTAATTTTGCACAAATCGTCAAGCAATAAAATAAAAAAAAAATGCAATGCCATGTGCAAAAAGGTACGAAGATCAGAGAATCGAGAAAAAAAAGTAGCTATGTCAATACCTACTTTTCTTTGTAGGACGTAGACAATACCTACAGCGATTCCGCCACGTTCTATCCGCGTTAAGATTTCTCACATACAGGTGAAAATTCTTGCGATTAATTAATTGTCTGTTGAATGGTGGTAGAATTCCGTCCAGACATCAAGGCGGCAATTTCGCTTTTGTGTGTTTGTTCACAGAAATGTTCACGCAGTTTAATACAGTAAATAAATAAATCTATTTAAACTCGTAACATCACACCAAATGGAAAGTGGTTTAAACTTTTTCATTGGTATGGTAGATTCATTGACCATTCAAAAGTGCTTGTAAAAGTTTATTGGTTTGGTATGGTAGATTCATTGACCATTCAAAAGTGCTTGTAAAAGTTTATTTGAATAAAAAATATTTCTATTTCTATTTCTATTTCTATTTCTATTTCATTCGAGGTTTTGTCCTTCTCAAATACTCATTAATTTAATTAAATAAACATGAAATGATAATTAATGATTTCGCAAATTCGTTCGCATGGAGTTTGGTTTTTAAAAATCTGTCTGTTTGTTCTCTTGCATTTCCGGCATCGGAACGGGCAAGAATGTAGTACAGACTAGTAATTATTGGTTTAACACGTAGATATAAATAAGTAAGATATTAATGTAAGAATCCTATCTCTTGTAGGGGTGACATGCTCACTAGATGATCAAACACTTTTAAATAAATTAGATTAAAAAAAACTCTGTTTTCCGGAATAAAAGTTAGCTTATGACCCTAACCAACAAATAAATATACATTCTTGCGAATTTATAAGATTAGAAAAGAAATAGCGCTGCGGTATCCTGTATACAATCCTGTATGTCTCCGACATATTCGTGGTATTCATTTTAAGGCACATATTTTTAGCTTATTTTTTGCTTGTTGAATATAAGTAGATAAACGGAGATTGTATTTAGTTACTGAGAATATTTTTTTAAGATTTGCTCTTAATATAGCAATAAATCTTCCTACGCATATTAATTATTTTAGTATCCTCTTTAGTAGAAAAGCACAGTGATTAAGAAAAAAAAAATTATTTACTTTAGTTGTTTAGATAAGCCTCGATACTTTATCGATTTTCCTTCTCGTTGGAAGTTGAAAATATATTTGAAAAATCAAAACGTATTTTTAAGGTGTTCTTCTCGATAAGAAGAGCACTTAATCAAAGCAACCTGTGTTTATTAAGGAGTTTAGATTTATAAAAATTCTTTGTATCATTTTATACATTTAATAATAAGTTAAAAAATAAGTTGAATAATACTATCTTTTTGTATTAAAATCTGCTATCAATACCCATGTATGATGAGGTGAAAGACTGTCTTCCAATAGCACAATCGATATTAATTTGAGAGCCAAGCACTTTGCTTTCTTGTAACATTGTTTACTCTTTTCCATACATTTACGTACAGTGTGCTCATGAACTACTTGATTTCAACATCATCCTGGTTCCTACGAGTAGTACGCACCGCCAAAATTTGAAATGCCTGGCTTCTGTTTTTTCCAATTTCTAGGGAAGCGAGCTTCATCACCACTTACCATCAGGTGTGATCGCAGTAGCAAGCACTAGACTATATTATTTTCTTGAAAAAATAACACGGTACGTTGTGCCAGTTGATCATGACCACCAAGGGTGTGATGCGTTTTTTTTTTTTTTATTCGATGACATCATAGCCCTTGACTGCGAACTCACCTGATGGTAAGTGACGATGCAGTCTAAGATGGTAGCGGGCTAACTTGGAAGGGGTATAGCAGTGTAAATTCAACCCATACCCCTTATCGGTTTCTACACGCCATCGTGCCGGAACGCTAAATCGCTTGGCGGCACGTCTTTGACGGTAGGGTGGTAACTAGCCACGGCCAAAGTCTCCCACCAGACCAGACCAGAGACAATTTAGAAATTATAAATTCCTGATCTGCCCCCGTCGGGAATCGAACCCGAGACCTCCCAGTTATAAGACCACAGCGCTCACCACTGCGCCAGGGAGGTCGTCAAAACTCCGTAAGTACTGGGCGTACTGGGTTTCCTGGATGCTGTGGCAACTCTCCCACTGCCGTGGTTGCGTGGCCAATTTAAATAATAATATTTTTATTCTATTGTACAGATTTACCAATTTGGTATTTCGACGGCAGCAACACGGGTCAAGCCAGTCCGGACAACTCTGATACGTTCATCTTCCCGGAAGTGATTTACCACGATCCGTTTCGACGGGGAAGCCACATACTGGTTTTAGCTGACACCTATCAATACAACTATCAGCCAACCGGTTAGTGATATATTCTTAACTTTGTGTCTAAGAGCACCACAGTCCACATCGAGACCATTTATTAGTTAGTTATTTAGCAAAATATACCTAATAACAGTTATTGAATGGCAGAATATAATAGGCCCATTGTAGGGTTTATACATATTTACTAGGTACATGAAATCTTGGGTTTTTTATTAGTTATCAATTTAAATGTACCAAATTGGTATTTACGCAAGTTTTTGCGATAGGTTTTTTAAAACCGTTTTATAACGTTTTATTAATTTTAATTTTCGTTTGGTATCAATGGTGCTGGTTCATTGGACTGTTTTTTCGTGTATCTGTAATTGTCAGGACAAGATATTGTAAACAAAATTTGGATAATCCACCGGAAACGTCAGTTTAGATGGTATTTTTGTATGGAAATCCCAATTTCTTCTTTAGGAAATTGTACTTGAGCGAAGCCAGGGTGGGTCTCTCTGGTTTAAAATCTTTTTATTCAAAAATTCAGAAATCGTAAGTGTCCGATAGACGGACATTTTCACCGTAATTAAAACGATAAAACTCTTGGCTGGAAAACCCAAAGAGAAAAACTTAAATAGTATGTTGCGTTCCGTTCTTAACGCATAAATGTACTATACTAACAGGTTTAGCTCTTCAAAGAGATTCCGATAGATGGTTTCCTCGCGCTACCCCAAGAGAATATAATCCGTTTTGCGCGACCTTAGTGCACGTCCTGTCATACCGGTTATATCAGCGGAAATATCATTAGTGTACTGACCGATACTTCCGTTGTCGGCTAATGAGGACAATAGATATTTTCTCGTGTACGTAAATAGCGTTCTCGTTAAGGGATGACCGGCGGCTTTTCATGTACAAGAGCTGGCTGCTACCTCGACTTACGTAGGTATATTGTGGAGCAAGACTAGAGTTTTATGGATATTTTATTTAAAACAAAGATATTAAATATCTGTAAAGCGACTTTATTGATTAGCAATGACAAGATTTGAGAACTTTGAGAAGCGTCAATCAACTCCTTGATGTGTTTTGTGCGGTGCGCCTAGGAGCAAAAAAACCGGTCAAGTGCGAGTTTGACTCGCACACGAAGGGTTCCGTACTATCGTACCGGCGATTGTTAAGGTCGAGCAAAAAACGCTGGAAAAATCCTTCCTTTAGTTTTTATTTTATAGCGGCAAAGGAGAAAGGTACACATTCTGTGAGAATTTCAAGTATCTACCTATTACGGTTCATGAGATACAGTCTGCTTACAGACAGACGGACGGATAGAGGAGGCTTAGTAATAGGATCCCATTAGCACACTTTGGTATGGAACTCTAAAAAGCTTTTCGATTAGACTAATATACTCGTACTAATATTCGTAGCATGGAATTAGGAAGTACCTACATTAGTTGAGTAATCAAGTACAACAATTTCAGCTAGTAATCACCGTAAAGATTGTACACTTGTTTGTGAAAAGGGCGAAGTTGAAGAGCCGTGGTTCGGCTTCAATCAAGAGTTTTTCCTTACGACGACGGATGCAAGGCCCTTAGGCTGGCCCCCGGGCGGATTTCCTGCCCCACCTGGCCCCTATTACTGCGCTATAGGCGCCGACAAAATTGTCGCAAGGGATCTTATGGAGGCGTTTTACAGGTAAAACATATTATGTGAAAGAAAAGAACGCGATAAATACAGCCAAACACCACAATTGAGAGTGTCAGTCTGCTGAATTCGGTGACGAACGGAGCGCGTCACTTGCGCGAGACGTGTGTGCGTCCGTACTTCAACCAAACATTGGTCATTGCAACTCGCACGATTCAAACTCATTCTGCCAATTATAGTACGGTCGCCGAACAGAAAGAATTTCGTACAATGACCTCTTTGCCTACTGACAGTGGTCACAAACATTTTTCTATTAAGTGCGGTTTATATAAAATATTTGAAGGAGAAAAAAAATTAGTAACTTATTAAATAAATTATTTATTTTTAAACAGTTATTATAATCGAGTTATATTAACTTATTACATAGAAATAAAAAAATGAAAATTCAAAAATCAAAGTCCGATTTCTCTGTATCGGAGTAACTACTTTCCGACGACGTCTCGCCTGTCACAGTTATAACGAAATAATGTACAGTTTTGTCTACATTATGATCTAGACTCCCTAAATTCAATTCACAAGCAAACAAAAACAAACCTTAGGTTTGCAAGTAAAAGGTTTACAATCCCCGAGGACGGCGGTCATTGCATTTGTGCGAGCGTGACGCATTATTTTAAAGCGGGAGTGACAGAGACAGGTAGTAACAGGTTAATGTACGAAATTCTTTCTGTTCCGCGACCGCACTATAGTGTAACCGCAGCTTAACCAGCAATAACCTTAAGGTTATTGAAGCTTTCCATTAGACTGCTTTTGTGTCAAACATAAAAACCTCTCCTACCTAAAGCTTGAGAACGCACATGACAGATATATCATCCTATTCTGTTTTTCTGGCCTAGACCTTATTAGTTAGGGTTCACATAAGGTTATCGAGGTTTTAACCTAAAGCTTGGTAAAATAAGTAGTACTGGTAACTCACTCTGGTAAAGCTACAAGTGTCTTACCAGAGTGAATTTTATACAGGATTAATTTTAAAATACGTGGTAACAGTTTCTACAAGAAATATTATAAGGCTGAAAAACTTTTTCCGAAATTTAAAACTTCACTAAAAGATTTTGTCACACTGTCTGGCACGCCTTGGATAGAGTTACTAGTATTTCGTACAGTTCATTTCCTCGTACCTGCGCTTTTTCAGCACATTTAAGAACAGCCTAGAAACGATTTTTATTTTTGTAAGTTTTTTTAGAAGACTACGAAGTCTTGAAACGAAAATTGAGTAGTATGATGTCTATAAGTTGCTTAATGGATAGTTGTTAGTCTTTTTAATGATCTTGTTTACAGATGTTGTCTCTTCGCGGGCGTGCAAGTCAATGGAATTAACCCAGGAACTACTCCATCACAATGGAATTTTCAGGTCAGTCCTTAGGTACTTCTTCCGATCTGTTTTGTTTTTTTCTTGGGCACGTCTTACTCGTACCAATATATCATTATAGATGTCGCAGTAAGATGGCTGTTGCCGTGATATACTTTTATAGTTATATAACAAGGGATATAGCTATGTACCGTAATATCTATAGTAAGCTAAGCGCCGAAACCAAATAGATGATTTTATTTTCCGTAAATAAAATCTTTGAGAGAAAAAATATTTTATCAGTGTTGTTGACATGAAATTGCTTTAGAGTTTTCCTCCTAATGAAAAACCTCTAACGGTAATCAACAGCTTTTTTAGAAGGTCAAACAATCTTCAAAAGAAAAATTAAGCCGAACCACTATTGTATAATCTGCATAATATTTTCAACGATATTAAAAGTAAAGATATAATATCTTGCCCGCGACTTTATCCGCGTGGAGTATGTTTCTGATTTCAAAAACATAGGACTTTCATATAACATTCTAACCCCCATTTCTTCCTCTTACGAGAGGATTTTCTCAAAACCGTTTCTTAGGTGATGCTTACCTATACCTACCCTCTAGGAGGAACTTACCTTCTACAAGTTTAAAGGCTTTATACCTAGTTTCTGAGATTTTGTGGTTACTGTGGTGAGTGGCATTTCGCTTTTATATACATAGTTTTTAATTATGTCTATATAGATAGATTTGGGCAAATTTTTTGTGAATAAAATATTTTTCAATATAAAACAGCAATCACTTTAACTGCTTACTAATCGAACTTATTATTATTGCGAGAAGTAACTTGATAGTTATAGAGTTGAATAGTTTCAGTAGTGGGCAGCAGATGGATTGAAAAGACCTAAATGAATTGCTTTCCGTTATATAAGAGTAATATCTCAGCCTCAGGAAAAGCTTACGCTTGATTCATCACTGTCGCCCATGCTCTTAATGTTTTCCCCAACGCATTCTCTGTTACACGAATAATAATATATTCTTTTGGTGATAGCACATGAAGTAATTTTCATTGCTGATGTATAATATACGCATATATAAAGCGCTGAAAAATAATATTACTCAGATGATATGGTTAGCTAGTCGATAAACTATGCAAGCGCAGAAATACGAGTAAAGGCTGATTCAAGTTACGCCTTGCCGGGAACGGGCCGTGCTATGGACGGTGCCTGGCCCAAAGATCTTTAGTATGGTCACAGTATATATACTTCTCATCTCGAAACACTTTCGAACTAAAAGGCATTGCGAAGTCGATTTTTTTGATGGGAAGTATGTAGCACATGTAACTGTAGGTACTGTGGGTGCGCGGTGAACACTGCTATCATAATATTACTTATATCTTTGTAACGTTTGGCATTTATATTATAGGTATTGTCATAAATAGCTATAGTTTTTGCAACTCACGAGGGCGCGCGAGCTTTACTTGTGGTTGCGTCGTGTACATGCACATTGCGAAAATGTGCGTGCCTGTCACTAGCCTAGGCGTGAGCGTTCAGGCGTGAGTAAGCTCTCGCTCACACTTCTACAGATGCGACACACACACATCCATGAGCCACAAGCCGTCGTGAATTGCAAGTACTATACGCTACGTAAATCCCGTTCAAACTCGTGCAGTGTAACCGCAGCTTTAAGGAAGCGTTGAAAAAGCTTTTAACATTTATCAGAACTCCAGTTCCTTGTCAGTTACACAGTCGTTAAATTTAATCATTCACTGCCAATGTCACTAGCAAGACCGCTTTTCTCGAACAAAAGTGAATTGAGTTAGCGATAGAGAATGTACTAAATGTATGTGAAACGATACCTATTATTTTCACCAATATAAAATGCAACAATGAATTTGCTTTTCGTCTTGCTTTTTCTAATTCGTCGCATATATTATATATTTACTTCCCCAACTTGTTCCGCGTGGATTAAAGATTTTCAATTTCCAAAGGAACTCTTTAATTTTCCAGCATAAAATGTAGCCTTTACCTAGGTGTGAGCTATCTTCATCCCAAATTTCAGCCAAATCGGTTTATTCGTTGTGGCTTCACGCCACTACGAATAAACCGATTAACAGTAACAAACTCACACACAAACACACACATTCACATACAAACTTTCGAAAATATTTTTTAATTGTTTTGATTTTTTATGTATATTCCCTGTGTGGTCCCATTGTTATCAAGCCAGGATCTGATGATGGGATTCTAGAAAAATCGAGGGAACTCTTCTTTTATAGGCACAATTGATATACTTTGTAGTGGCGGCTGAAGTCTTTTTGTAAAGAGAATTTTTACGTTTATATGATACGTAATCAAGCTTTAATGTTTTTTTTATTATTAGTCGACTGTTTATCTTTGTTCACAAGCTCACAAAGCAACGGACGGACGTAATTTTTCACGTGGATTTAGCTACAGAGCCGGAAAGTGACGTAAAGCTATTTTTTATTACGAAAAAAAGGTTCTCACGGGATAACTTAAATCCACGTGAACGAAGACGAATAGAACAAAAGCTAGTAAGCAATTAAAGCTGAAATCACATATAACAGCGTCGATTTTCATTAAGCTTGGTTTGGGTATACGGCACATGCAACCGTGTCGATAGTAGATACGCTTGTTGTTTGTTGTGACGAAATTTGCATAACTCTAAGTCTCTAAGGTCGCAGTTTTAGTTAATGTACATTGTACACACTCGCAGGTTGGACCAAGCCCTGGTATAAAAGCGGCTGATGATCTATGGATGGCTCGCTACATCCTGAGCAGGTTGGCCGAGGAGTACGGCACTGTGGCCTCATTCGAACCTCAACCCGTCCCGGACTGGCCGGGTAACGGCACCTTCGTGTACTTTTCTTCTAAGGACATGAGGGAGGAAGATGGAATACTGTGAGTAAAACTGTATAGTTCTTTCATTTCACGAGGGCTCGTGGCTCATGGTCGTGTGTGTGTCGTATCTGTATAAGTGTGAGCGAGAGTTTGCTCGCGTATGACCGCTCCCACCTAGGCTGCTGACAGGCGCGCACACTTACGCAGGGTGCATGTACACGACGTAACACAAGTAAAGCGCCCGTAACTTCGTGAGATAAACGTACTATAACTTAGGGTTAGTATAGACTCTATAGGGTTAGTATAGTAACAATTTTTAGATTTAGATAACTCGTTTGTCAGGCGCTATAACTATAGATAACGATACTCCTACTTGCGCTGGTAGACTATTGTATTTAGCATCAGAAAGTTGCTTTATGTCTAACCCACAATCAGTGATTTTGGAGATCGTCACCAAAGTTCTGACTGAAATCGTCGGAATTATCATGAGTAGGTATATTATTTCTTACAGGATGGCTTCCATATATTTTGGTACACTCCGCAAGCCGTTTGACATGCTTTACATTGCTTTTGTAGCTTTTACGGTAAAACACAGCTCTGTAATCAGCTGGAGCGCTGCACGGGTTTAGGAAACTAATCCAGTCGCTTGTCAGTGTAGATACGCCCCGTATTTATTCGTTGGTCCAACGCGACGTATTCTGAAAATGTTTTCGGCGAACGTGTACGTCAAAGTCTTAACTCTTAACCACTAAGCTATCACAGCTGTAGTATAAACAAAAATAAACATAAATAATAATTTATAGTACTTATTATTATTTTTTACTAACGGTTATCTTTGATAATTTTCTGTATTGGTCTATATTTTCGTATGGGACCAAAACACTCCTTTTTCAATGCTCTACCTACTAGCTAAAATGTAGGACACCAACATTTCAGTTATATTCCATTCATAATTATTTGTATAGTGGCAATCACCGTAGTAGATCGTAAAGATAAAAAAGTACAGTTTTCTTATTTTTTTTTATGAATGATGATCCATACTTTTCATTATCATTAGTAGATACTAAGCTGCCTTGCCTAATATTCTCCCCTCCCCTCCAAATAAGCAGAAAGCTTGTTTTAGGAGTGGGTACGAGAATAGTGCAACGGGTGATGATCGCTCCTGCGACGTTTCAGTTTTCAACCCTTTACAGTTGGGCTATTGAGGCAATAAATTCTATTGAAATTGACATAATTCACGATTTACATTTTCCATGCTCAAATGAAAAAGAAAATATATTTTACCTCAACCGTCACAAAATGTATCGGGTAAAATTACCAGATTTACAAAATGGCGGTTTAGCCGCCTCCGCTGAGCGCTCAACTTCGTTTTGTTTCTTTTTTCCATCAGATATTATAATATTATAAGGTTTTATTTTTAGATTTAATTCGAGTTATCGTACCAAAATCTTCAAAAAAGAATCCTTATGGTGCGAATTCGGTCATATGTCTGCCTTTCTGTCACGATGATCTGACATAGGTAGAGAGAGTGTCATATTACCAGGAATTTTTAAAAATTCCACGCCAAAATTGTCGTGAGCAAAAGTTATCAGTAAAGGTGTTAATTGTTCCACAGAGTGATAGAAAGGGCGATAGACAAGATGTCGCGGCGGCACGGCGCGCACATCAACGAATACGACGCGAACAACGGCGCGGATAACGCGCGCCGCCTCACCGGCAAGCATGGCATGCCGCGAATCCGCGACTTTACTGCAGGCAAGATATGTTTAATCATACTAATGCCACGATGTAAAGAAACCAGTCGTTGGGATCCCGAGATGGACCAAGCACCGGGAAGCGCAGTGTTGGCAGGCCCCTACTAGGTGGACCGACGACATCAAACAAGTCGCAGGGAGATAGCGCCTGTGAAAGTCCTTGCAGTAGACCTTTGTCCAGCGGAGGACATCTATCGGTTGATAAAGAAGAAGAAGACAGAGAAAAATCATATTAAGGAAGAGCCTAGAGAAACTATCGTGCGCTATTACCCGAGAGGCGAGACGCGGGGCTCAAAAGATAATGTACGAGTTAGGCTAGGGTCACACAGCAATACACCACACGTTTTTTGCAGTATACACTTTAATATTTATTCTGCAAGAAGCGTGCGGTGTATTGCTGTGTGAACATAGCCTTATTAGAGTCGATGGCAGTACGGTATAATGTTTAACATTCTCTAACAGTTCATTCTTTTAATGAGACGTTTCCATCCCGGCAGCGGCAATATTTTTCCCTGTGTAATTATTAAAAGTTGTTTTGTTTCTGAGGATGCTGATTAATCGTAATAATTATGGTGTTCATTTTTAAATAAAAGATGTCTCTTTCTTTTTAAAATAATTGAATCCCTAGCATGGGAACGGGTACGGGAAAGGTAACGGAAACGGACATGAAACTGAAACGGATTCAGGAACTGAATCGGAAACGGAAACTGTGACGGAAACAGATATGGAATAAATAGGAAATTGAATCATTAAACGGTGATAATAATGAGACGGAAATGGGTACAAAAATTCCTAATATTCGCGACTCAATGAGTTATGTCGTTAACCGTCTACTCTCCTACTCTCTCTCTCTCTCTCTCTCCTCTTCTGCAGTTGTAATGTTTGTATTATGTGTTCCGTTTGACTTCCGAAGTCCATTATATGAAGAGTACATCGCCTTTTCCACGTCTCGTCGCGCTAGATGTCGCTAAATTCCGTCACGTTTCCGGTGCCACCCGCGCCGCCAACGGCCGCTCTGTGAACTAAACAATATAAAAGCCGCGAGAGCCACCGCGTTTCGCCATTGTTGCGTTGTCTTTCGACCACGCAGGTCCGTTAGATTTTTTAAAAACTTGAGATAGAAGTAAAAAGTTTTATAAAAAAATAGTAAAATAGTAGATATCTACTTTTGTTTTTTACAAAGTGATTATTCCGTGTGTTCGCGATTCCGGTGCCCTAGGAGAACCCTCTTGGAGATCGGCAGTTGGACCCTACAAACGGCGCAATGCCTTTTAGGGTATTCCAATTTTGCAACCTTCATCACCCTCCGGGGAAGGTTGCACTGCCAGGTACCGCGTCGCTCCGGTCAGCCGGAGCGCACGCGAGTCACTTCATCTCCGTCGTGTGCGCGAAACGTGCGTGGCGTGTACACGCAGGACGACGCGCTGCCGCCTCCGTGACGGCGGGGCAAAGTCCAAGGAAGTGCACACGGAGGGGTGATTACGATTCGTCAGAAGAGGATTGACCCTGGAAAGTCAACACGCAGCGATTTGGAACAAAGGTTTGAGACTTCAGCCATCGGTGAGTCATTTTAACTACTTTATGTGCTCAGTTGCCAATTCCAGAACTGAATTTATAAAACTGAGGAAACTATTAGTGTTCGGTTCCATTTCGTAAAATCAACTATTTGTACATAACCGTGCACGAAATCCCTTAGAATGAACCGCTAAGGTATGGAGCCCCCTTTCGGCGTCCGGATTTCCTGCCACGTGGAATTCGAGTGCCTTCACGGCAGCCGTGCATATAGGCGTTTACTGCGCGGAGGCGCTCCAACATTATCCTTGTCGGTTCTTTCCGATATTGGTTGGCATCAAGCGCAAGCCTATTTACATCAGTTCATGTTAATAAAATCTTTGGTTTTCACCGAGTTAAAAGAATGGGAAGTAAAAGCGTTTCGTAGAATAACCATTCCCAGTCCCGTAGTTACATAGTCGGCGTATGATACAACAAGGATGCAGCTGCGAGTGACTCCTAATTCCCTTTAATCCAGTTAGTTTGTTCCAAATGTAATGATGTTGTTTATTTGTTAAAAACTTTCCGGGCTCAACACGTGTTGCTAAATGAATATTTAGAAAAACACCCTCTTTTCAATATTTATTTTCAATTCTTAGAATTTGTCATAATACTTATAAATAAAAGGTATTGCATTTAGCAGGCATTCCAGCCTTTTTAAATCCCTGGAGATCGAATTTCTGGAAAGCGACTTCTTTTCTCAACGAACTAAGATTATTTCTCCTCTGAAAAAAAGGGGGGTGCAAAAAGGAAACCGTGTTTCGTTATTTTAAAAATATTTCGGTCACAAACGATTTAAGCTAAATATCATGTGACTTAATTGCTCTCAGTCAATCTCCATAAGTTCTTTCGATGCTCTAACAGAGTATCGAATGCCGAACGAATTTCGGCGGATGATTCAAAATCAGGTTTTAAGATCGGCTCAGCCATCCGTATAATTTATTTCCCCAATTTTCATAACACCTAACACGGGAAAATTCTAAGTTCGGAACGAAGTTTTTGTCACTTCCAAGGCTATTGCAACCTCACAACTGGATGATCAAACTTCACTTAATTTTACATGTCAGTTATAAAGTTCAGACTACAAATAACTTGACTAGCATCTTCTGGAGCCGCAGTAAGAATCTTGATGACAAATCCAAGAGCTATTGTATTAGGATGACTTTCACCACTACCCATCCGTCCATCGGCCCAGTCTAATAAAATTGTAAGAGCTCACGTCTTACTGGCTAACAAATTCTTAACTAGCCCAGGTTGGTGGCTCATTTTCGAGCATTCGATCACACAGCCAAGGGATCACTACGCTCGAGTATTTGGGAGTGAAAAGGGACATACACCACAACATCAAGTCTCTACCTACTCCCAGGTATAAAATAAGAAAAGTTCGTCAGACTGTGTCTCGCCTAGCAACCGACAGTTGAACCCTTAATTACGGCGCAACGCCTTTTAGGGTATTTCGATTTTGCAAACTTTGTCACCCTCCGGGGAAGTCTACATTGCCGTTGCATTGGCGAAAGATTACCAGTCTGCTGTTCCTCATGGAGATCGGCAGTTGGACCCTAAAACGGCGCAACGCCTTTTAGGGTGTTCCAATTTTGCAACCTTCATCACCCTCCGGGGAAGGTTGCATTGCCAGGCCCACGTCGCTCCGGTCAGCCGGAGCGCACGCGAGTGGCTTCGATCTCCGTCGTGTGCGCGTAACGTGCGTGAGCGTGCACACGCGGGACGACGCGCTGCCGCCACCGCACGCGTCGAAAGATTACTAGTTTGTTGTGTTTTTTCATAGAGAGAACAGTTGGACCCTAAAACAGGTGCACAGCCCGTTGGGGTATCAAAATTTTTCAACCTTCATGACTCATCGGGGAAGGTTGCATTGCCGGACGATTCAGTTTCTCAGCAATAATCTTCGTCAGTATTGCACCGAACTTCTGTCAAAAGAGGTGTGTGACTAAACAAGAGAATGATGGTAAGAAGAACCATGACACAGATAGTATCAGTTTTTCAGTGTTCATCAGATGCAATGGAAAGCTCCAATGAATTTAACAGTTGAGTAAATTATACTGCATCATAAAAGATACACTGTGATTGCCACCATCTCAACTAAGGCCTAATATTTAAGAACTGAACAGTGGTTTTGTAGAGCGAAGAAAGTGTTAATTTTTTTTTTGGGAAAGGAACTTTGGTCGGACAGCCAAAATATTGCACTCCTTTTCACCTTTTTCCGAGAGTGAACAATACCGAAGCCAAGATCCTATCGTGCATCGTAGCATCTACTAGAAGGGTTTATGTTCATGTTCAAGTTAACAAGGAACACAGGATAGATATACCCAAGTTCTGTTTGCATTTCAAAGGGTTCATCTGGTTCCGAGTTATTCTTTCTCGACTTGCCCATCTTGAAGGAATGTTTTTACGAGCTCAGCAAACGTGTGAATATACGTATGAATATGTCGGGAAGTTCACCACCGCGACCACCTGGTCTATCTTCCCGAGCCCTGCAACACCTAAGCTCAGCAGTAGAAATGTACATAATACATATAAGCATCCGAATGAATGAAACCTTTTTGGCGCCTGTATCTGAAGAGCTTATGCGCGCATAATGCGTCATGTCAAGTTACGAGATATTGTCAATATACAAACTCGACGCGCGTCCACAAACTTGCGTTCGGATGTTCAATAACCCATGCTATTGAAAGCTTTACTCTTTGACAGGGATCTTTTCACATATCCTTTGTCTGTTTCAGGTTGGATGGCATGGTTATCCTAAGCTTTTTAGTCTTTAGACATATTTCCCTACTTTGGAGAAAGTAGCGCTTAAGTAACATTGATTTTTGCCCTCTTTTACTTGATAATCTAGCTAAAAATAGTGTGATTTTTAGCAGCATGTAAAAAATGAAAGCTTCGTATGGCTAAATTTACTATACCATACGTACTTACATTTATATACTAGCTATCAGTGTAGTTTTTAATAAGTGTGAGCAAAATTTCAATTATTACTAGAATTTCATCAAATTATGAATAAATGTCCTGAGCGGTCTCGTTAGACAAGTTTTGCAGTATATCGTAGGACTGCGATATAAGTCTCGAATCTAAACGCAGTGCCTTTAGCTAGACTGTTGCTTCCTAAATATTCTTGAAATGCGACATGCATTTCAAGTTCTCATTAAGTACTCCTTATAACCTATGGAAGGTATTTTTAATTCTCAAGTAACCTCAAAATTTGCGATACCTTATTCATATTAGTGTAGTATATTCATTAGCGGATGAAGAGCTCCTGAGTTAGATTATTAAAAATCTCAGCGCCAGCTCGAAATCGGGAGGTTGATGTTGGGTCGTCCCGTGCTGCGTGACACGCGAGCGAGTCAAGATCGCAGATGATTTAATCGTTGTAGATGTAGGATACCGTGGCCGAATTTGGTCAAATATTATTTTCACCGTTCAGAATTCCTGTTCTGAATTGTTTCGGTACCAACTCATTGACTTATATGCTATACTATATACTTTTGCTGATTATGGGCCGCCCCTTCCATTCTAACAAAATAGTGTCGACTCATTGTTATGATTTTTTCTTAAAAACACTTTTCTTTTCCAGAAATAATGAAAGGTTTCTGGGAGGTTGCTAAGCTATGGCTGCCATTGGATTTTTGGTAGATCTGTGAACATGTAGTTCGGGCGCGCTTTTTTCTAGCTATTTACTACAATGTACCTGCCCATATTAATTGATTGCCCAATCGATAAACTTAAATTTTTAATTATTTCTATTATTAGTAATAGACCTATCCACCAACCTATCGTATGGTTATAGTTGATTTAATTAGATATTTCTATTAATTAAATTTCACAATTTACTATTTAAATCAAGTAAAATGTATCTATCACATTGTTGCATTTTCTTGTCTACAAGCCACAAGCCACCAGGAGATAACAAACAGATCTCTTCATATAATGGACTTCGGAAGTCAAACGGAACACATAATATAAAAATTTTACCTTGAAATAAAATTTGTATTATGTTTCCTAAGACTTCCGAAGTCCAGATAATGTCTTCCTGGTGCTACTAATTTTCATTAACATATTATTATATGAATCGAACAATGGCGAAACGCGGTGGCTCTCGCGGCTTTTATATTGTTTAGTTCACAGAGCGGCCGTTGGCGGCGCGGGTGGCACCGGAAACGTGACGGAATTTAGCGACATCTAGCGCGACGAGACGTGGAAAAGGCGATGTACTCTTCATATAATGGACTTCGGAAGTCTTAGGAAACATAATACAAATTTTATTTCAAGGTAAAATTTTTATATTATTATGATATATTATGTAGTACATCGGTTTTATTGGCTTTAGGTGTGGCGAATCGAAGCTGTGCGGTGAGGATCCCGCGACAAGTCTCTGAAGATAAGCGCGGCTACTTAGAGGATCGTCGCCCAGCATCCAATGCTGATCCGTATCGCCTCATCTCCATCATGCTCAGAACCTGTATATTTGACGAATAGAACAGTCTGACAGTGTCATGTCATGTGAGAAATCTGTTGTGAGTCTCTTACGTCATTTAATTTGTACAAAGTTGTTTCTGATGAATTTTTAAAAATGTACCTATTTCTCTTATATAAAATGGAATTTCTATTTTATTAAAAGCTTATTTTTCTATCTTTAGATATCCCAACTAGCTAGTAATGCTATTAGCTCAGCAGTATTGATCAAGTTCAGCTTGGCTAATATTATTTTTTTAGATAAAAAAAAAACCATACCAAGCGATTCTATGGTAGGACTATAAATGCAAACCAAACCAGACCTGCAGAGTAGGTACTAAGTTTCATTTAAGATTCTTTAAATAAGCTTTCTTGTATCTATCTAAAAAAATACCTACCTGTGTATTCCTTTTTCGAAGTTGCAAAGTAGGTAGGTACGCAACGATGCCTTTTATAACGTATAAACTACAAAGTTAGATACCTTCAAAACATTGTTATAATCTTTTCAAGGCATACAAAGGGAACCTATGCTTGTACGGCTTTGTATGTATATTCTTCCAAGGTAAGTAACATAAAACTGCATTGAAACTTCTGACTCTGACAGTTTTCAATTCCGCGTTAACTCCGCGCGAAACAAGTCACGGGCAAAAGTTAATATTATACTCGTATTTTACACTAGCTGATGACAGCTACTTCATCCGCGTTGATTTTTTTCTAGTTACATAAGTGTACTTGTACATTTTTTTTTTAAGAATATTAGCCAAGTTGAAATTGACTTATATTCTCCTCTCCCCATTCAAATAAGCGAAAAGTTTGTGCTATAGTGCATCGGGTGGGGCTCGAATCTGCGACCTTTCAGTTTTCAGTCCGCACCTTTAACAGGGCTATTGAGGCTTCAATTGTTGACTTTCGAGAAAAGAGGAAAACATTCAATAATTGAATTAAACTACGACAAATTAAACGATATTACCATTATTTTCATTTCAGAGACATCCTTATACTAATCGTCAAGGTAAACCCTTAAACCCAAACAAATACACACGGAATAATTTAGTGAATATGAATATATTCAACGGCTGTGTAGGTTCGTTATATCAAGTTTAATACTCATTTTCTGCCTTTCTACGGCCTGCCGTCGATTAATGCAAAACAGCCTCGACGAGTCTCTCATAAATTGTACATTTTGGATGGAGATAGAGACTAGCACTTAGGGATTTAAATAAAAAATGTAAGATTGCCGGGGCTTATTGAAATTCGGTATGAGTACGGATACCAATCGGAAAAATTGGTTTGGTAGTGTTCAACTTTTTTTTTATTCGAAGACAAGATAGTCCATGACTGCGGTCTGCGATGTCACCTGATGGTAAGTGACGATGTAGTTTAAGATGATAGCAAGTAAACTTGGAAGGGGAGGGGTATGCGAATTAAGTAACAAATTATTATACAAAAAATCTATTAATTGGAGAGGCTTTATGCAATTATTCTCAAAATAATTACATGGGAAGTAGGATTATATTAAATAAATATTCTTTATTCAATATCTTTTCCCAGAACAAAGTAGATACCGTACCGTAAAAAATTGTTATGTTAACATTTACGAAGTCAGATAATTAATGTTGTAAAGTAAACTCTACATCAAAAGTAGAGTAATTAGAACTCTAACATAATATTAGTAAAGTATTAACATTGTAGAACTTTTGTAATTCTCGTACGTTCGCTTTATACAAAGGCTTATATATCAAAATTCAAATTACACTTTACACATTTATGTACATATCAAAAATTCATAAGAACCATGTTCCCCATTCGATCTTTTTATTTTTACTATAGGTACCACATATACAAGGTGTTTGTTAATGTGTATAACTTACCAGCAACCACCCATGCACTTTGACCCTATAAACACAATGGCGGTGGTAAAAAGTAAAAATTAATTATCAAAAACTTTCATACAAAAATAATTAATTAATTAAGAAAAAAACATTTTGGAAACCCTAACTAGACATAATAACAACACGCCACATAAATCCCTTTCAATTCCTGATTCCCTAGTACAAAAAAGTTCGATGTTTAGAAAGAGTCGTAAATTCTTACCGAGTGCCGCGCACTTGATGTCACGTGATGTCTTTTCGGAATAGGTAGGTAAGCGCGAAATCACTGACCTTTGCTGACAACTGACAAGTCGACCACTTTGCCTCGTTACTACGTACACTACGTCAGTAGTGGTGATGACCGGATAACGAGGTCTAGGTTCGAATCCCCGGTTCAAAATTACACACGCCTTGCCTTATTGGGTTTCTGACAAGAAATTATCAGTAAGTATCGGCCTGGAGTTAAATTACAAAGTTGGCGTTGTGTCACTCCCGTTCCTCGGAGAACATGTTATCAATGATAAATTTTAAGATTAATTAAAGCCCACCAACCGCAGCTGCAGCAGCTTGGAGGTATGGATGTACTTGGATTGGAGGGTCTAATTAGGTTCATCTCTAAATAACTTGCGAGTGGCACAGGTCTCCCTTCCAGATTGATTTAGTTTAGACTCAAGAAGCTCAAACAGAGCCGCCCCTAGTTTCCTAACTCTAGGCCGGTACTGGGGGTTTCTTGGCAGAAACTCAACTCTAAAAATGTTGTGACCGACTACGCAGGATTCGAACTCAGACCGCAGCAGATTTGCAACCGAACATGTAAACCACAAACTCCAAAACACTCACAAACTCAACACATGATTATGTCATAAATACTCCATTCCACAGTTCACTTAACAGAGACGCAATCGATAGTTGATTATACCGCAACCGTTCACGTGCAACTGCGTTGTAAATTGTAATTCCAAAAAATCAAAGTCACAAGACGAGTGTTGCCAGTCATGATTTTAATTTTACCCGTTTTTCTTAAAAAAAATCCCTTTTTTTTATTCAATGACAAGATAGCCCTTGACTGCGATCTCACCTGATGGTAAGTGACGATGCAGTCTAAGATGGTAGCGGGCTAACTTGGAAGGGGTTTAGTAGTGTAAATTCAACCCATACCCCTAATCGGTTTCTACACGCCATCGTGCCGGAACGCTAAATCGCTTGGCGGCACGTCTTTGACAGTAGGGTGGTAACTAGCCACGGCCAAAGCTTCCCACCAGACCAGACCAGAGACAATTTAGAAATTATAAATTCCTAAATTGCCCCCGCCGGGAATCGAACCCGAGACCTCCCAGTTATAAGACCACAGCGGTCACCACTGCGCCAGGGAGGTCATCGAATCCCTAGTCCTAAAACAATATTTTGACTTTCTTTTGGCAAATAACTTGTAAAATGAAAAACTGAACACTGTTTTAGGTAGCAATTTAAAAATTACTTATTAACAAAAGTGTTACATTTGAAAAGCCACATTTTCATCTCAGAAACGTACCTAACATTTGGTATTTACTGTTAGATTCCAAAATTATTAAATGCACTCGCAATTATCACCAATTCCTTTAAAAATAGTTAAGCAAAAATCTTGCATAATACAAGTATTTTGTGTTGTTTTTCCCGAGGTAAAGGCAAAATTTCTAAAGACAAACACTATCAAAAAATATTATTTTCTAAGTCTCCTTATTTTCATGGTGCCCTAGTATTCCACGTAATTTTACGATACACCAATATTACTTTGACGCGCCGTGCAAGTAAAGGCGAGGCTACAAATAAGACTTGCGGTTGCGTTTACGCAACGAAAAATTTCATCGCATAGGACATCGTACGAGAAAACTCTGTCCATTAGTTTAGTTTCTAATGAGACATGGACCACACTAAGTACTTTAGTAGAAATTTATCTTTGTATTCTTCCATTGGTTTCTTCCAAAGGACAGGATGTTCCTGAATCAAGAAAATCAGATAATCGTTATCGTAATTAATCATCTTGACATGCACACGCTGGGAAGTGTGGATACCGATAGAATGGTACAGGTTTTTACGGTGCACAGCGGACATTTCCGCGGTGCGTTGTGCGACGTCTATGATTTTTATAATACTGCGACTTCGCACCCCAATGTGTGCTCGCCCTTACCGGCGGGCGCCGACGCCAAAGAAATGCCGCCAAAGATACGCCGCACGCCGCTAGCTATTTCGAGCACCGGTGAAAATCACCGGTGATTTGCCATTCTCCGGAGATTCACCGGACATCTCCGGTGAATTCGAATACAGATTTAGCATCAATTAAAATGTTTTTAACTATTAATGTTCTAGTACAATGCAATGGAATTTTAAGCGCATCGATATTGTGTGAACTCAAAATGATATTAGATGTATTGTAAAGGTTTTGAATAAAAAAAATATTAAGAAAAAAATATTTTACTTTATTATGATAATTATTATTTAAGGAGGTAGGAAATAATGATAAAGTAATTGTATTTGAATAAATGTTATTAAATAATTAACAATGTTGATCAACAAACTTCTTTTTATTTAAATAATAAAATTACTTGAGTTATGATTCAATAATAATCGGTTAAACACCGATTACTTTCACCGGAGACTCACCGGTGATTCTCCGGTGAAAAATCACTTCTCCGGTGCAAATCACTACGCCGAATACCGCTCGCTTTCAACTTCAATGCTAGTACTATGCTTGCACTGTACTACAAGCGATAATAATAATTATTGTATCGTTTTGCAATTGATTTATTATTAAAAATTTCACACACATTGTTCATTCACATACAGTCATTGTTAATCAAAACCACAACGCGAGATATTAATTACCTGCAAATAAAGAGGCGGCAGTCACTTTATTGATTACGTAGGCACGGACTTTAACTTATGGAGTCCGAAAGTAGTCGGGAATATTCTTGCAAAAATACGAGATTTCTAATCGGTTTTCACTCTACTGAACAAAACTACAGGTTACAGGTTTAATTACATGCCGATTAATGGTTAGGTATCGCATCTGGAATATTTTATCGCAACGTTATAGCATAGCAAGTAGTACGTTGTAGGCCGAGACTAGGATACCAGCGCAGTAGTAGAATAGAAGTACTTTTAAGATTTTTCATTCATATTTTTATCGTTGGTAGTGCATTGCCATTGAATCAGCTGTTTTAAAGGGCTGCCACCGATACATTTATGGTGAATTTTTGAAGTCTTCATAACTTGGCCAGGATATGAGCTACACGTCTCATGATATTTTTTCATGTATCTATACACCGACCCCAACTTACGGGTTTCGGTAGGATAGGGACATTAACTAACACCTTGTATAAATAAACGTTTACAAAACGATTTTCAACTTTATTTAATGTATATGTAAATAAGCCATCTATAGATTTTGACGACCTCCCTGACGCAGCGGTTCGATTCCCGGCGGGGCAATTTGGGAATTTATAATTTCTAAATTGTCCCTGGTCTGGTCTGGAGGGTAGTTTTGGCCGTGGCTAGTAACTACCTTACTGTCAAAGACGTGCCGCCAAGCGATTTAGCGTTCCGGCACAATGACGTATAGAAACAGATTCGGAGTAGGCATGGGTTGAATGTACACTGCCCCCTTCCAAGTTAGTCCACTACCATCTTAGACTGCATCGTCACTTACCATCATCTAAGATCGCAGTCAAGGACTATCTTGTCATCAAATAAAAAAAAGATTGCGAAAGTGAATAATTATACATGTGCTCTAAGACAGCTTATCTCTAAAGCTGCATCCGCACGCTTGGCAAACCTCGGCAAACCTTCACAAACGCAAACGTGCGGATAGAGCGTTTGCCATGGTTTGCCTAGGTTTGCAAGCGCTTGTGGCTGATCCATCGAGTGTCGGTCTTTTGATCGCAAACCAAAGGGAATTTGCCGCGAGCGCTTGCGTCTCCGTCCACACGTTTGCGCGCACTCAGTCTCGTTTGTGCACTGGCGGCGATTAGACGTGTCATTGTATTACGATTTACGTATCGCACCTTTAGAAATCTTCATTTTGTGAGTGGGTAAAAACGTAAAATGAATGACTGGTCGACTGTAGACTTTTGAAGACGATTTGTTTATATAAATTAATTAATTAATTAGTTTTACATATTAATAATAATAAGTGGCGACTCCGCGCCGGAAAATGGTATATAATGGTATGGTAATAGGTGGACCGACACCATCAGGCGACCCTCAGGGAGCCACTGGGTACAGGTGGCGCAAGACCGAAGCCTGAGGAAGTCCATGCAATAAACAGTCCAGCAGTGGACGTCTATCGGTTGATAAAGAAAAAAAAACAAAATATCTATTGAGTAGGTACATACTAGAATAGAGTAGAATATTTTTTTATTCAAATAAATAAACTAGGTAGGTACCAAGTGTTTTCGAACATACTACTAGCTACTACTACTAATCTATAATATTATACTAAAACTGTAACTGGACAAATTGTGCACATGAAATATGTTTTGAAAATTTTAATTAGAGGACGCTTTACTATCAACTAGATAACGTCCGCGACTTCGTCCTCGTGGATTAAGGTTTTTTAATTCCCGCGGAAAGTCCTTAATTTTCCGGGCTAAAATGTAGGTATGAGCTATCGCTATTCCACATTTCATTCAAATCGGTTCATTAGTTGTGGCTGAAAGAGTAACAAACATCCATCTATCCATCCATCCATCCATCCATATTCCATTTTAGTAGGATTATTGATCGATACTGAGCTTAAAACATTTGTAAAAATAACTTAAGCCAAATAATAAAGCCGACACAAGTTCGACGTCCGTCATGCTTGCCTGTTCAGAACATACAAACGCCCTCGCAAGCGTGCGGATGATTCCCAAATTCAAGGCAAACGTTTGTAGAGGTTTGGCGTTTGCCGTTTGCCACAAGCATGCGGACGCGGTATAAGATTCCTTCCAGAAGCCCTCGAAACTTTGTGCACCGCGTTTCACGAAGTTCGATGAAATAATTGAATCGCTGAGGTGTAGTAAATACCTAGTTCGGAGGCAAAATACGACGGTTCAATCCGGCGACGTAATGTAGGTACACTTTATATTATGCTGGCTGGCTCCTTCACGTGATGTCGTGCTTCCAAAAAGAATTCTTATTATTATAACGTATTAAGTACGTTTCAATACTCCATTGCTTAGGGCACTGAATAGAAAAGAAAAAATAATCGAGAACGGGCCAGCTGAACTGTGGAAAATATCTGTACAGTACACGGTGATTCGTCGAGAAAATCACTCATTGACTTAAACGAATCGGCAAGCAATTTGCCGTTTACTTAATTTACTAGCGAACTGTACATACCTACCCTTATTGTGTGAGGGTTCCAAGAAAAAAGGCAAACAGAGACTATAAAAAATAGTAAGTAGGTAGGTCCCTAACGTAAACCACAAAATAAATTCGAACTAATAGTATACAGGACGGAAAAAAATATTTTAATGGCAATAGTTCGGTTGATATAAAGCACCTAACTACCTTTTAGTAGCACTTAAGATTGGTACGGTATACCCTTGATTCTACTGAGCTTGGAGCAAATGATAGTAGGATAGTAGGTATCGGAAATATAATAATACTAGCTTTAACCCGCGGCTTCGCTCACGTTAGGTTCGATTTTTTAACCCCCTATTTAACCCTCTTGGGGTTGAAATTTTCCAAAATCCTTTCTTAGCGGATGTCTACGTCCTAACAGCTACCTGTATACCAAATTTCAGCTCGATCGGTCCAGTGGTTAGAGCTGTGCGTTGATAGATCAGTCAGTCAGTCAGTCAGTCAGTCAGTCAGTCAGTCACCTTTGCCTTTTATATATTTAGATACCTGACAATACTCTTATAAACCTGGTTATAATTCATGCATTTCAATAAAAATTAAATGAAAATATTCACTTTTTACAGAATTTCTTGATAATAAAACTGAAAAGCCATGCCCACTGTTAATAAAATTATTTATTACGAAATGGATACAATTAAAACTAATGATATTGCGTGATAAATAGTTACCATTTTCTTTTTAAAAGGGCTTCGTAGATTTATACGGTAATAAAGAGGAGAAAGGCGAGAAAATTTTCATCGCTTTCAACAAGTAATAACTTAACAAGAACAATTTGACCTTGACTAGGTACTCAAGTAACTCCAAGTGTTTGAATTTAGAAGTTATAGGTGTGTTAAGATAGGTAATAAAATTCTCGATGAAATGAAATAAAGACCGAATAGAGAAAGTCATTTATTTATTTATCTGACTAACGAAGACGCCACATAATAGGTACGTATATAATATTTATTAAGAGACTAAAGCCGGGCACAGATTATTTACAACATACCATGCAATACAACACGGGATGGGAAAATAGACGCGCTGCACATCTGAGCTGCACAGTGCGCACGCAATGGAATCGCTCGATTTTGAAGTGTGCATGATTATTAATAGGTCTTTCATTTTTATGATTAATTTTTAAACCAGTTTGTAAAAAAATCAAAATATTTTTTTGCCTGTCGTCATTTCCGACCAGTTTTAACGGCAGGATCTCCGAAAACAGCCTGTTTTGGATTCAATAGTAAACAATCAAATATTCATTGTTTTGATAGGTTAAAAATATATGTTGTAGATTAATACACGTTCTAATTTATTTTTCAACACACTTGCTCATAAAGGGGCTCCGGGTTCACCGCAACTAGGCACACAATGACACCTCTAACTCAAACTGTGACTTTTGATTACTATTATTCACAATGTGAGTTATAGAATTTTTTTTTTTTAATTTTATTGGATGAGTTGCTGTGTTCTTAAAAAAGTTTCTATTACAAAAAAGATCTTGTTCAATAATTTATAAAAATATCGTGTTAAATTAATGTAATAGATTTATAAATACATATCAAAAATTCCGGGGCCGGCGGGATTCGAACCCACATCTCTCTGGGAATCGCGCCCGAGTGTGTTATCCGTTACACCACGGCGAACCACACGTCAGCCACGAAATTAGTGATATGTATCTACTTTTTCAATCAGTTTTATAGCAACTGTTAGCGACATCTAGTAGCGACACATTACAGTTGTCGATCTACTTTTTTCCCAAGACACCATAATATTACAATGGAGCTCTTAAGAAATTATAGATGCCACATTGCTTGTTACAATTTTTAATTTTTTATTGAAGTGTTAACCTACACTTAAAGGAAATAACCTAATAGATTTATAAATACATATCAAAAATTCCGGGGCCGGCGGGATTCGAACCCACATCTCTCTGGGAATCGCGCCCGAGTGTGTTATCCGTTTAAGTGTAGGTTAACACTTCAATAAAAAATTAAAAAAATAAATAAATTAATGTACCTATTGCTTGCTCATTTCATACAACTCCGTATTTAAATAGATAATTTCAACATGTACGTGTTTAATAAATAAAACTGTCAGTAACTTTTGTTTTTTTTTTTGTAATAAAGAAAACTCGAAATTCCCCATTTTGTACGTGGCTATAAGAGAAAAGCCAAAAAAAAAGAAACCTCATTCTTTTAGTCTATGGCCATTAAAGGTGCGCGCGCATCCAGGAAAACTGATTAAATCAAATAAACACCTGAATAGGCTGTATGGTCGTCGATCTTTGCCTGTCCTCAAGAGCATCTCAAGAGGGCGAACAAAAGAACAACATTAATTTTTCCCGCCATTGCGAAAAAATTTTCACAACTCGTTTTCACTGTTTTGTAACATAATGTACTATTTTAGTGTTATTTTCTTCACAAGTGTGTTGAAAAACGTCGTATGATACACGTGTATATTGATGATTACCGTCCTCGGCTACTTTAAGACCCTCACCTGACGGCTCGGGTCTCAATAGCGCCTCAGCGGTAATCACCAACTTTTACACTTGTACCATAATGTACTATTACCGTTCAAAAGTCCATATTTTGAACTTCACTCGATGAAATAATATTCCGAAAACAGTGTAGTTTTCAATTGGGTTCCGGTTGTATGTGTAGTATATCAAAGTTAAACTAAAAAAAAAATGACAAAAAATAGGCAAAAGCTTCTAGAACAATATTTTACCGTTAATTTTTCTCTAAAAAGCTTTCTTTTTTTTTTAATCATGACTGGTTTACTTTCTTTATAACAAAGTGGCTCGGGCGCCTCATTTCAGTAGCTCGCAAGGTATCATCGAGGGAGGACGTATCGCTCTAGCTGGCTCACTGCGATCCCCGCTGATCAGACGAACTATTGGAGTATTATTTATTTGTGTTCACTTATCATAGATAATCAAAATAAAATTAGTGTGTAAATATTATTACCTATTATCTTCTAGTGTGTAAATCTTGTTCTCTATTATTAAATCTGTAAATATTAATGTAAGTTAGGTACTCTTATAGTAAATTAATTAATTAAGAATATAATAAAGTGAAAATATGGGGACTAAAAATAAACAAAAGAACAAAATATCCAGATTTAAATTACGAAAGCTTAGACAAAATATAAGGTAAGTTTGATCCTTCTAATACAAATGTTGTACCTATTCTGTACCTTACCTACTTTAATTTTTTTAATTCTTGTGAATCTTTGGACAGACTTTCGAAATCGATCTGGACTCTCGAATTCCCTGCACTTGAGAACCATTGCCAAAATCAGAAAAAAGTGGCAGCCATTTTCTTTTTTCTCGTTATGGGACCGATTCCTTTCAAAATCGATATCTGGAGATCCCTGTGCTCATACCTGTGCTCATAAAGGAAAACCACTGCCAAAATCAAAAAAAGTGGCGGCCATTTTCTTTTTTCTCGTTATGGGACCGATTTCTTTCAAAATCGATATATGGGGATCCCTGTACTCATAAAAGAGATAACCACTACCAAAATTAGAAAAAGTGGCGGCCATTTTCTTTTTTCTCGTTATGGGACCGATTTCTTTCAAAATCAATATCTAGGGGTCCCTGTGCTCATAAAAGAGATAACCACTGCCAAAATTAGAAAAAGTGGCGGCCATTTTCTTTTTTTTCGTTATGGGACCGATTTCTTTCAAAATCAATATCTGGGGATCCCTGTGCTCATAAAAGAGATTACCACTGCCAAAATCAAAAAAAGTGGCGGCCATTTTCTATCTCTTTTATGAGCACAGGGAACCCCAGATATCGATTTTGAAAGAAGTCGGTCCCATAACGAGAAAAAAGAAAATGGCCGCCACTTTTTTGATTTTGGCAGTGGTAATCTCTTTTATGAGCACAGGGATCCCCAGATTTCGATTTTGAAAGAAATCGGTCCCATAACGAGAAAAAAGAAAATGGCCGCCACTTTTTCTAATTTTGGCAGTGGTTATCTCTTTTATGAGCACAGGGATCCCCAGATATCGATTTTGAAAGAAATCGGTCTAATAACAAAAAAAAACTGAACAAAATATGTAGTAAGTGTGTACCTGTAGTATACTCAAGCACTCACGTATATAGTAGTCAAGTATATAGTCTGTATATACCAATGCACACTCCAGGCACACATAATGTGTGTTACACAACCGACGTGCTATCCGACCCGTGGTCCTAGCACGACTGACTAATGACTCTAATGGCGCCTGTATTTATAACATGTTTCCTCCAATATTCACAGACTACCCTCTGTATGCTACATCCCTTCCTTGTTTTAATATTTTTTCCGATAGTCATGTGGACATCGGATAGCAATATGAATAGCATAATTTTACATCGATGTAATCGTAGTGAATATTAAACAATTAACTTTAATCCTGTCACTAGAAAGTCAAGACTGTGGACCATTAACTAAAAATTAATTTGCCCTCAGTTTCCCTTCCTTATTTTTTTTTTTTTGACTTGAATAACTGAGGAACACAATCTAAATACCAAAGCAGTTGGATCTGTATCAACGCGTAAACATTTAAAAATGCTGAGAAAAGAGTTTTAATCTATTATGAGTATTATGGTCACTAATAAAACTGTGGCGATTGCAATCGTCACACTGCAATTTTTAATTATATGAGAATCCCACAGAGGAATAGAAAAGTTATGCTCGATATAATATACTATATGAAATCCTGCTGACTGATTTATAGGTTAAGTATACTTTATGGTTACACTAGATCAATATGTCAATGTCTTTGTCGGAGAGCTTGGCAATTTTAAATTTTGTGGGATGTGCCTACATATTTGCTTGGGATATAAATATTTAATAATGGTTTGTATTTAAATTAATCCTGGTGCCAGGTGTGGGGTTACAATCCATGATATTACTTCTCTTAATATGTCCTCTACAAAATCTGCACTTGACCCCACGTGCCCCTTAAGCAGATTGATTAACATTTTTTGTCATACTTTTGGCAATAAGAAATGCTTTTAAAATGTATTTACTTTTAAACATTTGAACTATCTTTTAACTATATTGACTTTAATTCTTTATTCATTAGTTCTTTATTTATTAAAGTAACTTTGACAACGAAAATTTACCATTTTATAATTTAATTACTTAAATCGCTATCTTTTGAGTAGTTTTTAAAATTAACCCACTCAAGATTCAAATGAAGCTCCCACCTAGGGTTACCATATGACAGGCGTTTGCCGCATTTGACAGGCATTTGAAGGTTTAGACAGGCGTGCGGCCGGCATTGGCCTGAGACAGGCATTTTTGAATTTCGCGCCCGCGCGCGTAGCGCGTTTGCAACCAGCGGCGGCGGCGGCGGTGAGCGGCGCGGGGGTCGCGCGAGGGGAGCGGCTGTGCCTTATATGTTGGCTTTTACTTATTACCTACAGCGTTTTGCTTTAGACAGGCATTTTTCTGAAAAATCAGGCATTTTAGGTACCATAGACAGGCATCCCTCTATTTACATATGGTAACCCTACTCCCACCTGCATAAAAAGTATATATTATGACATTTTACCTGAAAAACAAATCTAAATTAAAATTTTCCTTACTCACTCCTCTAGAATCAGACCTCTCATATTCCAAGTTCCAACACCATATTTTGTTGATTTCCTTCAAAACTTGTACTCAGTGTAGTTAGCGGTATGTAATACTTGCTAATAGTTGAGATTTATCAATATAGACGGTTCGAATTAAGCAACTCATGTGATATCCATCAAACTTAGGAAAGTTAATCTAATCACATGTAAGGCCGTTCGTATAAATTCTGAAAAACTAAATTGAATGACGGACAGATCTTCATTAAAGAGATCCCGACATTTTATTTTATTAAATATGCATTTAAACATTTAAGCTTTAAACAGAAATGCATTAAATCAATCCAAGTTTCTTTACAATTCTATCAATTTGAAACCACAAAATCTGTGCGGTGATTTAGTGACACAGTTCAGTAAAATAAGTACAATCACCAGTCCAGTTGGATTCCGATTATTATTAGATTATTTTAAAATTATTAAATCCAAACTACTCTTTAATCATAGCTTTTGAAAAATTTCCATTAAAAATAATAAGTGGATAAAGTTTAGCCTTTGCCACATTACACCTGTCTCCTCTTGAATTCAGCAACTTAATAAATGTTAGTTGATTATGAACATTTGATACCCTTCAGAGCTTATCTAACATTTCCGCACTAGAAGATTTCCTTTTCGTAACTTCGCTCATGTATGTTTTGTAATTTTGTTAAAATATAACAACAATCAAAAGCCCAGCTATTGGCGTTTATAAAACTTTGACTTCAGAAGTCAAAAGGCGTTTGGTAAATGAAATCTAATATGTCACCGTGATTGTAGTAGATATTATATTATGCTTCTACAATATTCAATAATATGATTGACAGAGGTTTGTGACAATATAATTATCATTACCGTTTATAAATTAGTATTCATAAACATTTTTGCACCAATAAATTCCCATATTTTACTAAGATTTATGCCGTTAAGGCTCTGTTTGAAACAGCGATTGTAAAGACCATTGCAGAAGCAAGAACTATATTTTTAAAAATTTCAATGAGTAACCAATGTGGAACATTGAAATGGTTACCGATTTAACTTTAATATTTGAGTTTATGACTCAACTGCCACTGAGTCAATGGTATTGGCCGAGGTATCCTCCGAAACAGATTTAACTATAATCAGCTAATTGCACCCAACTAAAATCAATATGGCAATATTTATTCACTTGGAATAAGACTGCTATTTTAACCACTCAGTCATACTGTTCATATAAGTTACAGATTGCATATCCATACTGCCATTATGTACGGTTCAGTTTGATATTACTATACAACATGACTATTTATCAACTTTAGTGTCCACCCATCATATCGGTGTTAACTTTTCCAAATCCATATCTTAATACAAATCCCATCTTTTTATTTTATTTATTTTCGAAAAATTTCAACTCTAAAATCTCTCTTACTACTCTCAATTCTTTTACAATGACTTACTATAGTTCCATATTAACTTTTCCAATAATATAGTCCATCTTATTGACCTGTTATAATTCGCATAGTCTTTCGTATTGACTATTGAAACACAGTCTATCTTATTGACGCGTTATAAACTTTACATAGTCTTTCATATTGACTATTGAAACACAGTCTATCTTATTGACACGTTATAACCTTCACATAGTCTTTCATATTGACTATTGAAACACAGTCTATCTTATTGACACGTTATAACCTTCACATAGTCTTTCATATTGACTATTGAAACACAGTCTATCTTATTGACACGTTATAACCTTCACATAGTCTTTCATATTGACCATTTTAACACAGTCTATCTTATTGGCTTATTACAACCCATAGTCTTTCATATTGACTATTTAACCAGTCTATCTTATTGACTTATTACAACTCACAGTCTTTCATATTGAGTAACCAGTCTATATTATTACCACTCATAGTCTTTCGTATTGACTATTTAACCATAGTCTATATTATTGACTTTTTACAATATGTTAACATAAACATCTGTAAGTAACAATTCTCCGCTTTGGTACTATCCCAGTACCATAGGTATAAATTTCTAATTTACCTACTAACAAATTATCGTTAGTCAACATTATTGGGTCTTAACACCATGTCGGTAGTTATTTAAAATAAATCCTTTATTTAGGCACGTAGACACCACGTACTTGTCGTTATTATCATTTTCGTAAACACTCCCGGAACTTATAAGTTTTCCTAACCATTTGGATTTTAAACAGTGTAGGTAGATATCTACAGATTGATTTCCGATGTAAACATCGTTTAAAAGTATAACAGACTTACTAAACATTATAACACTGGAATATTAATGAGAATTCCTTGTTGGAAAAGACATTAATTTCACCCAAGCCAGGCTCGAACCCGGAACTTCGTTAAACCACATTCGAACAAGTCAGTCACTAAACCCAGAAGGCAATATGGGGAGTATATGGAGACACATTTTCATTATTAAAACTCGATGATAGTCTTGTCGCAGATTAAGTCAAAAATACTGTCAGGTACCGTCACTAGCCATGTATCTAGCTGACTGTGTTTTGTGTCTGCAACTTACACGACACACTAAATTGATTAATAAACACATTTATTTTCCATCACACAACTCCATTTAGTACTGTTATATACTCGTAGATATGCATTTACTTTTTGAACGCGGAGTTGACGGACAATATAAATTAAAAGCAACAACTTTACATCTGATCATCTTCAACACTAACAATTAAAGTGCAGTTAGAAGTTTTACTAAGTCTAATTGACTTCATCTGCATTAGGTTATTATCATCCTAAGATAAATTGAGCAATTATTTTACCATGTGGGTAGTTTTTACTAATAATGAACTAACACCGTTTTTTGCACTGTTTTCGATTGAGGAAACTTTCCATAATGTGAATAGTTTCACTAGTAACAAAACCATAGTTTTAGTACTACATATTTCCTCATTCTTTCTTTTCTTAAAAACAAATTAATTTTAGCACTACATATTTCCTCATTCTTTATTTTCGAAAAACAAATTAAATATTCTCTTTCAATTATCATTATTAATTATTATTATTAATTATTAATCATCAATAAAATACAAAGCACTTACGTGTGGTTCGTCCTGTCACGGTCGCCATTGTAGTATACTCAAGCACTCACGTATATAGTAGTCAAGTATATAGTCTGTATATACCAATGCACACTCCAGGCACACATAATGTGTGTTACACAACCGACGTGCTATTCGACCCGTGGTCCTAGCACGACTGACTAATGACTCTAATGGCGCCTGTATTTATAACATGTTTCCTCCAATATTCACAGACTACCCTCTGTATGCTACAGTACCTAATAAGTAAAATTTTAATCGAACTTACTTAATACCTTGTTTGAGCTTTAGCAGTTTAAAACTGCATGTTTTGTTCTTTCTTCAATATAAATATTTCATAAACCTTAGAACTGCCCTACTGTTAGGTATCATAAGGTTATTTAATCTATGACGTAAAATTTTCGCTGCGGCGGGGTTAGCGAGTTCATTTGATGAGCGCGAGCGAGACCTCACCGTGCGAGGAACGAAGTGGCTCTAAAATACCTACTGCGGCCGAAGATCGTGCCCTTAATCTAAATTGGAATATAATAAGTCGACCAACAAAATTTATTTTTTGGCATCAAAACCTAGCTTCTAATTTAATAACTCAGCAACGGGAAAATGATGAAGCTTCTAATATACTAACTCGGCTTCTTCACAATGGCCACAAAATATTCCAAAGAAAGCATCAAATAAAGAGCCACTATTTTTATTATTGTCCACTGCCACTGCACGATTTGGTGCGAGTGAGATGGATACGACTGGCCATTTGCACGATTTCGTTGGTGCGAGTGAGACGGACGCGACTGGCAATTTGCACGATCTCGTTGGTTATGGGTATTTGCACCAATCAGACAGCGCCATTCAAAACATGCATTTGTTTTTTTTGTTGTTCTGTTGTTAGTGTGTTAATATTGCAATTATTT
This sequence comes from Hipparchia sbordonii, assembly GCA_038048805.1. NCBI lineage: Eukaryota > Metazoa > Arthropoda > Insecta > Lepidoptera > Nymphalidae > Hipparchia > Hipparchia sbordonii. Next base: position 8,112,563 of record CM076102.1, read on the forward strand.
TTGTATAATTTTTTCTTTAAACTAAAGTTAGGTTAGGTTAGGGTTATACATGAATATTCAGGTGCCCGGCCTTCGGCCGGGCACTTAGGTTCTGTTGGGATCGTAAACCTACCTAAAACTAAAAAAAAAGTTGAAAAAAATTTGATTTTTTTTTCAAAAATGTTATAATGTTATGTGTAGGTATTTATCTTGAGTTAAATTTAAAAACAATCATTTTTTTAATTTCATTTTACCAAAAAAAACGTTTTTTTATTTAGTTAGAAACATTTTTTTTATTTCATTTTTCTCACAAAAAAAAAAATTAAAAATGTCGTTGAAGATTTGGTGTATTATTTGATGCTAATATTTAAGTATTTTAGGAGTTCACGGTTTGAAGCTAAGTTATAAATATAGATGCTAAAATTATATTTTTTAGAGGCTCACTAGTTGAAGCTGACTTAGTAATTTAGAAGCCAATAATGGTATTAAATAGAAGCTCGTTTAATTACATGCCATCTAAATTTACAAATATCGCAGGAGTAGGTAGGTGCTTGTCCTCGGCGCATTCAAAGCAATCGGCGAAAACTGGACAACGGCGGGAAAGAACGCACATACTTGCACGTAGAGTGCACGCAAATGTTTGCAGTGTGCTCGCGAACACATTAAAATGTATGGAAAATATTGTATTGCATGTTATATTATATCTGCTTCTTCTTTATCAAGATGTCCACTGCTGGACTTTTGCTTGGACTTCCACAGGTCTGGGTCTTGCGCTGCCTGATTCCAGCAGCTCCCTGCGACTCGTTTGATTCACATTCCGTGAGTAGTGTATAATTGGGGATTCTGTATCACTCTCGCTACGCTCGCTCGCTACGCTCGCTCGCTTCGCTCGCCGTGATACAGAATTCCCCAATTCTACACCACTGTTCTTAACATCACATTAAATATATGGAATGTGCCTAAATCCAAGCATGCATTTTGAGCAAACTACACACATGGTTTTACGACCTACATATATATTCTATTTACTCGAGCAAATATGGTAATAAACCTACTAGTAAACCTTGATTTTCAAAAGTACTCTTCAAATGTAATATTTTTTACAACAATATGAAAAAATCTATTATGTTTTCAATATAATCAATAAATTAAAAGAAGCGGGCAATGCATTATGAAAATTAAACAAGCATATTAATCATCTAAAACTTTATTGTTTACACACCACTTTTTTAAACAAGTTACATTTTTCAGTGCACAGATTGTTGGATGATAAAAACAACTATATATGTCAGAATGTGAATCATACAACTTATACAATGTTAACAAACTAGGACATCCTTTATCTTCTAAATTATGTATGTTAGGATTATTTAATATATCTTTTAACCATAATTGTTTTTCAACGCCTTTACAGTAAATATCATTATGTTTTAGAATATGTATTAGATGGCATTTATAGTTCTCGTAAGGTACGATTCCCTCGCTCCACGTTATTTTTCTATTCTTTTCAATCCAATTAACCTGTTTCTTTTCTGTATCTGTGAGCCATTCATAGGAATATGGTGGTTTGATTAACATTACTTGAACTCGATCATTATACACTATAGCAATCTCTTTAGGTAGAAAGTAATTCTGATCATTTTTAAAACCTTGAACATCCACAATAATTTTCATGATAGTTTTCGGACAATGTTACTCAGCGGTCTATACTCTACAAGACGATCGTTTATAATTAAACAATAAGCACTGGTATTGCTCGGAATTTCCTGAGAAGTTTCAATTTCCAGACGAACATCAACTGGACCAGTTTTTAAGTTTTCGTTTTGTCTGGAACAGTCTATGACAAACAAAGGCGCTTTTTCCTTAAATGTATGAAGATCAAGCAACGGATCAATAGGAAGGTTGTAAAATGACTGACGAAACTTAGCGTACATGTCGTATAATATACTGTATTTATTTTCGTCAAACTTGAGATTTAAAGCATCATACGGATAATAGTGAGAATTCAGAAATAATGTAACATTGGTTAATGAACAATGATCGAATATTGTGCTGTCTTTGTTTTTAACGTTTTTTCTATTAGTTTGCATGCCAAATATAACATATCGAGGTTTTTCTAATTGAGAAGCCGTCTTTAACGCCCATGAATGTTTTGTAGTTTTAGGCAATAATGGATATTCATATAAATCCCAATTTCTAAATGCTATTTGTATAGGATTATCTTTTTCTAATTTTTTTAGAAGTATTAATCTTTGCTGATCTGATACTTTAATATGAGGAACTCGCCACTGAATTCTCTGTATATCAATGTCTACAGTATCATCGTTACCCATGACAACACTATTTATGTTAGTGCTGCCTCTATTAAGTATGAGTTCATGTTTACAGTTAATTATTATTTTATTATAGTCTTCAGCAAAACCTAAAATCTTATTCAATGGTATTAAAGCATTAAAATTTCCATTTTGATTTTTAAATCCGTCTATATTCCAACCCCACACAGCAGCCGCTTTATCATCACCGCTATTCATTGAAATGAAAGATTTTATTGTTGTAGTTATTCCAACATTTCTAATACGATCGATTTCAACACCATTTATTTCATATCGGATGTCTTGGAAAAGAAATGCAATTGCATTATTACTGAAGTCAACGCTTTTCTTTTGAACTTTGCCAGCTTGATCTTTATGACTCACCGAAACTTTTCCTTCGATGTAAATGGAACTATCTGATGGTAACACGTAAATATCTTGCTGGTGAATAGGTATCCGAATTTCATCATTTTCGTTGAAACTATTATTATATGGGTTATATGTATGAATCTCATAACTCTCTATAGAGTTATCGAATTCAGGTAAATTGTTAATCTGAAGGAGGCTCATACTTTAAAGCCAAGGGCCTTAAGAAATTGCTTATTACTCTGACTAATTTTTTTATATACTCTCACACGTCTACTTTGTTTTACACTTTCCTTGGTAATAGCTTTCTTAATTGTTGGGTTATACTCTTTATAATAATTTATACTTTTGTTAAATACGATCATTTTGATTTTTTCAAATGAAGACACAAAACAATAGTTTCACTATTAAAATTTATATTATTGCCTTCCAAATCCAAAATTTTTATTGTTATCGATGAAATTATCTTTCTTTTAATAGGAAAATATATAACATTACTTGGAAATTCTATAAATCTATGACTAGGAGGAATGTTTGGCACAAACTCGTAAATAATATGTGAAGGAGAACCGTTAGTGTACGAACTCTGCACAAGATCACATTCGATCCTTATGACAGATAGTGGTAGAATGTTAACTGATGCTGTTGATTCATGCCATTTATTTGCTTTTAGTTTTTCTCTCGAAAACCCTAACATAGGTCCAATACTATTTTCTGAATCAAAGTTTATAGTTTCAGTACAGTACAAAGAGCATGTCATTGTATTGATGTTAGATTTTATTTGAAATTCACAATTTTCAACTCTTTCTTTCAAGTATTCATACAAATCTTGTAAATCATAAGCACCTGGTGGAATAAGAATTCTTTTTTTTTCTTCTCCATATTCAAACACATTATTATTACAGTCTACATTTGGAATTGAATTAAACGCAGAAAAATATACTAAACCACACTCATATTCGTCTTCTAAAATAAGAGGAGGGGCGTAAGTTGATTCTAGAATAGATTTGTTGCCCACAATCGTGAGTGTAATAGACATGATGATTGAATGAATTTATATATTATTGCCTCATCTATTTATTTAGAATTTTTGTTCCAAAAATTAATTAGAAATTTGATACAAAGATGTCCACAGTTAAAAGAGTTAGATCCTTGATAATTGTCATAATTATAATTAATTTTCGATCCCACATACTTTACAAATTCTTTAGGCGGTTTTAAATTACCATAACTATCAAAGTATTCAATGTAATTATTTATCTTTGCATAGGCTACCCAATGAGTTCCAGGATTTTGAGAACTATCTAAGTTGATGATACCACACTCTTTTTGAAAAGGATATTTTGGTAGTTCATTTCTCATAAATGTACCTCTGAAATAAGGAATATTTTTTGAAATTTTTAAAATATCCAAGTTACTTAGAGCACGATTAGGTAGCCGGCGAATCAGTTTTTTTCCTTCGCTGTGTATATTCCCAAACCATTACCATAGGGCTTTATAAATAATCCTTTTCCGATACACAATGTTTCCATTTTTTCGTTATGTCTTTTTAGTTCTTCAAATTTTTTTTTCATTAAATTAATAGCCTTGACTGCTTTCACTATACTAGCAGCACCACCTGCTAAGCTGCCAGCGGCAGACAATCCTGCAAATATAGGAACTAGTGGCAAAACACCACCTGTCTTTGGTATGGGTATTATACGTGGTATATCAACTGATGATGTCGCTGCTAATTCCTTAGCAGCAGCAAGAGCTAATTCGATTGCAGCTTTTTTGCATTTAGGTTTTAATTTATGGATATGTTTTTTCGCGCGAGATACAATATCTTTAAAGCTTTTCTTCAAACCGGCACCTGAATTTCTTGTTTTTAAATTATTACATTTTTTTCGCAAAGTCATTTTACGCTTGGATGACTTGTGTTTCTCCATTTTTTAATAAAAGAGAACTCTGCTCTGTATCGTAGATAATAAGAGACTGAAAATTGTTAACATAGAATGTGTTTATAAAAGATTTACTTTATCTATCCAACTGTTTTCACTAGGCGGCAGACCCAACCATTTGACATATAATTTTTTTCCCTTTGTTTTTAAAACCTTTTCAATAAGATATATATCAGGATGTTTCGTTTTAAGTAATTCTTCAGTATAGAATGATCCTAATATAGGTCGGTGTCTTGCATCTTTTAGAAGGTAAGTAATTGGATGAGTATTTTGAACTTTAGCTATATTAAAAATTTCAGTTGACCAGTTGGGAGTATATCCTTTTTCAAAAGTTCCTTTGTATTTGCTTATTCTAACATAATCTCCAATTTTGAATTTTGAACGTTTCTGCGTTGGTGCTGATAATTGTACTGATTTATATCTTTTAAGTACATTTTGTTTATTCTTTTCATTAACTTTATCTGGAGCCATACCAATTGTTCTGTGAAATGTGGAGTTATATTGTTTCATGATGCGGTCGAGGGTTCCATCATTCCATTTGTAATTCCCTTGTAAGCTAAATTGCTTGTAAATTTTAGTTTTCAAAGTTCTTATAAATCTTTCTACTATAGACGCCTTTTTAGTGGAATAAGTAGAATAATGATTTATACCATATTTTTGTAATAATTTTTTGAAATAACTATTATAAAATTCTGTTCCTAAATCAGTTTGCAGATTTTTAGGAACACGACCTTTTTCTAGTAACTTACTGAAAACTTCAGTCACAGTTTCTTTATTTTTATGTCTAAGAGGATATGCCCATGCATACTTTGAAAAAGCATCAATGACTGTTAAAATATATTTATATTGCGAATTATCTTTTGAGAATGATTGCATATCAACTAAATCTGCCTGCCATACATCATCAATGTCTTTAAGGATAACATGTCTTCGAAGGAAGTTTTTCCTAACATTTTTATGTATTTCATTTACTACACTATCTTTGCTCATTTTTTCAATTTACGACTTACACCTTCTATATTACTTTTTAGACTATTTATTTCTGATTTTAACTGTAACAATGTTTCCTCAACTGTTTTTAATCGCATATAGACCCCATCTAAGAAATTGTCGACATATAGTTTAGTAGCACAGTCGTTTGGATCATTGGGTGTACCAATATTTTTTATGATTTTTTGTTTAGCATCAAAGATATTTTCTAAGACAGAGCTATCCATTTTCAGTTTCTTGTGAACATGATGACCAAACTTGTTGACATTCATGTTCAGCAGTGTTTATAGAACTAAGCAAAAAATAGCAAGGTTTTATTTTTATATACATTATTTTATTATACCAGCTTCTTTAAGTTCTTCGATTATTGATATAATCTCATTGTCATGACTAGTGTTGCCAGCATTTTTTGAAGCAATTAAAATTTTCAATCTATCTACTAACTCATTAGGATCATCCCAGTATATAAAATCTGTATTTTTTTTTAACGTTTTTAGAGTTGGCATAAAACCACCTTGTTTTTTTTCTTTAAGTTCACTATCAGCAAACAAAGGCCTTACTATTTTAGTATATTTTGTTCCTTTATCGCCTTTAATCTGATTCATAGGGTTATAATCTCTCTTATGTGCACTAGTATTGCATAAAATATCTTTATATATTAATTTATCTTGATCAGATACAATCTTTACATTTGGTTTACTTTGAAATAACAATTCTGCCAAACCTGGTGTTACTTCATAGGCTCTATTTCCTATTTTAGCTATCATATTTTTACCATGAGTATCACCATCTAAAAATGTAACTTTTGTATTTCCAATCATTAAATTACTATTTTCATTACGCACACCAAAAGGTACATTCAAATTATTGATTTCATTGCTTTTTTCAGGCACTGGAGATGGAGTATAGAATTCGTCAACTTCTTCAGAATTTTGCATAGAAGTTTTTGGTTTTGGTGTTAGACAATTTTTATCATCATTTTCTATGTTTTCAATTTTATCAGAAGTTAAAGGTGAAAATGAATCTGGTAAATCATGATGAGTATTATTTTGATTTTCATTTTTGTGCAATACCATCGATTCTAATGGATCCGTTATAGATTTAAAAAGTTTGCGCCTTTTTAGTTCTAAATCATCTTCTTCTTCACGCATTTTTTTTGCTTTCTTTTTGATGGTTTCTATTGATTTAATTAATTGATTCTTTACATTTGCTTCCATAATTATTTACTTAAAAATGGGTAGGTGTCCATGCAAATGCCTACATTTAACTGACTATATTTGTGTCTCGTATGTGGTATATAACAAATATAATTATATTTATTAGTCGAATTTCACGAATATATCAAATGTTTTTCTATAACGACCGTTATTTAGTTCACAATCTTTGTTGATTAATAAAAACATAAACGGATCTTTCCAAATACTTGCACACAATTGTTTAAAGACATGCCAGGTCATATCAGAATTAACATGTTCATTATATATATGTTTTAAGTTTATATCGTCTTGCTTAAAAATAATTAAAAAGTTAACATTGTCTCGTATTAATTGTTTAGGGATTTTTGAATATGTTTGAGTCAAGTAAAAGCAATCAATTTGTTTGTGTCTACCCATGGAAAAATAATTTCGAATATTAACTTGATTTTCACAAGTCACGTCGTCAAAAATGAAAATAGAATTTTTCATGGCTTTACTTGGCGAAATAACTTCTTCACTATGTTTAAACATAATAAGTTTAACATCTGGGGTATTTTGAAAAACATTTTGTAGGAAAAAATATTTAGATTGAAAAGAGGACTTTGAATAAATATAAACATTTTGGAATTTAAGCCCATTTTCATGCAATAATAAGTTTATCATAACATTTGTTTTCCCACAGTTAGAAGGCCCACAAATTATGCATCGAATTGTATTTGGCAGAAGTTTGCTATGTCTACTGAAGCATATTGGTGGTATTTCAACATCTATATAATTTATTTTTAATGATTCAGCCTGTTTTATCAGCTTCATATTGCTGATTGATGTGAATTTTAAAATACAACTAATTAAATAGCTTCATGTTGCTGTTCGATGTACATTTCAAAATATTACTCGTATTTATTTTACGTAGGTATTCACATTCGCACTTGTCTAACGCGCGACTATGGGTCCATGATTCACTATCTTATGTTATATTAAAATGTATGCAATTTAATTGAAACCTAGTGATAATAGTATGAAGTTGAAATTCGTAAAAACTCTTTATCAAACAGGTTCTAACATGACTCCAGAGATTGCATAATGCACGAATGCCATACAAGTATGTGCGATTGTTTTGAAAACTTGACTCCATAGATTTGTTACTAAATCATTTTAATTCCCAGATCTTCTTTCGCAAGGAACACGACCGCTTCTGTTTTTGGTTAGTAAAATTTTGCTTTTTTTAAATATTTAGACTGTATTTATCTAATTTAGAATTTTATTTTATATTTATAATATTTTGTATTTTTGTTACAGCATCATGTCGGACTTTTATTTCACAGATGATGAAATAAATACAAATATGAATAATCCATTTTTCGGAGCTCAAGATGTGGATGCTATTTTAGAAAAAGAAGAAGAGAACAGGTTAAAAACTTTACATGAGCAAAAAAATAATGAAGCACTTCAAAATAACAGCAGTTTGAAAACCATAAAAAAGAAAAATAAATTATCCTTGAAAAAGAAGCTTCCAAAAATAGATCAAGTGATTTCGCCAGCTCCAGAGTCGTCTTTTGTTATACGGAAAAATAAAGCAAAGGGACATCATATCATAAAAATTGAAATACTTGAAATTGATACTACTGAACAGGAAAACAGTGCAAAGACTACTTTAAGTGTACAGTATATAGTGAGTGATAATTATGACAATATGATGGACGCTACAGAAGATTTAATTAATAGGATTATCCAAAAGCTAAGTGTACCTGAATAATTAAATTTAATATTATTTTAGTTATTTTGCGATTGTAAAATAAATAGCATAAATGAGTTCTAATTAAAGTATACTTTATATTTTTATATCATACAAGTAAGTTCTAATTCATAATAATTTCTATTAATTGATTAGTAAGTTTTAATACGCTCATCTTATGTTTAGTAGTTAGTTTATGAAGTAAATGTAATAAATTGGTTGAATTAATAAAGGAAATATAAAATATGTTGTGATTTCATTTATTTGAAATAAAACACTGTAGTAACCGTAATCAAATTTATTCAATGTTCATTTTCCATTAAAGTCAATATTAAAATTAGACAAAAATTATTGTAATACATACTTAATATAAAAATTTCTAACATAATTATTTTATTAAACTAGAGAATCGTACTGTAATGTCCCCAAGGCAAAGTTTTAAAGTCATTTTTCATTATTTGCCTTTTGTTATCATCGCTATTTAATACTAATTTATTAATTTTCTGAGTAAAAATCTGATGATTTTTTGATCGTATGACAAACATATCATCTCTTATATTTTCATTGCAAAATAATGCTTTCTTATATTTCTCAAAGTTTAACTTTTTTGTCACAGGCTTCGTAATACCCTTTGCTTTACTTATAGTTTTTTTTTCAGAAAGTAAACAATACAATTTTGCGCGTAAACCAACAAATTTTGAAATGATTTCTCCTCCCATTTCATCTTTAAAATATCCAGGTATTTGCTTGTTAGCTTTTGGCATATTAAAAATATTATCATCTTTAAAATTGCTTGTATCAAAATACTGAATGTTATTTTTCATATCTTCATAAAAATCATCAGTTTTTACAAAATATAGCAAACTGTCAGTATCCGTATAACATAATTGAACATTATTTCCATAGATTCTTTTTATGATCGAATAATGAAAGTGATACAAATGCGTTTTCGACAGTTCAAGAATCGTAAATCCAACATATATTGGTCGATCTAAGACAATTTTAGTTTTTTTCAATTGAATAGCTACTAAGTTTTCAGAAAAAATTGATAAACTGTGAAAATGTGGTGCACTGATATATTTTTCCGCTCCATTCAATTTATTAGTGTTATTTGTTTTATCTCTCCAAACGTTTACTAGTTTTACGTCAACCTGTTTCCTTTTATTTTCTATAGTTTTTCCAAAAATAGAATTATTCTGCTTTTTAAAAAAGTCCTTCTCAAAATCAGACTTGGCTTTTTGTCTAAGACTTGTGTTTAAGACAATATAAGGCTCTAAAAAGTTATCCTGATAAAAAGATAACACCCTGTGTATTTTTAAAAGCAATAAACCATTCTTTAAGCATTCTTGCAAGTGCATGTAATGAATAACAAAACGATGTTTATTATATAAATTTGCTATCAATTTTTTACTTTGATTTTTGACAGGAGAATATTTTTCCGCAGCAAATGGTAGGTCTGAATGAGCATCATGAACATTATCCGGATAACACAAATCTACCTCGAGAATATATCCGAGCTGACTTTTTTTAGAAATACTACTTACATCCAAATCTTTAATTTCATTATCATTTAAAAATTTAAAGTCACGCATTGGCATTTTTTGCATCATAGCAAAACCGTAAAGGTTTACACAATCTAGATAAATTAAGTACGTACTTGGCTCATTTTTATTGTAGAATGGTAAATATTTATTGTTAGCTTCAGCGTATCTCAACGAACACTGGGCAAGACCACCTCGAATACCTTTTTCTAACATTTGATAAATATCTACATCAGAAATCAAATCAAGCTCAACTTTAGTATATAACAACATAGCGTCCCAACTTAAAGATGGAGATGATACATAATAGCAGGGGTCTAAATTATAATAGTCCAAACTCATACTTCTGAACTTTTCAAAAACGTCACATAGTAATAAGACGTCGCATTGTAAGTATAAATCTGTATACTCTCCTAAGTTTTTAATGCCAAAAGTTTCCCATATTTTTAAAGCGTGATCGTAATCCTCAATGGAAATATTTTCACCTGTGAGTTTATTAAAAAAATTCGAATGCTGTGGTAACTTCGTTTCATTATATTTCTCCCATACATCCATATAGTCATAGCAATAAACACCCTTTTTACAGGCCAAATTAAATAAGCGATCATCCTTAATAAATGCATGCATATGGTGAAAATCATTTGAATGAAGACTTTTTGCCAATTTATCCAAACCAGAACTCAAAAAATTAAATGAATCGATAAACTTCAGTTGGGCAACATTTGTTTTATCAAGAGGTAAAAATTTTGTGAATGATATATATTTTTCTTTAGATTTTGGTATTAGGTTCGTTTTTCCAATGATATCTGATAATTCTTTAATAAATAAGTGACAATCATAACCACTCAAGTTATGAAAAATGATCGGTATAAACGGACATTTCTTGGCATTTATGTTACAAGTGTTGTGAGCAGGACCTCGGTATTTACCTGTGAAATGGTCATGATCCATTACTATTTTATCATCTTTTTTAAACATTGTTTTACAGATGCAACAAATTTTTGCTTCATTATATGAAGTTAACTCTTCGATAGTAAGAGGAAGCAATGGATTATTTGTTTTTAAAATGCCATGCAATCTTTTTACATCTTGCGTAATGCTCTCAACAAATTTTTTACCACAATTCGGTCCGCGATAGCTAACAAAGTCATTAAGTTCAGGTTTAGAATGGCAGCATATGTAATAAGCGAAACAAGATGGTTCATGTGTTTGTATATCTTCAGTATAAAGAGATTTATTTTCGTTTGAATATTTACAAAGCAAGCTTTCAAAATCGCCATATATTACGATAGGAATTCTTTGAGTTCTCTCATAGTTTGAAAAATGCAGCTTACTACCATCTTGTGGAAGTACAGTTTGTCTTTTAGCACAATCATGGTTATGCAGTTTTTCTTCATTTACAAAATATAAAAAACATTCATCACATAAAAATATTTTAGACTTGTGTTTTGTTAACTGCTTGCGCACAAGTCGGGCGAAGTCTTTTATCAAACAGTAATGGGCTTTGTCATTTTTAGTAATATACAATAAATTAACATGGGTAAGTTTTCGAGCTGAAGTCACATACAAAGGACCTGTAACTGTATTATTGTCTTCTAACCCATAAACATTTATACTAATAGTTGGATTGTTCTTCTCAAAGGTTTTAATATCTTCAATTCCCGGAGGAAATGTCATATTCCTTATGTCAAAAAGTAATGAATAATGAGGATATGATGAAACTCTATTGGAATTAAGTTTTGTAGGATACATTTTAGCAGCAATGCACCATAAAAAGCAATAATCATCGAAATTATGAATATTTAAACATGATTTTGTATTTCTTATATGTGATGGTAATGCCAAATATGATCCACCTTTTAGAGGATTGTATTTATTAATATTTATCTCCAAATGACTTACAGAATCAATGGTCCAACCCGATTCGGAATGTTCGAAGTCTGTACATTTGCAAGTTAACTTTTGTGCACATTGTATTAAAAAACTATCTATATCAGTACTTTGAACTATTATACCATATTTAGTACTGAAAGATTTAACAGACTTTTCAAAATTTTTTGGCAAAATGTATGAAACAAATAGCTCGAAATTTACCTTGATGGCAGTGTGTTTCTTTAGAGATATATTTATAATCTCACGTACAGTTTTAAATATCTGTGAAAAAAAACTCTCAGGAACTAAAGTTGCAGAGTTCGGATTTACTTTGTAACTGATTATTCTGTTTCTAAATGCCGTTTTTATAATTTGTACATTCTCAAATCTAGATTGGAACAAACTATTCGATTTATGACCATTTGTTCTGTTATGTGACGATATAGCCCAAGTAGCACACGAAGGCTGCTTAGCAGCTGAATAACGAATTCCCGTCACGCTTAAAGCTGTATAAAAAAGCTGCATAAGGGCTGTATACGGCCGTATACAGCTCTTATACCTCTTAAATGGGCACAAATTATACAGCCTTAAGTTGAGTAAAAGATTACAAGTTACTCTTTATTCAGCAAATATGTCACGTGACGTAAAAGTGAAGTAGCAAACCATAGATAATACAAATCTAGCAAATTAATATACTTCGTGGAGTGAATTGAATTTGATTGAATACGTGTGGTTATATATTCAAAGTTAAGTGCATTGTTTTCATATTTATAAAAGAAAAATGATTGGGAATGTAATTTTACTGACATTATACATATATATTACCTAAGAAAATTTTAGTGCGCCACGAAAATATTCGGTTTTTAATTAGTTTCGTGATATAAATAAGCCGTGATGAAAACTTGAATTAACAATTTTTAGTGCTTTGAAAAGAATTATAAGATAAAAAGTTGTTATTATGATATCGGAAGTAAAAACTAATGCAATCCATTCCTAATTCATACACAAAACATCATAAAAGTTGAAAAATGAATCAGTATATTTATATAGGTTATGAGGTTATACAATAAAATGGTGGATTCATGTTAAACAGCGACGTGAATAGTTAAAACTCTGATATTCAGCAATAAGCTTCATAATAGTTCACACGTGCCCCCTTAATAAGTCAGTGTAATAAGAGTTCACAAATACCTTCTTATACAGCATTTGGCGTAATTTTATCCACTAAACAGCCCTTATTCAGCCTAAGCTGTTTAAATATCACTGACAGCTATTATGCAGCTGTAGGATCACCAGTGTACTCTTAAAAGAGTCTTAATACGCATAGAGTTTCAAATAGGTCTAAAAGTGAGTATTTATACAGCTATCTGTGCTACTTGGGAGATGTTTTAACGTAAATATTACATTCTTTGCAGAAAAACATTTTCAATATTATTCCATAGAATTATTTACCTTGTTTAACTATTTAGTATCTAGTTTCTCAGTTCGTAATATTTTGTGTATATATTACATTAACTATATACTAAGGAAATAAAGTAACCAAGTTATATGCAGACAAAAAGTAAACAAGTACTAATAGAATGGAAATATTGGGTTATTTCGATATCAATTTTTAGTTATGCCTAGTATCTAGTCTGTAAGGTTCTAGTATCTCAGTTCTAGATGTTAAATTTTGGATATGTTAGATTTTGGATCATTGCAATAAAATAAAGTAATCTAGTGATTTTCATACAAATGTACAGACTTAGTAAGAGTAGGAGTATAAATACTGTAAGTAAGTTTAAATATTTCGATATGAACCTTTAAACATAACTAGATTCTAATTTTGTAAGGTTCTAGTTTTGTATGGTTCTGGTTTGTATGGTTCTAGTTTGTATGGTTCTAGTTTTGTATGGTTCGAGTTTTGTATGGTTCGAGTTTTCTGAAAGGAAACACGATTAAAAAATATTTGCAAACAAAAAACGTAAAAAGTTAGTAATATAATATTTATTGTTATACAAACATATTACAAATGAAAAAAAATCTACTGAATTTCTTTCAAAATTTTTTTTCATTTGCAGGGTATAAAATTGGCTGAATATTTTTCAGCTCGTCCTTACTATCGTTAATTAATTTAACAAGAGACTTCCATACCGCTGAATTTAAATTAGTGGCAAGTTTAAGCGTACAGATCGCGTGTTTCCAGCGCTCGTTGCTGGCAATCTTCTCCACTTCTTCAGAATTGTACACACGAAGCTCGAAGAAGTAGTTGCCTCGTTTGGATGGATCTGACTGCGACGTATATCCCGACGCGACGCGCTGACTGAGAAAACTTCTCAGATTCGCAGCGCGCACGGGCTTGCTAGTAGATTCATCCTGAAATTGTAAAATTTTTAATTTAGTACCATCTCAAACACTTAAAAATCTTTCACCACAGCAAGACCACGATACATAACAGTCAAAATTAAAGAACGTAAAACTTATAGGTACTATCACTATCACATTATGATGAAGTTTTTATTGCGAGTATATAGGTAGGAGTATGTAACTATATAGGTAATAGGTTAATCATAAAAATGGTTTATATACAGCGAAATGTGAAGAATGATTGAACATTAATTAAAAATGTATATTATAAAGATATTGACAACTCACCTCAGATTCGGTAATAATCCTCCTTCGTTTGACAGGCGGGCTCGCAGGTGTATTCGGAGGCGTTTCGGGTTCAGACTCCGATCCGCTTGAGTCGAATGGATTTTTTGGAGCAGAAGAAGTCTCCTCCTTTTTCTTGGTCGCCTTCTTCCGCTTCACCTCGCGTTTTTTCTTCGGAGGCTTCGATGTTGATGCGGGCTGCACCAAAGCGATGGGGTCTTCGTCTTCGCAAAATGGATTGATAAATGAAGAAGCCCTGTAGAAAAGAATTTATCCTATTATATATCCTAATCATATCATCAATTATATAATATCCTAATCATATTAAAAATTTGAAAGTGTGGATGTTTGGATGTTTGTTACTCAATCATGCAAGACGGCTGAACGGATTTGGATGAAATTTGGCGCAGAGATAGATTATGTTCGGGAATAACACATAGGCTACTTTTTATCCCGGAAAATAAGAGAGTTCCTCAACCCACGCGTACAAAGTCGCGGGCATCAACTAGTTTATCATAATATGAAAAACTCCAAATGAAAATTCAATAATTAAAAAAAATACTTACATACTTTATTTCGGCTGTTGTTGTTCTTGTATTCCGAACTCGGTAAGAAAGAAATGGTCAAACTGAGGATCGACCTATTTATACGCTTGAATTATAAAACCTCTTTCATAATACACAAAATGGATTTAAATAAATTAGAATTAAAATTATGCGCATGTAACTTTACACGCTAAATCATCTCGGCATAGAACTTACATTTGCGAAATTGTTCTGACTAGAATTATAGTATCGTATGAATACTGCCTTACCTATAAATTATTGCTGTATCAGCTATAGGTGTTCGATTTTGAAGCATGGAAGACGCTGTTGTTTATACTTACGCCGTAAATTGAGATCTAGCCCTAAAAGGAATGGTATGCGCCAGACTCCCGATAGTTCAGTTGTTAAAAGGATATTCTTAATACTTTTCATAGGTAGGTACAAAATGTTAGGTAGGTGTTCCAGACTTCTTCCGTGTGAATTTTATTCAAAATTTGTGGAAATCCTTTAGTTTCCAGGGACAGAAAAATATTCCTGGGCCCGTCTTCAAGCAAGTGTCTGTCTCGGCATCATACGATAAGATTCAGCCGAAAGAGTCTTTAGTTTAGACAGACACATTTTTGTATTTATTGTATACTAACTTATTCCCGTGACTATGTCCGCGTGGAAAAAGTTTAGAGTGACTTGCTACTATCGCGAGAAGTTATGTTCTCTATCTCCCATAATATTCAGTAGATCTTCACCAAAATTGAGCAAAATATTTCTAATAGTATACAATTTAAGAAAATATTATCAAAATTGGTTTAGATTTGACGAAGTTATGGAGCAAAATCAACAAAACATTTCATCCCCTCTCCCGGATAAAATTTATTGTTTATCAAGATAAAAAGTATCTTATATATTGATCCGAAGTATCAACTATCTGTTACTTTCTATTTATTAAAGTAAGTATTTATGGCAATCTAAATAATACTTAAATAATGAGAAATGTGTCTAAAGTCATTAGTAAATAATAAATTTTCACTAAATAATTATAGAAAATATCTGCTATACTTAATATATTTTTATTAAAAAAAATTTAAAGTATTCGTTAATCGAAATCCATTGTTCGTAGATCGAAATGAAGTATCCCAAATATCCTAGTTATGCCACTCAAATCGCAAGACTGCGAAGTTTTGATACCTGGCCTCAAGGTTTAAATCAAAAACCTCAAGAAATGGCGGATGCTGGGTTTTTTTATACAGGAAAAAGTGATCGAGTGATTTGTTACTTTTGCGATGGCAAGCTTAAGGATTGGACCTTCGAAGACATGCCATGGTCAGCGCACGCTCGTTGGTTTCCGTCCTGTCCCTATGTTTTACTTGCGAAGGGTGAAACATACATACAAAGTATTATCAAAGATGTTTGTGGTGCGTCAAAAGACTCAGAACAATTTGTAAATAACAATACAATAAGTTCTCAATTTATAAACAGAAACATATGCGTCGAAAATAGTAAAGAAACATTTAAACTTTTCTGCAAAATTTGTCTTGTAGAAGAAGTAGCCGTGTGTTATAGACCGTGTGGTCATGCTATAACGTGTACTAAATGTGCTCTATCATTGAATAAAATGTTATGTCCGATATGCAGAATAGAAATCGTTAATGTAATGCGAATATATTTCTGATGAGCTATTATTTTATACATTAAAAAACCTCCCTATAACCAACCTTGATTATATTATTATATTGAATGAGTATCAACAATTATCATAATAGTCTACAAGCCTCGAATCAATCGAATTCCATACTCCATACTAATGTATAAAGCTATGATCGGATCAAGCAGAAACACGATCAATGTATACATTAATTGATCGCAACAAATTAACCGAGTAACTATGCGAGAATAAATTAGAGGTAAAAGTGTCATGTGGCTCGCTCGCATTTCTAATGAATGTCGCGCTCTCGTCGAACTAATCGTAATACATCATGCATTGCACGGCGTGGGTGCTTGGCTATCGCCAATAAACTAGTGAATTGGGGATTCTGGATCATTAATAGTGGGGATTCTGTATCACTGTCGAGCAAAGCGAGACAGTGATACAGAATCCCCACTATTAATGATCCAGAATCCCCAATTATACACTACTTCCGTGCACCGCATTAGAATGCAATGCGCCTCCCGCTTCCCTCTTCATCAGTTAATAAGTATTGTTTTCATCTAGTTTTCACAAACTATTAAGTATACAAAAGTGTGCTGATATGACGTTCATGTCATCGACGCCAGGTGAATATAACCGGGTTGTATTCTTAGATTAGGCCTATATACCTAATCTAAAGCTGAACAATGTAATAATAATATCACGTTAATTATGTTAATTGACACAATATTGTAGTGAAATAAATTAAAAATCAAAGTACCTACTACTTTCAATCTTTAAATAATTGAAAACTTATTTGAAGAATTTTCATATGCATCAAATAATATTTTAATAATATATCGAATATGTTGAATTTGTTATTTCATCTTATCGAATGTCGTCAAAAGTCGAAAATTTATATATCGCTTCCTATTTCCTTAGTAATTTGATCGGTTCACATCAGTCATCGAAGTATTTATTGTTCATGACATCACGAATCCAGCTCACGTAGCCCGCGGTCCTTGTGTAAATTCCGTATTTACCGCGCTTCCCGCAGCCGTCCCCAAAACTTGTTATCCCCTGAAAATTGTTTTTAATTTAAATAAAAAGTTGGGTTGCATGGCAGGTGCGGTTAAGGTTAAATACCACAAAAATTGGTTGTTTCGATCAAACAGGTCTGTAACTTTTTACCACGAATAATTACTCATGCTTTTTTGCTTGGTTTTTAATGAGCAGGGTAAGGTTGGCTGGTTGGCTTGGTTTTTTCCAGGATATTGCAGCATTGCTAGGAATTAATTTCTAGGAGCATAGACAATGGACGTCATCAACTTTTCTAAATAGATAGATAAAATAAAGCCGAACTTTACGTTTCCGCGCTTCTGTAAATACGTCCAGTCTAATGCAACACAGTTCAATCTGATGTGATCAAGAGTTCACAATCCACTGAACCACACCAGAAGTATCATGAAATACGTCATCCTTATTACAGCATTTCAGGAGCACGGAGCGGCGAGTGCTACAGGATCGGTAATCGTCGTATTCTGCTTATTTGCTGGACATACATATAGGCCTCTTGAAGATTATAGGTCGTCACAAAACACTATGGATATTATGCCGCTTATATCCAGCGGCTGCCAGAGCCTCGCTTCAGATTGTCCGTTCTACTAGGGTGAGGCTATTCGAGTACCTGAGGGCCCGAACGTCTTTTTTTTTTATATGAATAGCGGGCAAACGAGTTGGCAGGTCACCTGATGTAAAGTGATTACCGCCGCCCATGAACACTTGTAGTACCAGAGGCAGCACCGATGCGTTGCCGGCATTTCAGGAACTTATTGGTGCGCCCCTTGAATAACCCCATAATGTAAGTGGGAACACTGTCGAAGGGAGAAGATTCCACAATTTGGTGGTACGTGGAACAAAAGGTCTATCGGTTCTTCGAGTTTTGTTAGGTACGCGTGTTAACTGCGGGGTTGCAATCGCTTGCGGAGCGAGCTCCGTATGGACTCCGCGGAACTCGTAGAGGAAAACCGCAAACAAGCACTTTCACGAACAAAGATGCTAGCGGAAAGAACTGAGCGAGTTCATCCCACAGTGTAAACCGCGCAGAGTGCAGAGGGTATGTAGCTTCATACCTGTAAAATATAGCGCATATTTCGATCCCTACACAGCAGGGGTCCACCGGAGTCACCAGCACACGAGTCCCTGTGGCCGCGGCCCGCGCACACCATGTCGTCCGTTATGGCGTACTGCCAGTACGAGCGGCGACACACGCCCTGTTGTATTGTTGATACCTGATAAAAATAGTTATTTGTGTTATATGGGGCCAAAGAAAATTTTTGTTCCCCGAGGGCGCTATTTTGAATTCAGAGCGAAGTGAAGAATTCTAAAGTAGAATCCTGAGTGTAGTGAGGAATTCAATATACGCCGCCCGAGAACAAAAAATTTGGCCCCGAGTGACACTATTGTTCATCATTACCTATGAGAAAAAGCTAGGAGTATCAACCTTCTATGATCACGTAACTTATCGACGACAACAGCTGCTCAAACATTTTTTAATTTCGAATTTTTTGAATTTCTGCAACGATCGCAGTAGTAGGTAATAAACACATACTAAAGCACGAACGCGGACCAATCAGAAGAGAGAAATGAAAACTCCCATGGGACTAAAAATTAAATTTTGCTCCCGCTATCCTCTGAAGCCAATATTCGTTTTTCGAATAGGTATGATGAAAATAGCTTTTTCAAGACTCTACATCTATTCATGTTACTTATTCTTTTCCCGTACATCCCCTCTCGCTACCTAGGGCCACAAAGATACCTAAGTGAATACTGGAAATAAAAAAGGGTATAAGTGCCACAAAACCTATTTTAGTTTTTATTGCAGAAATGTATAGTATGTGCCATCGCCATTGCCCTAAAATATGCAATAAGTGCCTAGTTGCTATTTAACTGGCACATAAATCCATCCGAACAGAGCGGGGGGTACAAGACGCGGGGAGCGTTATTCTTTAAAAGGATCTAAGTTCCAAACCATTGAGACGCCAGTAATATGCAAATGGCGGCTCTTACATCTTGTGTTGTTGCGAGTGAGGGCAAAAAAAGGCGAAAAAAGGGTGAAAACAGTGAGCAAGTTGCGAAAAAAGCATTAAAGGATGCTGGAAAAGAGTATTCCACATCTCGTGGAACGCTAATTCCTGCGAAAAAACCGCCGAGAGATGAGGTAATTCGATTTTTATTATTTCAGATTAAACAGTAAATTTAAACGGCCAAGCGCGCGGCATGTAACACTAGGGATGTGCACTGTGCAGTATTGTTATCGTATCGCATATTAATACATGTACTCAAAATGTTTTTACAGATAAAGCGGACCGATGATTTAATTAAATAAGTTAATAAATAGAGTACTAATACGTAAATTGTAACATTACTAAAGTATATACTAAAATATTTAGCTACAAATGGTTTTAAAAATTTAATTGCTTTCTACTTTTAATATCAAAATATCAATAATAATAATAGGTATAGCAAATCTATTCGTAAAATACATAATCCTATCAAATAAATTATGTTGAAGACACCCTACATAAATCTGTACCAATTTGATGCAACTTTTCTTGCTAAAGCAGGTTCTAATATTGTTTTTTTTTTTCAGGCTGATTGCAAATGCCGTTATGAATGCAAAACTCTCGATGCAGACCACAAATTAAAATTATTTCAAGAATATTATGGTTTAGCTGATAATGAAAAGCAATCAACCTTTTTAATGAGCCTTATACATTTGAGTCCAGTAAAAAGAAGGAGGCACGGTAAATATGAAACACCAGAACAGAGCAAACGGCAGTGCACTGTATATTATGTTGTACCAAATGGAAAAGGTAATATTGTCAATGTTTGCAAAGCAACGTTTGTCGATATATTCGCGGTTTCGCAAAAAAAACTACAGGTATTAGTTAAAAGGAAAAAGGAAGGACACTCAAATTATATTGAAAAAAGAGGAAACAAGAAAAAACATAGGAAATTTACAGAGAGTGATGAAAATAACGTAAAAGACCACATAAATTCGTTCCCTAGATTAGAGAGTCATTATGGACGTGCGAGGTCACAAAAAGACTACCTTAGCCCCGACCTCAATATTCATCGTCTTTTCAGAGCATATAAATTACATCACCCGGAAACTGTCGTAACTTACAAATATTACAGTTCCGTTTTCAAGAAATTTTTCCCCAATACAAAATTTGGTCAAAAGCGAACAGACACATGCGCTACATGTGATTTACTTGCAGCAAAAATGGTTTCGGACCCAAGCAACAGAACAATACATAAACATCAGTTAGAACTTCACCAAAGAAGAGCCGAAAGAGCTACTATGCAAATGTCTTTTGACATTAAGAAATCACAAATGCCAAGCAGCACCACATTAGTAACATCCATGGATTTACAGCAAGTAATTGTCACTCCAACCCTTACTCATGGTGCTATGTACTACTCCCGTCAACTGTCCAATTATAATCTCGGAGTACATGTTGAAAACACAGGCGATGGGTACATGTTAATTTGGAACGAGAGTATCACGGGTAGGGGAGGAAATGAGATTGCATCATGCGTTTTTAAATTATTGAATAACAACAACGTGGTATTAAACAAAAACAATTTAATCATGTGGAGTGACAATTGTTGCGGCCAAAACAAAAACAAAATGTTTTTATTTTTGTGGGCGTACCTAACGTATAAAAAAGTGTTTCAAACTATTGAACACAAATTTTTAATCAGCGGGCACTCGTTTCTGTCATGCGACCGAGACTTTGCATTAATCGAAAAAAGAAAACGCGTGTCCAACTGCATGGTACCCGATGATATAAAGAATGTCATCGAAAACACTCGGATAAAGCAACCATTTCGTGTCGTAACAATGACTGGTGATGATTTCTTGGATTTTAAACTGGCGGCAGATACCTTTATAAATTCAAGTACATTGCAAATTTCAAAGGCACATATTTTAAAATTTGACAGCGTGCATCCCTTTGTTGTGCGAATGAAAGAAACCCACAGTACTTTGGAATCGTGGAAATGCGTGAATCTCTTGAAGAGAGGACAGACGCTTAAGCAAATAGGCGCATATACGTTAAGAAAGCTACAGTGTAAAAGCAAAATAACAGCAGAAAAGAAGAAAGATCTGTTGGGTATGATTCCCTACCTACGAAATGAAGCACACAAGAATTTCTATCAGTCTATTTTGAATGATTAGTCTATAATAATTAAAAGATTAAAGATTATTAGATTAAGAGCAAATTGTAAGATAGAAAATGAATAGATGATTCACTTTTTTAGAATTACTTTTCTGTTTACTAAAATTATCCTCTCTTTTTTTAGTGTTTTAATAACTAATTAGTGTGAAATTGTAATGTTTATCCTCACTTATATACCTAATAAATGCGAAATTGTTTGTTTGTTGGTTTTTGTTTTGTCATTGAATTTCGCCGCAACAGAGCAATGGATTGAGTTAATTTTTTGCATGGTAATACTATGGGACCTAGAGATTCACATAAGCTACTTTCATCCCGGAAAAAAATCAGGTCCCACGGGATAGCATGCTCTTTTATACGAATTTCTCCTTCATTCAAGACCTATAAATCGACGCAGTTTTTCACAGGAAAATTGAAAAAAATTAACATAATATAGGTAATAGCTAGTGTTTTAACAATAATAAAATAATATTTTGTCACATCCCTAGTGTTTAATGTCGTGGTTATGACCCTTAGCACCAAGGCTTAATACTATTAGGAACTTAGATCTTATAAAATAACAAGATGCAAGGCACATATACCCCCTTTAAAGTTATTACATGAAGTACTTAAGATTTTCTTCAGTTTAATGAAAAGTATATTAATAACTTAGTCAATTCTTTAGTATAGTACTTTTTAATTACTTTTCTAAAGTCATATAGGTGTGGCAATGGAAATATCATCAAAAGAAGTCCAGAAACTGTTCTCTAACATGGGCTATAATTTCATATTCAAATTCTTAATTGTTTTTGTTTTGGCACTTGAAGCGTTTTTTATTTCCGGTATTCAACTTGTTGAGGTAAGTGTGTTTGTCTTTTCTTTTTTCTACTTTTATATAAGTTATTTGGCACAAAACAAATAAAATATTATGTATTCCAAGTTTGTGTAGGCAGAGGTGTGCATCACCACTCTGTTGTTCGTCAAATTTTAAACTAATGAACTTGTCAAAAAGCTTAATTAAGACCAAACATAGGTGGGTCGTTCTACTTTTCTACCGACAATAGTCTGTCTTTCTTCTTATTATGGCATCTCGTTGGAGTATTAATATAAACGGTTTTTTATTCGGTTCGAATAAACGTCCATATTTTTCTTATCTATTAATATTATGTCATTTTTCATGTTCTCTAACCAGCATATTTTATACGTTCGTTTTCCGTATAATGCCGTGACAGAGTGGTAAACTGAAATGTGGTCTCTACAGAAAAAGGCCACTTTGTAACATTATTTTTTCAAAAACCAACATTAAAAAAGAATCAATATTAGCTAGGAAGGAAACTTTAATTAGTACTAATGAAAACACAGATGCAGTTTTTTTTAAATCCCACACATAAAACACAATTATAGATAGTTCAAAAACCAAAAAAACAGAAAAACGTCGTTTCATTGTCGGTAGAAAAGTAGAACGACCCAGGTGCAAACCGGCCTTAAAAATTATAAAAAAAGAAACATTTCAGACAAAAAACATGGAAAATATAATTTAGTATAACATTAATGCATGAATAATTTACTAGTCACTTTTTCATTTCTATTAAGTTCTATGCTATGTATGTTTTAGCCACACAAAGTGAAAGAGATCAAATCAGAGTTTATCCCCTTAGTTATGTAGTTTTGAATCACAAAAATGTTGTACCTACTTGAGCTTCATGAAGGATTCTAGTACCGTGGACGTCTGTGGGGCGTTTTTTACCCCATCCGAGAATAACGCAACTGGAATGTGGTGGCAACATTTGATGTGGCTTTGGCAGGCAGGCTACACCATGACCAAGATCAGGTCTCGCCGGCCCAGGCAAACTGAAATCAATTTTTAAGCTATTGCATAGCTTCTATCGCGGGCCTTAAGCGTGGAGACCGAATCCAGAAATTCCGTAACGAAAAAAACCCAAGGCTCGACGGGAACAAAGACTCCTCTCACCGCTAGATGGCGTTAATAAAAAATGCTATGCATTGGCTTTACCGCGGCAGTCCCCGAGTGCCACACGTCTTTTTTTTGTATAAAGAATATTAGCCAAGCTGAAGTTGACTAATATCCTCCTAAGTTCTATCCCCTCCAAATAAAAATTGATGTCCAGCAGTGGACGTCTATCGGTTGATAAAGAAGAAGAAGAAATTGGCATCACTCCAATGGGATACTCCGAGATTGAACTAAATGCGATACACCAAAGAAAATTAGTAGGCCCTTTGTTGTAGGATCTCAGTAGCAGAACGTTTGTAGATGGTATGAAGCATGTCTAACTACATCGCGCTTTGCAGTGTGAACGCACTTCCTAGTGTGTATTATAACTCCCCGGGGCAACAAAACATAAAATAGCAATAAAATAGACAATAGCAAAAATTATACTGACTAGATATAAGTACGTAAACCAATATTTTTATGGTCTGGGAATATTAGTTACAGTCGGGGGAAACATAAAACTCGGAGTCGAATAATGTTATGCTACAAATAACGGAAATGTTGCTACAAGCCTACGTGGGTAAAATCAGCGTCGCTCCTGTAACGTATGCCTATGCAGGTATTAGGCATTGGTCAATTGGTCATATTATAGGTAAACTTATGGCATCATTACGTTGCCGAACTTGATAAGTAAATAAATACTTAATAATGACGACCTCCCTGGCGCAGTGGTGAGCGCTGTGGTCTTATAACTGGGAGGTCTCGGGTTCGATTCCCGGCGGGGGCAATTTAGGAATTTATAATTTCTAAATTGTCTCTGGTCTGGTCTGGTGGGAGGTTTTGGCCGTGGCTAGTTACCACCCTACCGTCAAAGACGTGCCGCCAAGCGATTTAGCGTTCCGGCACGATGGCGTGTAGAAACCGATCGGGGGTATGGGTTGAATTTACACTGCTATACCCCTTCCAAGTTAGCCCGCTACCATCTTAGACTGCATCGTCACTTACCATCAGGTGAGATCGCAGTCAAGGGCTATCTTGTCATCGAATAAAAAAAAAAAATAAATAAAACTTCAAAATAAACTTAGCTTGCTTATCATGTATCTACGTACTTTATACTTAAAGAAATATCAATATATAATTTATTTTAATCCATGTAGCATGTAGAATACTATAGTACCTACCATACACGCACGAACATTCGTTTCGAACGGATCATAGATTAGCAGAGGAAAGAGGATTATAGAGTGAATCCCAATCTATGCTTTGGATATTATGTTGTCATGAATGTTATGTAATAGATCAATATGTAAGGAATAGTTTAATTATTTGTCAAACATAGGCTTATTTATTTATTTTACTATTACTACTAACTTTTGCATGCGGCTACGCTTACGCTCGGTTCGATTTTTCAAAGCCTTTAGGGGTAAAATTTTCAAAATTCCTTTCTTAGCATATGCGTCGGGCTGAAAGCATCCAGTGGTTTGAGCTATGCGTTGATAGATCAGTCAGATAGTCACCTTTTCCTTTTATATACTTACTTAAAAGAAAACATATATAATGAGTAGAAATCTCTACAAAATTTCACAGCCAGGTTGAAGTTTTCTTTCCTTAATTTTTTACTACTAAATCCGCGTTAACTTGAAATACGAGCATTAAATACTCAATACTTTTTCACCCTTTTGAGATAAATATCTCATTTTACGCAAGCTTAAACCGACACATTGAGCAGAATAATTTACGATGTTTGGAAAGTGCTGATTTAGTGAATACGGCGTTTATTCCTTTGATCAAGTCTTATCAGTAAGTATGGGCTGAGTAGGGCTTATAAAATAGTTTGCGCTGATCTCAGCGCAATTACTAAATCTAGTTAAGATAAAAATAATTTGATTCCTTCTTGTTATTTGAATATTAAAAAACATAAAAATTCTTTTCAAAAACCGACTTCTTACGTCACTACAAAGTATAACAATAATTTTAGTTTGCACACTAGCAATATTATGTAAATCTGCGTTTATTAGTTATCAAATGGCGTCATTTCTTTAGCTAAGTTCCCGCTTTTGGGATCATAGCTCAAAATATGGTTTTGGTAGTTAGCCCGCCCCCCACCTACGCCTCCCCCTCCCCGGAAGAAAATACAGACAAATAAATAGACCAACGGTATCCTTACCGCAGCAAAGCAACATCGTTGATAACAGTGTCGGGGTCATAGCGCGGATGTATGACAGCCTCGGTGACCCTCATCTCGACCTCGCCGTGACCCCGCACCAGCAGGTCGTGCTCCCCCAGCCGCACGTACAGGCGCTTCCTCACGCAATGCGCGGCGGTCACCACCCAGCGCAGTGACACCAAGGTGCCGCCGCAGAACGCTTCCTAGCAAGAACAACAAATAATTAACTCACAAACTCTATCTTCTACCACGTAACGTAAAGTTGTTTAGGGAATGGTTGCAGTCAGTGGAGTTAGTATAAGATTTAATTCGATTGATCGTATTCCTAACGTGACACTAGCGTCAAAGTAAAATGAACCATAAAGACATTGTCTTAGAGCTCAATTTCTTGCATGCATTCTTATACTTTTATGTATACGGATACGCCCCAAACTAAAGTCTGTTGTACTGAATTTGTGACTAAATCAATACCTACTTTTAAGGTTCATTTTACTTCATACGAATATGATCAATCATGTTAAATCTTATACTAACCTCACAGCTACGACCACGATCACTTCGCACTACGAATTGTCTGGTACAAGCCTGCAGCCAGTATGCTTAGGCTCAATTTATATTGCGACGGAACAGAATGGAGAGTACTAACTACCTCGGCAAAGTTAAAAGAAAAGCTACCAAAGAATATATTAAGTATAATTGTTTTATAATTATATGCCTGGCAACCCTAACATACAATCTTTCTTCATTAACGAGCTGCACGGAATGGTTAATAAAACTGTTCTACTGGAAAAGTAACGTTTATTAAAAGTTGCTGCTCATTTCATTGTTATTATCTGAGATGGACAAAAAGAAGAATGAACAATAAAGTAAATATTGTTTATGATTCTACTTGATAGTTCAAACAAATCATAAAGGAGGATCGGTAAGAGTGGACCCAAACACAAAGTTAATTGTATTATTATTTAAGTATACTTTTCGGTATTTTATGTTCTTATGTAATTTAATAAATCCTAAGACGGCAAGTCTGAATTTACTTGGAGAAAAAAGATACTCGAGAGTTAGATTAAAGCCTTTGTCAAACACACGGCGAACTGAACTCGAATCTAGTCACATATAGAAATGCGAAAGCGCAGCGGAGCGAACTGCGAACCACATGCTAAGACAAACCACAAGCGAAGCGAGGCGTGAGCGAGACACCTGTATTAACTGACTTTGTAGGAACGACGTCAGACCTTTCGGTCCTCGGGAATTCTTTTATTTTCCGTGATAAAAGGTATTCTATCTCCGTCTCCGGAAAGAAAGCTATTTTATTGCCAAATTTCTAAACCTACCTTATATCTATTCAGCACAGCAACTTGCCAGACCCATTTGCCAGGTGGTGCAGGTCTGCCTCCTATAATCCGGACCATATCTCGCATTTTGGCTCGAAGCCGAGTGTTCGGTGACCCGCGATATCTTCCTATTCTACCGCATGGAGGCGTCCTGGTAGAAAACGCTCTGGAATCTTCTTTGTGAAAAGCAGGGACGGGCTGAGGCATTGATTCCACAACGCTGTGCTCTGTAAAGTGCATAATTGGGTATTTGACTAATTTTTTTAAAGGTTTTTAATATTATAACACAATGTTTTTTTTTGGCCACCCCTGTTCTATATGGTAGATTTAAAAATAGGTACGTAACCCACAATCTACCTAATGACTTCTTTCTATTATTATAGATATTACTTATTGCAGTTCCTACATTTAATTAGTGATTACGCTGACGTCGATTATATTCGCAGTATTAAACTTATATTTATATTACCGTAAACTTAAAATATAATTATATAATAAGATCCAAATATCAATTTTCCCAAGTAAATTGGTAACCTGCCAAATCTCAGACAGAATGTTAAGTAGAATCTAACAAGTTAGGTACGTGCAGAAAATAAAGAGCATGCAATAGACATAAAATTAAGGCATGTTATAATTTATAACTTATTATAAAATCTCACGAATAATTTTCGTAAGGTTATTAAATAGATTCATGGTAATAGTAAGAACGGGCTGATATTGGTTAATTTTTTTACATTTTGTAACATTGTAGAACAAGGGTTGCAGTCAGATTTTTATTATTGCAAGAAAAAACTTTGTTTCTCTAAATTATTTAGTGGCTTATTTTTGTAGCGAATCAATTTTAATAATGACAAACCATTTCATATGGAATATTATTAAAAGATAAAGTAAATATTTTTGGAGACATTATTTTCTTTTTTGAGACGGAAGGCTATAATTAATTTAACTTGGAATACTTTCCTAATAATATGCCTTGCATACAAAATTACATTTTGATGGAGAGAATAGCTGTATGTAAATTTACGTAAATTACTACATTATTATGCACAGTGTATGAATTCACTTATCAAATGGCCATAATATATCAAATCAAATAATCTCCCTACCAATGTCTAAATTTTAACATTCAACATGACATTTTCAAATCAGATTATAGGTATTGAAGTAATCTGATTTGAAAATGTAGTGCTATGATTGGGGTAGCTTTAATCGAATTAACCTAATATTTGATTTATTTACAAAATTATTGTTTGGCTTATTGTATAGTAGGTATAATCTACGTATTGGTCCGTCCGTTTTACTAATAACCAGAAGCTTTTGCCAAATTACACAATTCTGTCGTTGCAATTTCCTTTTTGTGAAATCAGAACACTGGCATTGAATTTCAGAACGATGCACTATTTTAAATTGAAAGGCGATAAAATTTTATTAAGAATATTTATTGCTACGGGAAAATTAAAATAAATATACTAGCGGCTGCTCATTACTTCACTCGCGTGAAATTACATATTGCGGCAATATTGCGCGTATTTCAATCCTAACTTGGTATAATTTCTAAAAATCCCGAAAATAGTTATTATTCGTGATAAGGAATTCGAAAACAACTAACTTTAAGCTATAGATCTTGCAATTGACGAAAGCGCGTGGCTCATGGTGTGTGTCGTATCTGTATAAGTGTGAGCGAGAGCTTGCACGCGCCTGACCGCTTCCACCTAGGCTCCAGACAGGCACGCACAGTTACCACAAGTAAAGCGCCCGTAACTTTGTGAGATAAACGTACTATGTGACGTTTGTGATCATAATAAACATACCAAAAGCGTCTCTCTCTATCTGTCTTAGTTCTTCACATATGAGGTGTAGTTAAAGGTTAATAGGTAAAATTTGTTAGCTAAATACCTATGTGCAATTTCACCTGGATCCTTTCGCCGCTGCATTTTACTTCTTATCCAGACATAGCAGTAACTACCTTCCAAGTAGCAATAGGCGGACTGTCTTATGACCTTTCGTCCACATATAGACGGCATCTGGCAATACCTGCAGAAATAATTTGAAATCAAAGAACAACCCATGTATTAAGTAATAATAAATAATGTCCTCCCGAACGAATCCGGCCACGAAAACCCCTATACGATCCAGACCCAGAAATCGAACCCGGGACTAATAGCGACAGAGTGATAACAATCGTCACATTGCTGTAGCAGTCATTTTAAGACAATTTCAGCCCTGTGAAACTCGGGTGAAGCTATATCGGATTCTAATTAAAAAGTTCAAATTGGTCGTAGATAGTGTTTGTTCAGAAATAAACAGAAATATAAAAAAAAAGACGTCTGGCACTCGGGGACTGCCGCGGTAAAGCTATTGCATAGCATTTTCTATCAACGCCATCTAGCGGTGAAAGGAGTCCTGTGTCAGGTTATTTTCGTTACGGAATTTCTGGATTCGGTCTCCACGCTCAAGGCCCGCGATAAAAGCTATGCAATAGCTTAAAAGGTTATATTGGCGAATAATACTATACCTACCTTCGCCTCATTGTTGTACATTTTCGTGAACAAGGGCTCCAAGTAGTCCAAGGAGAGAACCCACGAAACTTTTTTTGTATGTCATTTTCATCGAGCTGTCTCAAATTTGGCTATAAAAAAAATTAAAATTCCGTTAAACTGTTCAGTTCTGTAACTGTAATTAAGTAGGTAACTGGTTCAGTTTGAATTACACTCATTTTGTAAGTAAACAAAGCTCTCTGTCAAGAGACTACTGGGTTATGTTGTGGGAAACTACGTTAGGGCCTTATACCCCAGAGGAAAAAGGAAATAACACAATCAACGATCTCTAAAACCAAGCGCCCACCAACATCCAATATTGCTTAATGCGGCTGAATAGGGCGCTGTTGACGACTTGAAACTTTTGAGTCGTAAGCAATTGAAAACTTTTTAGGATTACCTCATCTATTCACCTATTATTATAAATTCTGTGTATTCGCTGATCGGTGTTTGGTTTTCCTTCAATCATGCATTAGCGGAAGAATATAACCCATATATGCCCAGGGGGTCGTTAATGGCCCGAAGGTACTTGATGACTTCAAATGCATCCTGATTGCAACTTATTATATTAATTCTAATTAAAGCACTATTTTTTGATACAGTAAAGAACTACTTTGAAGCACAGTACAATAAAATTACTATTCTTAAATTATTTCAAGTGAAAAATAGTAGTACAAAATCGTGTAAGTTTTTTTCTGAAAAAATTTGGTGACTACGTGCATATGAATGTATATATTCTGTGTGTTTTATGTTTTTTTATCATCAAAATTATTGTTATAGTAAATTGAATATGTGTTTTAAAGATATAGGTATAATTTTCATTGAGGGGCTACATTTTTCCTACTCAAATTAATGGAAACTTTTCACGGTGTCGATAACGACCCCGTGGGCATATATGCTGCTTTAAATTCTTATTTTTACTCTAACGGTCCCGGCATGTGCGCTCCATTTTTGAAATAGTTGAAATCCTGGAGAAATTGGA
This sequence comes from Hipparchia sbordonii, assembly GCA_038048805.1. Lineage (NCBI taxonomy): Eukaryota > Metazoa > Arthropoda > Insecta > Lepidoptera > Nymphalidae > Hipparchia > Hipparchia sbordonii. The sequence goes on from CM076102.1 coordinate 8,143,481, forward strand.
TAATGAGGAACAGGTCCAGGGCATCGATGTAAACATTGATCCCCCTTGCAGAGGTACGATATCAGACTGTGATTATGATGAAAAGGATGAAAGTGTGAAAATATAAATCGATTTCACCTATCTCAATAATTATTTACTTCAGCCGAAATGTTAGTCATACAACGAGAAGGTAATGATGACAATAAAGCTACCAATAAGGCTTTAGTCAATTATTCTCGTAGTTTTCCAGTTCATTATTCTCGTAATTCTCAAATCTCTGAACCCCGTTCTACACAACACAATGTTCTATTTCTATTGAATTGTCGAAGAATCTTATACTTTCATTGCTAATTCTGAGGACTATTCTTCCTCGAGGGAGCACTCTGCTAGGGCCAACAGTGATTTAGGTGCTCTTTTCTACAAGAACTGGGAAACATCGCAACATGAGGCTACGCAAATGCATAAAACGAGCTTGCAAAAAGCTTGCAAAGATAAGATTTGCGCCATTCACTGGAATGAAGCAGCTTAGTTACACTGTTGTCCAGTGCAATTGGCGTATATCCCGTCCAAAAGGCTCGTCGATATTCTGATACTGGCAAACATATTGATAGTCAAACGTTGTACATCAATACAATCAATGTGGGAGGAGTAGATAGACTTGATGCTCATTTCGGAGTTTATCAAATTGACATTAGGGGTAAGAAGTGGTATATTTTGATGTGGTTAGTTTACTTCGATGTGTTGACAACAAAAAAAGTATGTGGAAGAGTGTTGACTCTTCAATGCTTCCCAGATTATTGGAAGCAAACGTAGATATACTGGAATTTTATCTATAGCAAAGTCATTTTCTTTTCTATTTTCTCTTCGAAATCGAATTCTTCAACCTATCTTATTTCGAAAACTCAACCTGAGCCATATACCAGCAACTGAAAACAAGGCGGTACCCTATTTCTGTTTTAAAACTTTACATTTACTCAATAGTTGGATCAGAAGACGTGTGCTGTCTAAAAACATAATAGTCAAAATGTGTCGCAAGTTAATGTCAATATGTATTACAGATGCTTTAAAGATTACCCTACCCACCTAATTCTATTACGTAATGGTTCCTGTCTCAATGTCTACCCCAATAATCAAGACTAATAAGCGAATAAAGTTTTTATATTCATGATTCCTCCCCCATACTAATGCAAGACCTTATCTGCCCATGGGGTCGTTTTCGACCCCCTGAAAACAACCCACTTTCAGATCTGAAAACTACTAATTGCTATTGTAGCCCTTATTTAAGGTCATTAATAAACAACATATGTGAAAATTATAAAAATCGGCGTCAAAAAAAGTTCTGGGCATATATGGGATAATATAATGATGATTTTCTAAAATTAAGAACTTAGTACCTAATCTTTCAAGTTCAGTCATTAAACTAAGTAATCATTTATAGTTTATCCATAACTTTAATTACCATCTCACAACTCCAAAGTATTCAACCAAGCCTTATTAAAATTGATTGAAACGTGTAATTGCGAAAGTTTAACAAAATTACTACGGGCAAGGGCGTATGGCGTATGCAAATTGAAGGCATTATACCGATGGTCTTAGTAATAAAAGTGGGGAAATAGCCCAGTAACTTCCACAGAAATTATCTAAAAGCAAAAAAGAAAGGAAGTTAACACTTAACTGAAGTAACTTAAATCCATGTAATCCTACACATTCCCGTTTATATTTCTTAGATCCGGAGGGAGATAAAAGCTGATCGCACACTACATGCGAGACGCTTAAGCCGTTCATGTTGAACTCGATGCATTTTTCAATTACTAAAGATGTGTATGACATAAGCCAAATTGAGCTCAAGTTATCCTCGTCTTTATTCATAGAAATAAATACAGATAGACCAGAAATGTCGGCAAAGCATGCTACTATACCAAAAAGTGAATGACTTTTCTAAATCATACTCAGTGCTCACTGAAGCTTGGCCACAAAACTTGTTTTTGTTTTTATCAAAGAAAAACATTTTATAAAACAATACAAATCCATGAAAATCTAAGAAATCATCCTAATTAAAAGCTAGTACCAACGGGCAAAATAATCACGAGAATGTGGCCGCTACCTACACTATGGCCTTCATATGCACATAAAATATGAAATATTATATAATACCTCAACCAATCACACACAACTAAGATAATATAAAGATCGTGCGCATTCAATAATATACCTACACAGATTATTCATATTTATGCTTTTGGAATGGTGCACATATTTGACTTACGTCTTGAATCCCCTGTGCCCACCGGGTTGCCATTGCGGCGTGAGGGTGGCGCGTGCGATGCTTCTTTCTAATATGCGATCAGTGTTAAAACTTACATTTTGCATAAGTATATTGTGTTGATCCCGATCCCTCAGTGCTCTATCATATTCACGAATGTGCTTTCGTAGGTTTCCGTGATGTAATACATCACAACTGTAAACAAAGCGAACATTTACGTAAATTCTAAAATATTTGTAAACAATACGATTCTGTCTCAATGTACTTGTAACAGTATGACTCAAACTCAATTTCACTAATCGCATCCATTACATGTACAGTGCTTCATTATTAGAATAAAGATTTCTTAGTATCAATTAACAATAAAATATAAATTTGAAAGACTTTGCGTCGTATTTTCATATTTTTTTATACTACAAGCAATAAACAGTGTTGCTGAAAAAAATTATGTCGATAAAACTTCACAGATTCTATTATTGAAATTATATGATAATTTCAACACATCCTTTCTATTTCTTATGCTAGAACCTAAAATATTATCGGTGGATCGGTGGAATATTTAGTAGTAGAGTAGCTCTGAAAATTAAAAGTCTGCAGACATCCTTTCCATCTTGCTTCAAAATATGTACTTACAGAACCACTACGCATATTGACATGCCTGGATTATTAAAGGACTAAAATGGAAAACTATCAAAAAATATTGCACAGCCTTGTTAGGTACCTACCTCCGCATTTTATTCCTGTTTTAAATAATAACATAATAAAGGTATATTGGATAGAATCAGGCGTTTCTTTGCTGAAGTTCATGATTAGCAAGAAAAGGTTAGAATTATTTTGCTAATAATATGTTAATTAAATGAACCAAAATAATAAAAAAAAAAAATTCTTAACAAGAAAATACATAAACTTTACCAATATAAAGAACCCTTTTCAGCTCAAGGCCACCAGATATACTTTCAGCAGCATAAACAATAAGTAACAAAAAAAAAACAATAACACCTACCTCGCAACTTCTATCCTGAGTGAGTCTCCACATATATGCCGATGTAAGCAATGTCGACGCCTAGTTTTACGTCCTCCCTTGCAAGCACTCCAATGAGCCCATTCCGAATATGAAATCGGTTTCTTTGCACCTTAAAATGAAAAAAATATATATTCTACTAGTTGATTGCCGCGACTTCGCGTGGATTGAGGTTTATTATTCCCGCGGGAACTCTCTTATTTCCCGGGTTAAAAAGTAGTGTATTATTCCACACTATAATCTATCTCTATGCCAAATATCAGCCAAATCGGTTTAGTCGTGGCGACGTGATTGAGTAACAATCATCCATACATCAAAACTTTCGCATTTATAATATCACAATAGGATTCATGATTATAACACCGTGCTGTGTTCAATTCAGTTGAAAAATGTAAAGACGGGAAATTGGACATTTACACACAGTACAGCCAGGAGTACAGGAGTTTTGTACAGCCTAGCTCTTATAGGGGCGACAGGCTCACTAAGTGATCAAACCCCTTTAAATAAATTAGATTTAAAAAAAATTACACACGCAGCTCAGGAAAAGTAAGCACTACTACTGCTTCTCCCACGTAATATCGTAAAGGTCTTCCGAGATACTACATGCATTTCGCACCAACACGTATCGCAAACAGACTTGAAGAGTCTGAGGGGTCTGTATTCTTTTACTTTTACTACATGTAGTACCCAATTATGATTATATTACGGCAAATAATCATGTGGTCAAACAATTACAACTTATAAGGTTCCAAAGCTATCTTTTCATGGCCCAAGTGAAATTTTTCAAGGTTAAGCTAAGAAAATTAACTTTAGTAAAAATGTTATGATTTGACATCTCTATACTAAATGATAGATTTACGCACAGCTACTCTACTACTCCTGATTCGAAATGAAAAAATCAAATTGGAATACATGTATAAGAACCACTATTTGAAGTCACATATTACAGTAACAAGTAAGTACTTCATTAGGTATCAAAGAAAATCAGCTCCTTCTGTCCTTAACACGCTAGTAGGTATAGTTTTACGTAGTTGTACTCGTAGTTTAAGTTGATTTTAAGATCAGTAACTTACTTTTTTTCATAAAATTTTCTTTAGTATTTTTAAACCATTCCAAATTGATGTCCTCAGATGATTGTTCGATATCAATCTGCAACAATTACAATATATTCTTGTACAGATAAAAGATATAATTGTATCAATTCATAATAGTACCTACACATTTAACAATTTGTCGTTTGGATAACTAGGTCAGCGGTTTTCAAACCTGTTGTTATGTAAACTCGCATAATAAAATAGTCGTATATTTTAATTCGGTTCCAATACATCAATTTTTGGAGCAAATGCATGGGATTCACAATAGTTGCAATGCCGTCAATGGCGATTTCATTTAGTAAAAAACTTTTCCATGGGGCTTCAGTTTGGCAACAATAGGATACAAATTTAATCAGGATTCAGATGTGGGTATGTCTAAAAATGATTCCTGCAGTGTGTCAATCACCTCAGATTGCCTAAATTTATGACGTTCTTTTTTTTATTGTAATGCACTTTGAGAGGACCAGCCAATCGAACCAATCAGAAGTGATTGCAATCGTCACATTGTAGTTATCGTTTTTAGACAATCCCACCGTTGGAATTAAACGGAATTACACTCACATCATGTCCTCGAGATATTTCCATGACGATGAGTGAGAAAACTAAAAGCTGATGTAGCCACATCTTATCAATCACCAACGTGTAATAGGTAGTCTTCAGAACTCGACATCTGGTGAATAATATAAACGTAAAAATTCCTTTTACAAAACCGACTTCAAACGCCACTACAAATTATATCAATTGTGCCTATAAAATTCGAAGAGTTCCCTCGATTTCTCCAGGATCCCATCATCAGATCCTGACCCAATGACAATGGGGCTACCTGGGAATTATACCCTTTCAAACAAAAAAATATTTTCCAAATCGGGCCAAGCATCTTAGAGTAATCGGGGAACATACATAAAAATGTTTAAAAGAATTGAGAAGCACCTTCTTTTTTGGAAGTTTTTTAAAAATCGATATCAGGTTTCAAAGATCGTTTTCTATATCGCCCGCGACTTTGATTTTCAACAAATATCCTGGAAACCCTTGTTTAGTGTGGCACAATTTATAAAATAAACGCTTATTTCTTTCTTTCTTTCTGTCCTTGATTTCCCTGAATTAAATGTATCTTAAGTCAATCTCAAGGAGTACAAGCTATCTATGTATTTTAGCCAAACAGCAAGATCGGTTCAGCGGTTAGATAACATTTTTTAATTTAATAAAAAGCGAAAGCTAACCTATTACATTAGGCTGACATAAATCTATCTTTTAACTCTATCTGGACTCTAATTGAGTGAAAATGCGTCTCAGCTTAACTACCATACCACATGATAGGTAATATTCAGTCTAGTAAAACACCTATTATACTAGATTAGGTATCCTAAAAATTAGTGTATAGCATATACACCGGTTACAGGCCATGTTTTTCTAGCTTATCTTCAAGTTTTCACTGTTTTAGAAATGATTAGTTAGGTATTAAAGTAGATAGAGCTGGCTGTGTCTGGTTGTTTGCGATGTGTTTTCATAAGGGGTTAATACATAAACTTTAACGAGTGGTATTGGAATTACCGTAAACTATGACATTGCCTGTCGATAATGACTCGGCTCGGTTTTAATTTTATCTCTGCGGGATACCGGATATGTATTTAATGTGCCAAGTTATAAATTTTTAGATACTTACTTACAAATGACCATAAAAAATATTTTTATGTGAACGATACTGACAACTAATTTTACGTAAAGTTTTTATTGTTTGTCCATCATTTCGCAAATAACTAAGTAATTACTCCCTTTAAGTCGTCTAATTTACTAATTGCGAAACAAAAAACTTCGATTACTTTTATTGTCAAAGTCGGGATTATTATATTATAATTCTACGCTTTGACTATTAAATTAATATTCGAAGTGTTAGCGCGACAAATTGAATTGGTTTATTTTATAACGTAGGTATCTAACTAAGATCTAGGTAACTCTAATTAAATGAATACAATGAATAATACTCAGAGCACTCTGATTCAAAGAATATTTTCGTAAAAATTATTTGAAACCGATATCTGTAACATTAATTATAATACAATTATATTCTGTGCCGATAACTCATATTTTTAATCAAAATTCAAATTTAAAGCTCACAGCATTTACTTACCTATTATTGCCTAGACTCAAGATAAATTTAAATTATAATATAAGATACATTACATCTACTGGAGAAACTAGTACTCCTTGGAAAAGTAATATTTTTCAAGAACACATAATAATACAAATAAAATGTCTGGAATATAAAAAATATGAGCTCTAAGGGAGTGTAATTTCTCGCTTTTATAGATCTCCATAAGGAAGTCGCGGTAAAAATCTAGTTTAATATATGTTTTTTTTTACTAAATACATTATATACTTCTATTGTAAAATGGTGCAATGACGACTGTACCTGTATTCAACTACTGTAGCTCAACTTTAACTAAAACATAAACAATATATAGGAAGTGCACAGTTAAATCTTATAAGATAGATTTCTTCCAAAAATTATGATATTGCAGACAGATATTAAAATATTTTAATATATTCAAAGTAAAACGGTAACCTCGAATAAAATGTCTCGATATAATACAAACAATGGATCAAGAACAATGCAATTAGTGAGTGCTACATACATATTTGACACCTCGTATCTGAGAATACCGTTTAGAGACAGTCCATATGTGGAAGGAATCATGGCGTAACACTTTTCATAATAGCACAAGATAGACGTATTATTTTAACCTAAAAGAGCGATGTAGGTCAAGAATAAAAATGTTATATCCAAAACGTAATACGTACCATAAGTGTCCTGTTAAAGTAGACATTGATAAAGTTAGACGTATCTGTTGCTAATCTTCATATACAATGGACAGCTTGTAATTAGTAACTGAAACAATATTTAAAATTTGTCAAATACAACTGGAAAAATGTGTCGATTCTATAAAAGCTGCATCAATCATTGCTACAGTCTCAATTGTGGGAATTGGAAGAATTTATCTGTCTCGTTCTTGCTGCGATAATGCATTTTAGCCACGTTTTATGTGGTCGAAATTCCACGATCTCGCATTAAGCGCTTTGCTTCCTCGTTCCTAATACGCACCGCAAAAATTTGGAATGCCCTTCCGGCTTCCGTTTTTCTAACGAACTATAATGTGGGTGTCTTTAAATCAAGTGAATAGGCATCTTCTAGGCAATTGCGCACCATCTTTAGCTGCATATTCACTCAATCAAGTGAGATGGCAGTCAAGCGCTAGTCTATATATTAAAAAAAAAGAGTATTAGCCAATAAGAGGCGACTGCAATCGTTACGTTGTAGTATTCTATTTTAGAGAATGTTTGTGCTCAAAAGTGTGTGAAGTCTGCCAATCCACATTGGGTGAGCGTAATGGACTATGTTCTACGACCTTAATTATTCTGAGAAGAAACCCCTGCCTAGTACCTACCGGCCACGGGCTGAGTTTAATAATATACTAGATGTAATTATTTCGCGATAGAGTTCCGCTACACACCTAAAATATTAAACTTGGTTACAGCGAATTTTGTTACTTTGAAACGAGAACTTACTGAGCGGTGTTACTGAGAAAGTTCTCAGCGTAAGAAGAACATAATACGCAATTAAAAATAACGACGCCTCTTTTATATATTTAAGAATATATATGGTACGCAAAAATGTTAACGTTAAGCTTAGGTAGGTACATTATCACAAAAAAATCTACGGCACGCCGACTGAAGGGCACCTTTCGATTTTTTTTTTTTTCATTTTACCTACCCCGAGAATATATTTCATTTTACATAAGTTTTACTTACCAAAACTTAAAAAAAAATTATGGCCGAAATTTTGGCAAAAATTAAAAATTAATAATCCGGTCTTTCTTTTAGTTCTGTTCGACTATTAAAATCTAATAAAAGAATACTTTTAACATGGTGTGGTATCTCACGGAAGTCACGGAGAGTGACACTGACCATCGCTGATAAAAAAAAATCGTCTCGTGAGACCGCTGCTTTAAGTTCTTTACCTATCACTAAAGTCTATCTGAATAGCAATCAAACTGAACATGCCTCGTCATCATCTAAAATAAAAAATTAGCTCCTTTTAATGAAATTAAATGAATGGCAATTTCACAGGGCAATTTAAATGAAAGATAGCTTTTGTTTCTTGCTTACTTTGTAAAAATACTTTACACGTTCCACGTGCTACAGAATTAACGTCCCAAAACCTCATTTATTATTTTTATACATAAAATGAAATATAAAAATAATAATAATCATTAATAAACATGAAAAATAAATAAAAAGGTACAACTTATAAGGTTAGGTTAAATGCACGGCGGTGAAAATATTGTTTTTTTTTTCGTCATATTAAAATAGTTTAACAGTTTTATTGGTTGGTATACTTTTCTATTTTATTTGGTGGTCTTATTTATTTTGGTCATCTGCATTTAACGCTCCACTCGCACGAATGTGTAAATTCTTTAGGTATTTACTGTTTAAGGCCTCATAGATTAACAGCAACAAACTTATACAAAGGTATTTCCAGAGATTTTTTGTGAATCATGGAATAGACGTTTGTATATTTTAATAAGACACAAACCGTCTTGATCGTAAAATACACCTGGCGAAGTGCAAGTTCAATTATAAATGAAGATGATGTAATAAGACTATACTTATTCAGGTTTACGTTATCCGTAATTACCAAATACTATTACGAGAGTGTTCTTTTCAAAATTGCACAATACCACAACACTATGGCTATTAGTATTATTTTTATCTTATTCTGTCAGTCAGACAGACACAGCTACAAATTCATAAACCAATATGAATCATGCAAGTCCTACCTACCTTCCCAAACCGATTGAAAGTCTAGCCGTAATAGTAAATCCATATACGTATTTCGTAGGCTTTACCTACCTAGTCAAAAATCAAAATATATAGTTGTGATCGGGATTCGACTTGACTCTTGGGAGCCTCATAAAAATCTACATAAATATTCTTATGAAAGTTTCCGTAACATTTCTTCACCTCTAAACGAATCAAATAAAATATCGCATTTGGATTACGGCCTACACCCTTTCGAGATGAGACCTGTGATAGACAAACCATTAAAAGAAAACATTTTTTTCTCAAACATGCTTGGAAATGTGAGCATTATTTTGACAACCTTCTTCAAGATAAATCGAAATTGCTGTACTCAGCCGGCAATTACCATTTTGGGCCGGGTTAGCGGCCAAATAGTGAGTTTACTATGTAATATATCTGTCGTGTTATTTAAAATTGGCGTGGCAACCATGGCAACCAAGGAGGTAACATATCAAAAATTTTAAGTTTCGAACTAGCTTGCAAATCTTGTTATTATTAATTATTTGAGAAAAATACTATACAAGCCTTGGCCACAACTAGGCATTGATGGACTAACGTTCTCTAACACACGTACACGTTCATCCATTAATACCTCTTTTGCTGGCCGCGGTAGTAATGTTCTATTGCTATACCTAGACGTACACTTTGAGGTAGGTATCAATTGCTATTTTAATCTAGGATGCATTGAAAAGTCTCACGAATGCTTGAAATCTGAAAATCCGAATGAATAGGTAGAACCACAAAGTTGTTTGTTAACTCCGCCGTTTGTTTCAAAATTGACGTAGGCACTTCAAGAATTCTTAACTATTTAATTAAATAACTTCGTGCCGTAAAGTACTGGAAACTTTATGAGAGCTTTGCATTGAGTTACAGAATACAGGCAGAATCAAGGCCTCATAGATTAGGCGTCAAGACAGCGCGCCTACCTAATGAGTAATGACTCAGATGAGATATTAATTACATCAGTACAATGAAGTAGTTAGCTAGGCTGCGGAGGCTGTACTCAAGAAGTACACAAACTTGTTTCTTCCATAGAACTCCAAAAATTCCTGAGAGTTAGTATCCTGTTGTTGAAATTATGAAATTTTTTTAAACGAAGCGCTAAGGTATAGACCGCTCGTTCGTGTTCTATTACGTATTATAACTTGGGTACCTTAAGGCAAGCGCTCTTCAACGTATCCCTATATTTTGAAATTGATCTCAGCCGTATTCACTATGCCTTATTCATCGAACTATAACGCATAGAACAGAAATTTCTAAAAAAGTTCCGCTCTAAACGCAGGCTCAAAATAAACAATGAATGTGAGAGTGCAATGTACCTACTTGTTTTGTGTACTGGTATTAATACTTAAGTTTTTGATGGTTATTCTGAATTACGACACCCTTTCACAGTACAGAACGTCATTATTATCCTTACTAATACATAAATGTGAAAGTGTGTTTGTTTGTTGGTTTATCCTTCAATCACGCTGCAACAGAGCTACGGACCAACGTGATTTTCTGTATGGGTAATTGGGTATAGTTGGGGACCTGGGGAGTGACAAAGGCTACTTTTTATCCCGGAAAATTAAAGAGTTCCCGCGGGATTTTAAAAACAAATCCACGCGAGTGAAGCCGCTTGCATCAACTAGTTTTTTAATATTTTTCTGTGAGTTCATCGTACTAACGCGACGATACTACGTAATCGGCCTTTAAGGGCTTACTAAAAATCTTATTATCATCGCCGCGACTATTGCTCTTCTAAGCGTTACAGTTCGATGGTCTTAGCTAACGATAAGATAACGATCCACAATTATCGGCCAACAAGAAGTCAAAAGAGGTTAAGTTTACAAATCATACCCGTAGGGTTATGAGCTGTTAGTACCTACCTATAGAGCCGAAATTAGAACCTCTTCGCTTAATTGGAAAGGCGATGTTTAGGCATAACCAAGCCAAGTGATCAGTCAAGGGACGAAGGTACACGACTAGATAAATATTGTACACCAAAACACAGACCAAAGTGGCATGTTTCTAGAGTTCAAAATTCATTAAGATTATGTATCGCCTTAAACACTATTATAGCTCACAAAATATGAAAGCAAGGTAGGTAAGTAAGTATAAGTAAATGAAAAACAACTAATTTTTTTTTCAAGAGAATATTCCATTTGTTTTTTTTTAAATATGATTTTTAGCATACTGGAGGCTTATACCTAAATTGATTGAATACTTAGTACACTTAGTTGACATAAAAATTCAGAAATTTTATTATAAATTTCCAAATTGCCCCCGCCGGGAATGGAACCTAAGACCTCCCAGTTATAAGACCACAGCGCTCATCACTGCGACAGGGAGGTCGTCAGAACTTCAAATATTTTGAACATTTTAAAGCTGTTTGGAGCATTTCATAGATAAAATTGAATTTCTTCCTTATCCGCTATACATAGCTGCTAAAACGGGTAGACGAATAGGCGATATTAGCTTACAGCATAGAGTACTCGTAACCTAGTAATGTGCATTCATCCACTACGCATGAATGGTAAGTACTCGCGTGTCAAACTAGTAGGAGTGTTCCGAATTCTTATCGAGGTCTAAATCTTTGTTTCGATACCAAGTATTCCTCAATAAGTAATTATATTCAAGCCTGTAGATATTTGCTTATTATGTTTAAACACTGACAGTTGACACTCAGTAACCGCAGTCTGAATCGTTTTACAATTCAGACTTGTGAAAAACTAATTTATTGTTCCAGTAGCTGTTGCCCGCGACTTCGTCTGCGACAATTTCTGTTATTATGATCGCAATTCAGAAGTTTTTAAAAGAATATATTTTATTGTTTGGCCGTTCAGAGACTGCGTTCCTGACACGTCGCGATTGAACTGACGACGTAGCTTTGTAATGGCGTTGCAGTTACGATAAAAATATTTTTGCTGGTTGTTTACCGTTTTAACAATTGATGAGCATTAAAACAACATTATTATATCAATAATCAATGAATGTTATAATTTTGTGCCAAACTGAGTGTCAAATAAAATGGTAAACAATATTTTTCTAAATCTATACTGCGCTATTACAAGGTTATGTCAGCGCTTTATATTTGTAGTGCTGTGCAATAACAGGCAAGTATCGTAATCTGTTCTTATACCGTTATACTTATAATCTAATATATAAAAATGAATCGCTTAATGTGTTGGTAAGCGCATCACGCGTGAACGGCTGGACCGATTTCGCTAATTCTTTTTTTATTGTGTTTGTTATTGTCAGGAGAAGGTTCTTATAAAAGAAAAAATTAAGAAAATTGCGCGAAAAATTAGAAAATTTAAGAAAACTTAACCACCATATTAAATTATTTCTAATGTAACCGCTTTTACAATTCAAACTTTTTTGATGTAACCTTATGGCGTTTGACATATAACATTGACAGAATGCGTGCTGCCAATTTCGTCAAAGAGTTTCAATATTCATAGTTAAGACAGGACAACGTCTGGACTTCGATTGTGTTTTGTATTGCGTTCTTTTTACTTTTGGTGCATAATAATGCCTAAACGTGGACAAACATTGAAAAGTGGAGCCCGTGAGTTAATCATCAAGCTGCAAGATTACTTTGAGCGGGAGCGGCAAAATTGCGGACCCCTGGTACCTGTCGATCAAGTACAAGAACGCGTCTCTCAGGCGCTTGGAGTTAGCAAACGAACGATAACAAATATTAATAAAGAAAAGTTCGGCTCGACTGGCATGGAAGATAATATTTTACGTACTCCGAAGAAGAAACGTAGAACTAAACCCGTGACAGATATTGACACCTTTGACGCCGATGCAATCAGAAATCATATATATGGTTACTATTCCAGAAATGAATATCTCAACAGGAAGAAGCTTTTGGCATCGTTAAGAGAAGCTGGACTGTTTAGCGGGGGTAAAACTGCTTTAACCAAAATCTTAAAAGATATTGGTTTTTCGTATAAAAAAACAGACAAAAGAAAAATTTTATTAGAACGATACGACATAATTTTAAAACGGATAAGTTTTTTGAGAGAAGCAAAAAAAATTGATAACTGGGATAATGTCGTGTTCATTGACGAGACATGGCTAAACGCCAATCACACGGTTTCCCGTTCTTGGACGGATGATACACAAGCGTCGACGTCAAAAGTACCAATGGGTAAGGGGGCCCGTCTGATAATATGCCACGCAGGTTCTGCAAAATACGGCTTTGTGGAGAACGCGTTACTGGCATTTCAATCAAAAACCACAAATGACTACCACGAGGAAATGAATGCCACTACATTTAAAGAGTGGTTCCAGAACGTGCTTTTGCCCAGCCTACCAGAGCCTTCTGTAATATTCATGGATAATGCCTCCTATCACTCGGTTCAAATACAGAAACCACCTACCCAAGCTAATAAAAAAGAAGAAATGGTGGCTTGGTTACAAGCAAAAGGCATTGACGCAAATATGCAGATGCTAAAAGCAGAGCTAATTAAATTAGTTAAAGAAAATAAAGCGGCAAATGTGCGATACGAAATCGATGAACTGGCTCTGGAGTACGGTCATCGCGTTCTAAGAATTCCACCGTATCATTGCCAATATAACGCGATCGAGCTAATCTGGGCTCAAATAAAAGGTTACGCCGCCCGCCACAATACTTCCCCGCCATTCAGCACGAAAAAGATGATGACCCTATTAAAAGAAGCCTGCGGGGAAGTCACAAGAGATGACTGGGCAAAGGTTGTCGAGAAGACTAAAAATCTCATTTTGGAACATTTTGACCGAGATATGAGGATTGATTCTGTCATTGATAATAATATAATTATACATGTAGGCGAAGATGATGAAGACACCACCTCCTCAAGCGAATCGGAGTCTGATTAATAATAGAAATAAAAGAATAAATAAAACAATTTTATTATATAAATATTACCTTTTTTTTGGTTTCTACTTAAATAACTAAAATATAAATTTTAAATGATTCCGCCAATTTAAAACGAAAATAATCTTAAAATAATGCGCCGGTTCATTTTGGAGGAACGGTAACGAACTGTGTTATGTTGTGCCCATCACTAGTCGTGACTAACTGATAGGTGTCAGGAACGCATTCTCTGAACGGCCGAACTTTAAATATGGATAATTTTCCCCGTTTGTGCAACATTTTTCACTGATGCTTCGCTCCTATTGGTCGCAGCGTGATGTTATATAGCCTAAAGCCTTCCTCGATAAATGGACTATTCAACACAAAAAGAATTTTTCAATTCGAACCAGTAGTTCCTGAGATTAGCGCGTTCAAACAAACAAACTCTTCTTTATACTATTAGTATATAGATTTCGCCCGTAAGTATTTACACTGTGAGCTGTGGCTGAAAAATATATCCTAAATGCAAAATGTGTATATTTTGTTTGTTATTTTGTCTTCCTATTGGAAGCAATACGGAGCAACGGAGCGATGAATCTACGTGATTTTCTGCATTGGTATGAGACTTAGGCTAATATCCCTTGAGTACCTTTTATCTCGAAGAAACAGAGGATTCCCGAGGGATTATTAAAAACCTAACTCCAGTCGCGGTCAAGGTCATTCGTAAACATTTTCAAATATTGTTACTTTGTAGATCCCGGAACATCTTTATGAGCACGCAATCATCGGTCCCGCGCCGTTGGACACGACCGTACTCGTAAATCTACGCATGTAGCCCCGCCTTATTGCTAGTTCCTTGTTCTTAATACTCCACGCTCGTCGTTCCTCATCTCTTGCATAAATTACCCATTTGATTAATTGACAGACATGGAATATAAAAACGGTACGATGTGCAAAATTAATTTACGAGCCTAGTAACTAGTCATTCGTTAGGTTTTATCGCTATTAGACAATCTGGTTACATCACCAGTGAAATTCTTTGAGACAATTATTTAAATTAGCAGAGCACTAGGCAGATGCCTAACCAACCAAATAAATATTTGGTCTACCCATGTCGCAAAGAACATGTTAAGTAAAGTTTATCAGTGTTAAACGTGTGAAAGTGTTTGTTAGTTTGTCGTTCAAAAAAAGTCTGTCTGTCATAAAAAAAAAAAATTATTATACGTTTGAATTTTGGTTTTATAAAAAGATAAGTTTAGCTATAGTTTTATTATAACAATAAAACTTATAGCTAACTAATCTGTCTCAGACCACCCAACCTTCTGCCTTCCCGACATTTATTAAAAGTAATTCAAAGTTGTGATTCCTATTTTAATTTTTGCAGTTGTCATTTCTATTTTAATTTTTTTAGCTATTCATTTGGGTTTTACCTATTTTTTTTTTTCAATTTTAAACCACCCCTGAATTAAGGCATAAAAAATTCAAATCGGTTAACCCGTTTTTGAGTTTTAGCCAGGTTTATTGCGAATAGCAATTGATTTTTATATACAAGAAGAAGAATAATTAAAAAAATTAAAGAACACGACTGTCCAGCCAAAAAACTAACTAAAAACTTAAAAAAATACCTTTGGAATCTTATTCACATTTTTAAATGATATTTTTTTGTGCATGGATGTGGTTGAAGAGCTAAAGAGCGATACACTACCATTTATAATCCAGGAAACCAAACATACCTGCGACAGTTTTAAAAACTTACACTTATGAAGACAAAAACACGGGCAAAAACTAGTTTACAAATATTCATGTACCTAGATTTCAATTTGATTTGCCGTCTAAGAAACCTGCAAGTCACAGCAGAAAATTGATAAGTTGATTGATTTTTAATATGAAACGAGGATAAGTGATCAGCCGTCCAAAAAGTGCTGAAGAATGGTATTTGAAGATTTGTATCGAAGATTCAAAGTTAAGTCGAAGTAAGGAAGTTAATCTGAAAAGTTTTATCTGGACTGTGTGTCCGTAATAATTTACTAGATGTCGGCCGCAACTTCGTCCGCGTGGATTAAGGTTTTTCAATTTCAACGGGAACTTTAATTATTTTATCCGGGATAAAACCCTGTATATTACCCTATATGTTAATGATAAATTAGCTCTATTCTTTTCATCTAAGATGGTTACTAAATGGTGAGAATTAAATTTTTACATGTAAGCTGACAATATATGTATTTATCAAAGCACACAATTAATTATAATAATTATATTAATTAATTGACACCAAAAGATACAACATAAATAACCACTAATTTGTTTTATTCGTTTTTAACGGTTTGAGAAAGCTATCAAAAATAAGAAAGTATTTATTTATGTACGTACATATCTATGCTTATTAGATTTCTGGCTGATGTCCCTGACTTCTTTCACGGTTCAGATAGGTACATTAAAATCTCGCGGAGACTCTTTATTTTTCTGGGATAAAAAGTATCCTGTTGATACAAGCTATCTTCCTACCATAGCAAATCCATTAAACGGTTGAGAGATGAAAGGGTAATAAACAGATAGGCTTTCGTATAATTTATTATATTCGTATGAATTTATATAAATTAGCTTTTTGAAGTTGGTTTTAAAATTCTCGATTTTTCCGGCATAAAGGATAGCCTGTCTTACTCTACTAATCCCCAACCTATTCAAAAAATCACGTGAATTCTGCGCGATTGAAGGACAAACCAACAAACACACTTTCACATTTATAGTATTACAGCTTTTGTCCGCAGCTTTGCTCACATAAAGTTCGATTTTTCAAACCCTGATTTTACCCCTTAGGGGTTAAACTTTTAAAAATCCTTTCTAGATAGAAGAAAATGATTATATAAGTAAGGATTTTCTTTTGCCCGTGACCCGTGACCTGGTCTGCGTAGACTAAATAAAAACATTCAGATTTATAAATATAAATGAGGATTTCTTTGTTGCTATGTTAGCAAGAGAAAACGTTATCTGTCGATGAACAGTAAACGGTTATACAATTAATGTTTACGAATGAACGCCGTGTGAGTCACGGACAAGGACGTGAGAACAGCTGGTCTGTGCGGGCAAAGCCCTGTTCGTAAACCTCTAAATCACGTAATTTACCTAGCTCTAAATCACGCATGGCACCTATCTATAAAGTACGTAAAGTCAGTGTATAGTACGTTTATCTCGCGAAGTTATGGGCGCTTTACTTGTGTTTACGTCGTGTAAATACACATTGTGTAAGTGTGTGTGCCTGTCAGGAGCTTAGGTGGGAGCCAGCTCTCGCTCCCGCTTATATGTATAGATACGACACACACACAGACATGAGCCGCGTACCCTCGTGAATTGAAAGAACTATACCACATCTATTTGAACCTTTGTATGTACCATAAACGCTAAATTACTTAGGTACTTAAAATCCCTACTAATCCTACTGATAATATAAATGCGATGGATGTATGGATGGAGGTTTGTTACTTAATCATGCCGCAATGACTGAACCGAATTCGCTGAAAGGCACACAGATAGATTATTCTGGAATAACACATAGGCTACTTTTTATCCCGGAAAATAAGGGAGTTCCCCGCGGGAATTAAGAAACCTCAATCCAATCGAACGAAGTCGCGGGCATCAGCTAAATGCGTAAATGTGTTTCTTTGCTGGGTTTTTCTCCAATCATGCGGCAAAGAAGCAACGGATCGAAGTGAATTCTTGCATGGGTACCTATGTTTGAGGACTTGGAGAATGACAGGCTAACTTTTATCCCGGAAAAACAGAGGGTTCCTGTGGGATTTTTAAAACTTTACTCGACGCGGACGAAGTCGCGGACAAAAGCTAGTAGTGTAATAATATAAATATTCTTCTATGTCAAGATTTCTTGCGTATTGTCTTTGACGCTGTATCTTACGATTAAAGTGTTATTTGAATGTCAAAGGACCATTAGATGGATACTTTTCTAAACATAACTAGTAACACTTACGCTGAGATCTATAGAGCGTGCTCTGACTCAGCTCAGACTCAAGATAGAGGTTAAAACGAGACACAAATATGCTCTAACATAATTCTGTCTCGTTTTAACTCTGTCTTGAGTTTGAGCTGAGTCTCACTGCGGTCTATAGATTTCAGCCTGAAAGTTACGGACCAAGTAAAAACTTGAAACACGGAAGTTCAAAATGAAAAACCAGATGAATATGCAAAACAAGTTTACAATTTTATTTGGGAACTGCTTCCAGAATTATACCAAGCTTTCAGTAAGTAGATATACCTACCTATTGACTAAATAATACGTGCCTACTTTTTTATTTTTGTTTTTAGCATTCAGATGTTTTCGATGTTATTTTTGCCCTAAGCTATCAATTAATTATCCCAGTGACTTTGTAGCTATTGACTTCTTTTTGTAATCTTAATACAAAATGAGAGGGTTGTATATTTGAACTTGTCAAGCTTCTATCCATGGTACCTATGTATCAGTTAGGTATAAGATAGTTTCCTAGGTATATTTGGTTGATATACAGTTTAATTTATTTATCATAGGTAAATAATTTTGGCCTTTTAATCCTTTTATCCCTTGTTCAAGTAGGTATATTGTCCCGGACTGTAAAAACAAAAGCTATAATGGGATACGATTAAAAAAGCGTTCCTGGCTTGTACAATCTAGATTAAAACAAGACCATTAATAAAGTTTCCAAGATTTTGAAGCGTGTGGCTTTTAGAGTGAAATAAAATTAATGAACTGCTTTGATTAAATTTTGCAGAGACCTAGCAAAATATGTTTTAAAAGTAATAATATCAGTAGGTACCTTATCTAGTACCTAGGTACTATTTTAGTCCTACTTAAATAATAAATGCGAAAGTTGGTGAGGATAGTTGACTAAATGGATGGATGTTTTTTACTTTTTCACGAAAAAACTACTGGACGGATTTTGATTAATAACATCAGAATAGTTATAAGGTTATAAGTGTACCTACCTACTACTTCGTAGGTTCAGTTGGCCTAAAGCCATTGAGACACTTTGAAGGCTTATTGGTGATCTAGTACTTGCTCTGGATCAATACATAACATACCTACTAGCTTTTGCCCATAACATCGTCCACGTAGAGTTAGGTTTATAAAAGTCCCGCCGGGCCCTTTTTTTTTCAGGATATAAATTTCCAACCAAATCCGCGTAAAAAAGCAAGTCAATCCGTAATTCTGTTGCAGCGTGGTTTTGAATACTTACTTAATTAATCGAAAAACAAACACACTTTCACATTTATTTGATTAGGAAGGAAATAGAGAAATTTAAGTACATGTATTTGCTAGAATGATTTTGAGAAGTTTATGGTATTTAAACAGGTACTTTCTTTTAAATCAACAAATGAATTACCCAACATGATATAACAATTTATCTAACATACTTGGAGACCGGAGTATCTAAAGTTAAATGAGTTAAATATCTCCAGCAAAATATAACTCGAATTTTATTCATTTCGTAATATCCGGATAGTGGAAATTAGTAAGTATAACTACGGTTTTAACGCTAATCGGATTAACGTTAACTCTATCAAAGTGTTAACAAATCATAGTCGCAGACCTATTCGTTTAAAAACTTGGAATTGTGTAGACCAGAATTTTTATAAAAGCCGGTATTTAATTGGCAAAAGTTGGAATTTGGTAAAACCACGCAAACGAAATCTGTTAAAACAATACTAAAACGTTGCTTACTTACAATGAACTGAAGTTTATTTCATTAATTCACTCGAAAACAGTCGAAAATTAGTAAAACTGTGGTTAAAATAAGGTATCTGACGGATCATTACTCACAGACGCAACTTGTTCACAACGAGAGTAACACAGAACTGCGCGAGCGCACGCATCTTCCTTGCCATTCATTTGATCCATCGCTCTATACACACTCTGATTGAATGTAATTATTATCTTAAAGTAAGGCTTAAGTCAGCAAATTGAAGTTTTTTTGTAAACAGGTTTACAGGTTTACACCAGACGATAATAACTGAGATTTAAAACGAGTATCAAATACCGGACGGACACGATATTGTAAAATTAGGCATATTACTATAAATAGTGCGAGTGTGTATTTGTATGAGTTTTTGCAATCAGAATGTGTGTATATTTCTAGGTACGATTTTTTCTTATCATTTTCCTGAACTATGGGGTCAATTGAAATAGTTTTTTGAACTAATTATCTATGTATACCTACTTATTAATATGTATTCTGTGCTTATCCCATAAATAGTAGGCATCTAATAAAACTCCACAAAATCCATACTAAGTTATAAATACGAAACTAGTTTGTTTGTTGGTTCATCTTTCAATGACGCATCAACGGAGCAATAGATGAACGTGATTTTTGCATGTTTAGTGGACTTGAAGAGGGGCATTGCTACCTTTGAACCTATCCCGGAAAGACAGGTTAGGTTAGAAGGCTTTGTGACTATTTTTTCCATAAACACCCAGAAAAAGTAATATATTTATTACGATATCGATTATTTATTATCAATAATATGATCGATAAAAGTGAATAATTAATCACTTTTACCATAAATCTTGGTAATTACTATTAATAATAATCTAAAATTATTCATAATTTTCAATTTATTATATTTATCGTAACATAAATAGACATCTGCACTTCATAAACTTATAAAAAAAAATCTATTAAAATCTAATTCACCATGATAAAAAATATGTTTAGAAATAAACATCAAAACAAGAAAATGTAGGCTAATAGAAGATACTCTGCTTGTAGATATTACTATCAATTTAGAAGTTTCGCAATAGTTAGTGGAATAATTTTATTCTAATACAATCTTAATCTAAAAACTGACCTATTTAATGTTTTACCATCACTAAACATTCCCGTAATGTTTTATTTATATTTGCGTTCCACTGAAAATTTTACTTTACGTTTCAGAATTTGCCATTTAGCTTTGTGTGTTTATACTTACTCGTATATATTATGTACCTACATTAAATTCGATTTTTCAACCCGCTATTTCACCCCCTTGGGAGTTGAATTTTCAAAAATCCTTTCTTAACGGATACTGACGTCATAATAGCTATCTGTATAAACAGCCTGATCCGTCCAGTGGTTTGAGTTATGCGTTGATTCCATATTAAACGTTTTGCGTATTTAATAACGTTAATAACGTTTTTGTAATTTGAACATAATAATATGTACGTTTAACATTTTGCCAATAGGACATTCTGCGTGTAGACGTTGCTCTACCTAATTTGAAATAAGAATTTCAGTTGAATAAAGGCTCGAACAAAAAGCTTTTCCTTAATATGGTCATGCTTATAATACATCATTGTACAAATAGACGAATTACTGATATGGAGAGGTGAATGACCGAATGGCTATGATATGCCTACCTACATTGAGATTTTATCTCGTTTTTTAGTAAGTACCTACTTAAATAACCTATCGCGTATAAGAGGACGTCATACTCTATCGTCATCTCGTTGTACAAAGATTTTTATTTAGGAAATATGATTTTAGTGACGCTATGTCGTTGCTAGTTTTACTTAAGCGTAATAGCTAGATAAGTCGTAAAGTCGTTGAATAAGGAATGACCTACATCTTAGGTCGTAATGCAGATTTGTGACACAACTGATGACGGCACTTGACAACGGCAAAGCCAAAATGAAAGACAAATAAATTTTATGATTTAAGCACGTCTGTACTTAGGTTCGCGTATGTGGCGTATTTCCAGCTGTGGGCATATTATGTGTAGCAGTGGAATTAACCTCAGCTGTGGCCATATGTCCATTGTCCATTGCCCAGTAAGGCACGCAAGGAATTCCTGATACTTATGACCATAGCATATCTTCCTTTCCGCAATTTGGAATCTAGAAAAATTATTTTCTTATCTTTATCGTCAAGCAAGGCAATCTTGTAAAAAAATGGGCTAACTAATACAAGAAGTCTGAACGGGTGACGAAATAACAATTGTGGAGTTTTCTGTCCTTTCCTCTTAGATCGGGCAGTGGGATGTCTCAGTTAAATTAAGAAAGTTGGCAACTCATGAACCGCCTGGGGATTCTGATGCAAATTAGTTGTCGGCAGATATCAGAACATTGCCTTAGGTTAGGTACGAAATATAAGACTTGAACCGATTTAACGGTTGTTAACGGTATTCTCGTAGATAGATATAGAGCTTCATAGCACCAATTCTAGTGAATTGGTCCTATGAAGCTACGCTAGCTAAGCGCATGTAATTTTCAGACATCAAATCAAATCAAGAGTGAATAGACATTTCTAGGTAAGCTCGTTCTATCTTAGGCTGCATCTTCACTTACCACCCGGTGTGATCGCAGCCGAACGCTAGTCTATGTATTTAAAAAACAAGCAAAAATCTGGGTGTCGACGAAACTACTTTTGTTCGCATCCATTGGAAAGGCCTATGTGGAATTTACCTAAGTGGTTCTTTTCATCTATTCTGAAGCGGTGCAGTGGCCTCAATTTATTCATACCGTATACCTTACCTACTATTCAGTTTACTTACTCATATCACAGCTTTACAATCTCAACAGTTGTGCAACGAATATGCAATTATTCGAACGGAGCCTCGCGAGCCGCGTACCTACCACTAACTAACTTGGGAAAACAAGATCTTAGTCTGAGCCTTGACTAATTGGTACGAATTTGAGACAGAGACCAGAGTTAAAACAAGATAAACATGTCCTGACTGAAATCTGTCTCGTTTAATCTCTCTTTTGAAATTGACTGAGTGAAAGTGCAATCTGTACATTTTACCCTAATATAAGTTTGTGAATCTAAGCAACGCACGAGCGTGTTTTTAAAATACTTTGAAGAACAGTTTAGTAAGTTTTATCACTAAAGCTAAAATCTATAGACCGCACTCTCTATCAGCTCAGACTCAAGACAGAGTTAAAACGAGACAGGTTTATATCTGAGCATATTTGTGTCACGTTTTAACCTGTATCTTGACTCTGAGCTGAGTTAGAGCACGCTCTATATGTAGATCTCAGCATAAAAGTACGATGATGTTCATATCTTCCGCCTACCCACGAAATGCGACTTCCGAAAAGAACAAGGCTACAACTATCTACGTGGATTTTATTAATTAATTTCAGTGATTTTTCTATTGGTAGGTTTAATTGCGTTATTACTCAGGCTGCAGCATTGCCCGGAATTAAAATCGTTGTATAACTGTTAGTACTGTTATACTTTGCCCATAATCGTTTACGAGTTCGAGAAACCCAAAAAAATTGTTTGTAAAGCAATTTGAGATTGATTAGGTTACCTAAAATCAGCGTCTAGCCTGATAGGATTTTGGAAACTTAATCAGCATTAGCTAATTTGCTTACAACTCGCTGATACCTCGGTACCTACTTCTGAATTTGTACGCGTGGATTTAAGTTTTGAAAAATTCCCTGGGAAAAACTTTGATTTCCCGCGATAAAAGGTAGTTTAACTCTGTCTCGGACATTTGCACCTAGGTAAGCTATCTCTATGCCAAATATCATTAATATGAGACTGTTTTGAGAACATCATGAAGGACTCTCAGACGGATCTGACATTTAATTGTCTTGAACGCACATATGTAACTCCGAAAAGTCCGTAGTCCTAACCACTAATAGGCTATCACTGTTCACTAACGATTACAAGGAAATATTGTAAAGTCCGTAATAAAGCTGTTTAATATTTCGACTCTCACACCCGCGTACAAAATAAATACATATAAAGCCAAATTATTATTGTGCTTACCTACCTAAACATTTGTTTCACTGGGCACCTGTTATGTATCTACTACCGGTTCCGGATTTCAGTAACTTTTATTTAGGTAGGGAGCCACGGGTCGAACCTTCATCAATATTCAACAGGTAACTCTTCATTATGTTGTGTTGACGCCAAACTGTGCGTCCAGTTTTTCATCAAGGTATCATTTCCATATGAAAGCTCTTAGGCTTATCTGTAATCGTAAAAAAGGTATTTATCTGTAATTTGTTTACAGCACTTATCAATAACTTACTAATTTAAGTTACTAATTTTCGACCACGGCAATTAATCTCTGCGGAGGCCATGTCAAATGCTAAGATCAGCCAGCTAAGTAGGAGATACTGTAGTGCACAAGTGCATTCTCTATTCCTCAACTCTCATGGTAATTAAATTCAGTGAGATTCGTTGATTAAAGTTATAACACCCTCCTATTATGATATTGTTCGGTAGTTGCTTTGGGTAGTTATTAGATAAAACCTAAATAACAACAGCAGTGTACGAAAGCCGCTTTCTGAAGTTCCAATTGTCCTTATTCCAGTTAGACATGTAGTTTCTCTGATAACGAGAGCTCGTTGACCGTTGTTAATTAACCGATAACAAACTTGTTTTCTATAAATCGTGGCGTTTTCCCCCGAATAGTGTGTCGAAAGTCGAGTCTTGAAATCACAAGCAGGGGGAAAATACCTACTCTTTGTATTACTATCTCTCCCTGGCGATCCCTAACGCAGTACAACGTGGCGCGAACAGGGTTTATTGGGTAATTTGAGGTCGGTACAAGCAAAATTTTCTTTTCAAGGGCTATAAAAGTGTTATTCAAGGTTTTAAGAGCAATGCCTTGGTAGCATCTGTTTTTGAGAATCTATTGGTAAATAAAACACGGAATACAAAATTTCTTTTTATATTTAGTGATATAAACTATAGATGAGTAGGTACTAATATTATTCGACGACCTCCACACAGCGCTGTGTTCGAAAGCGAGAGGTTCCGCATTCGATTTCCGGCAGGGGCAATTTGGGAATTTTCTGAATTGTCCGGTGGGAGGCTCTAATCGTGGTTAGGTAGGTACCAACCCTCTGGCAAAGACGTGCTGCCAAGTGATTCAACGTTCTGCAGTACAGCGTAGAAACCAATAGGGGCCGGCTTCACAAAGAAACGCTTTTCCCCTGGTAAGTAACTAGTTCTAGTACACTAAAATTAAGTATAGGTACCTATCTATTAACAAAAGTTATCAATCAGAAAGCATTTTTAAGCAGGTTTTATTTTATGCGTCCTCCCGACCGAATCCGGCCACGGTGGCCAATCTCCACAATGATTAGCCACCTGGGCGGCAGATATTATAGTGCACAAGTGTGTGCGCAAACACAGGTACACTCTCTATTCCCTCACTCTCATAGCCCGATTGGACGGAAAATCCGTAACGACCGGAAAGAGATCAGGCGCAGGACCGACGGCTTTACGTACTCTCCGAAGCACGGGGGTGACTCACCACTGACTTCCTAACTCCAGGCTAGTACTGAAAATTTCTTAACAGAAAACACAATACATTTTTAGGCTCGACTCAGGAATCGAACCGGGAACCTCGTCATCCGTAGTCGAATTTGCTAACCACTAGACTATTTTATGCGTCTCGATAATAGTGATGATGGTGATGATGACACTATATATTACAGATCAATTATTATCAAGCTTTGGACAAAAATATTTGGTCGCATGAAGCGACCGAATAAAGCGTCATAGTATGATGACTGATCACTGATCAGATAGGTAGGTACGAAGCCAAGGCACGGATTGCTAACCGATTGTCTACTCGAGTGTAATACCTAATGGCATGGCAACCCTAAAAGCGACGAACGTGGGACTGGATACAATCTGCAGCGTAGGCGGAATTTAACACTAGTTAGAACTTAACGAACTTTCCGTCTCACTCACTGAAGGTTTACGTTCTTGCGAAAATACCTTATCGCTGTGCGACGTTGCTTCGTAAATATCTTTCTCTAAGTAGCTTGAAATAGTGACAAATGTTCCCACTTTGACGCTAGTTTTGATATTTTGTAGCGTTGTCCTAGAGCTATTGTAGCTATAGGTAGGTGTATTATATTGATAGATCTTTGGAGACCTACTAACTTAGTAGCGGAGGTTAAGCAAGACTTTGACTCAACTGTAGATGGTAATTAATTTATGCATAGGTGCTGCAACTGTGCATTAAGTTATAACTAAATAACTAGTTACCTAGCCGACCTAGCGTAATAGATGAATTACAATCGTGACGTCACTATGAGTAGCAAAAAATCCTACCAACACTGTCGATGAAGAAGAATGATGACGAAATCGTCAAAACACTCGACGTAGAAAAATCGACTCGAGGGAAATTAGTCCAAGAGCTAATAGGTAGGAAGATTGTTACAAAGAACGATACCATCTGATGATCTGACCCAATCAATAGAGGTGAGTGAGTTGAATACTCATATAAGTACCAAAAAAGCCCTAAGCCCTAACAAAATACCTAAGTACCTACCTATCAACTATGATATGGTATAAGTATAACCTACCAAGCGTATTTTTGCGGTAAATCGAGTGTTAACATAACACCGCCTTTATCGCATTGACACGGGTCGTGTTACAAGCTGCCAATAAATAGGTTTCATGTTGATGAAGATATCGATAACTTGATATGAATGTCAACCATTTCGCTCCAGGAAATTTCGTTGCCAATAAAATGTACATAGGCAAGTAGGTAGGTACTTACATAGGTACAAAAGAGCGCCTGCGGGCTTGTTGAACGGTTGAACGTTAAACAGCGTTTGCTCGGGGGATTAATTAGGTGCACAATACAGATGCATTAATCCGATAAGGCGTTTAGCTATTAATACATGAAATTACTAGCTGACGCCTGCGACTTCGTCCACACGAAAAATACCACAAAATACCACGGAAACTCATTGATTTTCCAGTTTTTACTCATTGGTTATCCGGTATAAAAAGTAGCCTGTGTCACTTTCCAGGTTCTCAAGTATACCCATGCAAAAAATCACGTCGATACGTTGCGGCGTTATTGAAGGACAAACCAATAAACAGACGCACTTTCGCATTTATACCTAATACTAGATGATGCCCGCGACTTCGTTCGTGTGGATTGAGGTTTTTCTGTTTCCGCTGAAACTCTCTAATTTTCCGGGATAAAAAGTATGCCTATGTGCTACTTCAGTCTATAATCTATCTATGTGCCAAATTTCAGCCAAATCGGTTCAGGCGTTGCGGCGTGATTGAGTAACAAACATACATCCAAACTTTCGGATTTATAATATTATATAATAATAGGATAATAGGATTAATAAAGATAATATTCGCTTATGGTTAAATCAGTACCCTACCTCTACACGTTGAGTCACCGTAGACCGTAATTGCCCCCCATGCCAGCACTGTCGTCGGCTTATTTTACAGGGCTCATCTAGCGTCTAGTTAGTCACTGCCTGCTGTAAATTCAATTTGCGAGGTATTGTAATGGCAGGCGTCAGATATCTCAGCTCAGAGCTTAGAATCTGGATATCATGTTCATAGCATCCCAATAGCCCAATAACGTATGCATCGCCTTATTTTGATCAACTATCTCGCTCTTATTCTTTGGTACCCTGTACAATTTTTGAATGTGATTTTCATACAAACCTTTGAGATTCTATGACTGTAGAATTACAATAAGATAACTTACAAGAATCCAAATTCGTATCTGTATACAGAGAAGGTATTAATTTTTTTAAAGTAGATAATAATTCAAAAATGCAAACGGTTCAATTCATTAGTCTAGGTACTTACTGCATTTATTTTTTTTACTACGTGAATTATATAATAATATATTGATATAAGTGGGCACAAATAAAAGGTATTGGGATCCAAAAATTCAAATTTAATCACAAGTAGTACAAAAATATTTCTTAACTTTATATCCATTTGTCATATACGCTTGTCCCCATAATATTATAATAATTATTATTTATTTTTATGCTGCATACATACTAGCCAAACATTAAATAATTGTATTCTATTACATTCTTATAAATCTAATTATAATAGTTATTAATAAAACAATCTTATTTAACTTTAACAAAGCGAACTTTAAAAATGAGGTTACAATATTGCCATAATACTTTGATCCTTGATTTCAGCCTTAAATTGTAAGGTATTCAGCACATTGGCCAGATGCATTTACGTTCCATTCCAACAAGTAAATTAATGGAGAAGTTAATTTTTTGTGGATCAAAAACAAAACACACCCGTAGAAGAAATATTAAGTTAAGTATCACTAAAAACACAAGAGTTAAGTTCACATTTTTTAATTATTGGTTTTAATTAAAATATAAGCAAAATTGAAATCAAAAAGTTGACCTAAACCTGACGCTCAGCAGACAGGAAAATGGGTGCGTGGCTGAAAAGTTTAATTTTCATTGTCTAAGATCAAAATCAAAAATATAGATGCCTACCTAGTTAATAAATTTAAGTGTCTGAATACAATTTTTGAAGTGATATAAGTATTTGTTTTGATTTATATTTTAATTGTACCTACATAAATCAATATTAAAATACTATAGTACCTACCACTTCCCCATAACGGAAGAAAAATTATTAAATTTTCATTTGGACTGATCCATATAAACGCAACTGGCCATACAATTTCAACATTCTTCAGCTAATGTTCGTTTTAGATCTCCCACAGATGGTCAAACTCTATGGTCAACGTTTCCGTTTTTACATGTTTATTAGTTTTTGAGTCAATTAAGTAGCAAGCCAAAAAAATTATTTGCTTGTCATGTCGGATTAATGTAAAACTTTTCGAATGTGATGTAGTGAGATATATCGAGGTATGAGCTTGGTTTTTATTGAGAAACATAAAGCAAAAATAATAGTGCGATGTATTTTTTTCGACGTTCAAACAAAATCCAATTCCAAACCTCTATTCATCTCACTAAATGGCCCGTTGTCCTAACTATAAAACTTGAGCTTACGGGAGACTGACGCGTTCTATTTATCTTATTGCCACTTATGACTTATCACAACATAACATCATGTGTACAACCCTTTATTTTAAATACTACTAAAATAATAATATTACCTATAATAAAGGAGAAGAGATTTCCAAGAAGGACATTTTCAGCTCATAATGTGAGTGATGTCTGCAGCATCGGACGCTTCTCCACGGATCGGACGCCGTACATAAAATCTGATCGATGCAGCAGAATCGGTTACACGCTTTTTCAGTGCCTAAGCATTACAGAGGGTCTCCACACAATTAACTTTTGTTTTGCTCGATTTAATAACAGCTGGTGTTAAATCTCGTACGATGGTACGGAACCCTCCGTGCGTGGGTCCGACTTGCACTTGGTTTTTTTGACACTTCCACTAGCAATGGAAAACAATGGCAAACTACGTTTCTGATACGAACGACTAAGGTATGGAACGCACTTCCAGCTTCTGTGTTTCCGGCCACGTATAATCTGAGTACCTTCAAGACAAGAGTGAATAGGCACTTTCTGGGCAAGTGCGCTCCAACCTAGACCTCATCAATGCTTTACAACATTGATTTTCGTCAAGCGCAAGCCTATCTCATAATAAAAAAAAAATAAAAGCTGTCGAACCCGTATTTACAAAATGCGGATTTGACAGCTCTTCGATAGCTGCTGATAGATAGCTCTACTTGTAGTCTCGCCGGTCGTCTCGGTTTACGATCACTAACATGGACGGTAGGTAGGTAATATAATCATTTAATCACTCGAAATTAACCCAGAACGTTTTCGGGATGCCCGGCTGCCTGAAACATTCGTTCCAGCTGTCTGTATAGGGCGATTTCTCATCGATATGGGCCTTGCCTAATATCTCCTTCTTGGCCATTTTAGTTTTACACCCCAGGCTAATATAAATGCTAACTTTATTCAAGCTCGCTTTGAAGACGTTTAACTTGACCGTTGCAGACTTGGGGTCCCATCTGGCGGAAATGGTCGGGACGAATCTATCGCTTTTCCAATAGCATTCGGCTTTATTGGCTTCCAGTATCGTCGCCTTCAAGTACAGAGGCGCTGAAATTTTAAAGTCTACGTTAGTAAAACGTTAAGTGAAATGAAAAATAGCAATGCAGGGCCGTTCTCACAGTCCTAGGCCAAATCTAAACCTTTTATCTATATCTATATAAATATATTAAACGCAAATATATTAAACGCAAACTGACTGACTGATCTATCAACACACAGCTCTAACCACTGGATGGATCGGGCTGAATTGTGGCACACATATAGCTATTATGTCGTAGGCAACCGCTAAGAAAGAAATTTTGAAAATTAAACCCCTAAGGGGGTAAAATAGGGGTTTGAAAAATCTAACTTAACGTGAGTGAAGCCGTGGGAAAAGCTAATATATTATATTTGTAGGTACTAGGTTTAGGTTACTAAGGAACTGTTTTTTAAACAATAACTCCCTCGCAAAGGATCTCGCAAATATCTACGCGACGCTCCGCTAGAGAGCCTGACAGTGCTACTCTTACTATAGGCATACCTATTATAAATAAATTATTAGGTACGTCTAAGTGTACGTCCATATCAAGGAGTGGCAGAGTACTAGTAGAAATAGTACAACCTGCGTCTATTTTCGTAAACAGCAATGACCTCGCTGTTTATGATTCAATGCGCAATCCATGTCTCAATACTCTCTCCTCTTTAATAAGCAACAACATTACACGGCCCGCTGGCCCCTCATCCATTCTCGATCAAGAAATCAATGCAGACACTCGCCAAGATTCCTTGAAAAAAATCACTCGCAAAACCGCAAGACGTGACTGTATTTGAAAACTCCGGAAAACTATCCTTTATTTTTATATTGCAAGTACGAAGGTTAAACCCAAACAAAACATCGCCAAGATTTTCTTGTATTGCTTACACGTACCTAGTTAACCTACATATTATGAGGCAAAAAGAGGTTATTATTAATAATTGATTTTCTAATAATACCTAAGCACAATGCCTACGATATATAATTTAATTTGGGTCGGTACACTACATTTGTACGTAGTGTAACTACCAAAGACAAAACTAAATTATTTATTATTGAATATTACGAGTCACTAGGGTATTTTACTCTTTTTTTGAAAAGTGTCTTTTGACCCTAAGGTGATAATAAGGTAGTAAAAAATTTACTAAAATTTTATTCAATTGAATGTTCAACAATTTCCCAAAAAAAATCCATATTCTAAAATCTAACTCTAATCTAAACGCTGCGATAAGCGATCTGCTATACCAATATCAATATGAAACGTTCAAGCGGCTTTAAATCTCTAGGAAATGGATGCGACGGATTCTTTTAAAATGCAAATAGTATAACAGCAAATACAGCTGAATAAGGCCAACATTGGCTACTGTCTGTGTGGAAATAGCGTACGTATCTTAAAATGCAAAGTGAAATGCATTTAAGCATAGTTTACACGGAGCCAACACTGGCTGCCAATAAGACTGGCAGCTAGTGCTGGCTTGGTATTGGCCTTGTGTAAACAGTTTTTCAAGCCAAGCCAGCGCTGGCTGCCAACGCTGGCGAGAATAGAGCGACCGTCTATTTTTCTAGCCAGTGACCTCCGCCCGCATACCCTTCGACCCCCGCGCCAGCGTTGCGGACACGTGTAAACGAGTCTCGCCAGTCACTGGCGAACGTCCGTACGGTGTGTGTTCTTTGTTGTTTTATTTGGAAAGTTTTCAGCAGTAACCCGCAACGCCAACCTGTACTCAGAAGGATCTTCTAATCTTAGTTGTTTCAGCAACAAGGCAGAAGCTCCAGTTACAGGTCTATCGCTTAACCATTTTCTTATCCAAAGTCGTTTCGCTCCCTTTTTTTGTAATATATCAATCAACTCTTCTCTTAATAGTGCAGAGATATTCCTTAAACATTTCTTTTTCAACAGCCTTTGCCGCGTATTCATTATTTTTTCCAAACGTGTGCACACCAGAAGAAAAAAATCCGTGAATGATTGGCCGCGTCTAAACAACAAGGGCCAGGCCAACGCTGGCTTGTCTGCAGACTGGCGCCAGCATTACTGGCTTCGTGTAAACTCTACTTTAAATCCAGTTTGATTTAAATGCATTTTATGCTCGTCGTCATCGCTCACTTATTAACCCGACCTACCGCCTCTTCTCACGGCGTTCACTTGTTTGGAATTAATTAATTTAAAGCATTTAATCACTCCAATCAGATATTTAATAAATTTTATTACTAAAGAGCACAAAAATACAAGGATCGTTCATGTTGGTTCCATAAGCAAAAAAAAAAAAGAAGTGGTGACAGTGTTGCCCCCTTACATTTCGCAGATTATAATAACCGTAGACAATATTTTTATGAACACACTTGTGGTCGACGAGTGGCCCTCGCGGTAATGTCACGTGATCGCAGTGGACGCCTAATGGTTAACAGGTGGACGTGACAAGGTCCACCTGTGTGTGTGGTGACATCGTCCTCTATTCGAGTACAAAATAGATTAAGTGTACAACTCGTGGCCGGTACGCGGTCAACTAGGGACCTGCGCGGGGACGGGCTACGGGTGGTCACCGAGTCGTTCACTCGTCGTCCGCGAATAGACAGCTTGCGAGCGAGGCGAGTGCCTAATTTTTATGTGGAAGTATAAGAAATCTCAACCGGCCAAGGCGATACGGTGCTGGTCGGGCGCGGGTTGATAAGTGAGTGACGACGTCACGGGGGATTATAAAAAAATATTTTCACCCGATTTAGAAAGTAATTGCACTGACAATCGGGCACTCACAAGAGTGACCGATTGAGAAGAAGTTACTTCGCATTATTTCCAAGACATGGTAACTTTTTACTAATGCTGCAGCAGAAAGTAGTCTGCGGCCTCTGCGGGATCTCAACTTCTCGGTATTAACTTACAGCAGATATAGTGTGTTTGGGCTCATTAGACTGATCTCAATGAGTAGGTGTTAGATGATCCAAGATCGAGGAGGAGGTTCTAATGATGGAGCAATAAAACTATACATTTATAATATTGCTTTGGTAAATCTGTAAAATTTCCTTTGCTATTGTGAAATAGGCCTTAGATATAAGGAAGTTAAGTATAATGTGCTTTAAATGTCTTCCTTAGGTACATCGATGCTTCCTACGAAACAGCTACTTTTAACCTGTACCTACGCAAGCACGCAACAAATATAAATAAGTTAATAAGCCTTAATATTTTAACGTGCACACGCTTCTTCACTTATGCCTAGTATGTAGGTAGGTGTGTACATCTTGTTCATATGGATGTATTCGCACCAACTTTGAATACCAAAGAGACGTTGCGTAGCTTACGAAATACCTATATACCTACCATTTATCCTGTCTACTGTCTACATTACCACACTTATTTATACTCTAATGGCTCTCATATTTGTTTTCATATGATTGTACATTTTATATTTTAAAGTTCTCTGTTAGTGAGCAAATTGTTCTTTCACCAAAAAAAATAAAAAATGCACGTACAATAAATTAGATGGTATATAGAAAATCCTATAAATATACATTTTACCAGAACTGGGGTGTGAATATTTGCAATAGAGTGAAGGTAGTTAAACATGATCATCATTCAGAAAGAAGAAAGGCGACGAACACATGAGCGATCTCGAAGGGTTGTAAAACAAAATAATGGTATCGGAATTCAATTCCACATAACAATACCTAATTAAGTCTGAACAATGAACATACCTACTGCTACAGCTATACCCGTGGATGATTGCATCGATACTTCAAATAGCATCGCATAGTTGCATAGCGTATCTTGTTTCAAATCATAATTATAATGAACCAATACAACGACATAATCCATGGATTTTATATACCTACCTCGTTATAATTATATAGCTTATCATGAATGCTAATATTCGTTAAGGGCCCGTGGTCCTATCGATTTGTCCTACTGGCAGGACCATATGTGTAGATTTTCTAAATGACTTGGTGACTTTTTTTACAAGTATTAATGTATTTTATTAATTATTTGTGTGACTAGTTTCAGTGGGTCGAACGAAAATGCTCATCGTAAAATTTCAAGAAAATACTGATCTCACCATTCAAAAGCTGCATTTGAGTGTCAACTATAAGATCATCTCTTTCGATAGAAATTGACCGTACGTTTGGGCCAACTGGTGTTAAAAAGATTGTCATCAGTACAAGTTCTTATTAACTTTTTTAATGATGGATTTTTTATTTTATTTTATTTGTTTGAAATAAATAGCAATTCATCACTAAGAAGGTCTGAGCTTCCGAGTCAATTGTACACAA
The DNA here is from genome assembly GCA_038048805.1 of Hipparchia sbordonii. Lineage (NCBI taxonomy): Eukaryota > Metazoa > Arthropoda > Insecta > Lepidoptera > Nymphalidae > Hipparchia > Hipparchia sbordonii. The sequence continues at coordinate 8,177,559 of CM076102.1, forward strand.
TATGCTCTATATATAAAGCCAACCTTTAGCTATTAAATCGATATATCGATACTATCATTCGCCCCTAGCCCAGAAGGACCACGGGTACATAGTGGTATACTGTTGTCCTACCAGTAGGACAAATCGGTGGGACCACGGGCCCTTCACCGAGAAAAGAGAAACCCATTACCTTTATGTTGCTCTTGCTCCTGCATCGTCTGAACAGAGCACCGTAGCCGGTTGATGGTCAGTTGAACTATATCGTTCAACCCGTCTTCGCTCGCAGTGTACAATAACGTCACCTCAAGTTGACCCTTCTTATTTTCTCTCTGAAAATTAAAAAGTTTATACTTAATTTACTTTATAGCTTCATAGATGAATATCTATTTCAATATCTATTTCAATAGGTGCACGCTTTTATAATTTTATTCGCATAAATATGAATAGCAATTTAAATCGTTAATTTTCAGCATCCCGTTGAATAGGTTTACATCTCTTCAGTTATCGATTATTCCATTGATATTGCATGCGAGAATATTTCTGAAAAGAGCGTGAAATAAATAGAGCTTTCCAGCCGCAGTCAATTGGTATTACTTTCAAAATGAGAAATCAAGTACTCACTACTCTCGAATATAAAAACAAAATGAGATTTAATAATATACAATAGGTATTTACGATTTAGGTTCTTTCAACTCACGAGGGAGCATGGCTCATGGTTGTGTGCGTGTCGTATCTGTTAAGTGTGAGCGAGAGCTTGCTCGCGCCTGACCGCTCCCACCTAGGATCTTGACATGCACGCACACTTACGCAATGTGCATGTACACGATGTAACCACAAGTAAAGCTCACGCGCTGTCATGAATTGCAACAACTATAGCTACGTATAGCTATAAATAGTAAATCTGTGTAAAGTGTAGACTTCTGACTGATTTCAATAAGCTCCAATATTTTAAACATTAAATTATAATAAATAATTAAAACATTAAATAATAATGTTGAACTTCAAAAATAAAATGCAAATAGTTTTACGGCGTTTAATTAAGCAGTTAATTAGTATCACTTGTTTTAACGGTGAAGGAGTTCTGCATGCCTGAGCGTTAATGATCTCGAAGGTGGGTGAAGTTTAAAAGTGGGTAAGCTTAAAAGAACCTGAGTATCCGTAAATAGAACTTTAATTTTTAAACGAACATTAATGGTAATAAAGCAGTAAGAAAAATAACCTAAAAATAAATATCTAACTTGAGACCCCATTAACTAAGCGCTTGGAATCTTGATTACTCAGCCCCTAATGCCGTAGAATAGATAGGAAACCGAGATTACTGGAATGAAAATTCAAACTAACAAAGCATTACGTATGTACCTACAGTACAGAAACTATCTTGTACCTACTTTCACTGATAAAATTTATTTTATTTTGAGAGGGCTATTACAAAAAAAAAATTATACTACAACACACACAACTAAAATATGTCATGTCACATGTGTAATTGCCCTTATTATTCCCAACCATCATGGTCATGACTCAGGAGAAGACGACTATTTCGACCGTTCCGTAGAACAAAGTCTCATGTGCTAAATTCATAACTTGAGATTTGAGCCTTGCCAGATGTGACCTTTAAGGCTCAAATTTCAAGTTGTGAATATAGCAGATGAGACTTTGTTCTACGGAACGGTCGATTTGTACCTACCTACCTACACAGGTTCTTGCAATTCACGAGGGCGCGTGAGCTTTACTTGTGGTTACGTCGTGTACTACTCGTACAATTAAAGAATGGTTTTGAAAATGGCGTCGCTTCTGTTCACCTCTCACTCGCACACTGTCACTATCTATACTCACACTCGCCGGTACGGACAACAACAATAAACTGATAAAATGACCGTCTTTATTTATTTATTTATTGGTAATCAACAGCGTGTACAACATAATTTTACAAGATTATTTTAATCACAACACACTATAATATTATAAAGGTGAAAGTTTGTACGTGTATGTGTGTGTGTATGTGTGTATGTTTGTTACTCCTTTGCGCCACAACGCATGAACCGATTTGGCTGAAATTTGGAATGGAGATAGCTCATTCCCAGGATTAAAACATATGCTACTTTTTATCCCGGAAAATTAAAGAGTTCCCGCGGGAATCAAAAAACCTTTATCCGCGCGGACGAAGTCGCGGGCATCATCTAGTTCTTAAATAAAACCAAAAATGATTACATTATTTGAATTAAAAAATATATATAACGTTTATATTATTTACTAGTAGGTATATTATAATTTATTGATTATTAGCAGATTGTCGCTCGCTATAGATCCCGTGTATGCTGACAGTACCGGCATAATGAGCCGCCATTTCTAAAACCATTCTTTAATTGTACGGATAGTACCTACATGCAAATTTCGTAAGTGTGCGTGCCTGTCAGGAGCGTAGGTGGGAGGGGTCAGGACTCAGGAGCGAACAAGCTCTCGCTTACACTTATACAGATACGACACACACACAACCATGAGCCACGTGCCCTCGTGAATTGCAAGAACTATTGACGTGTTGATACGAATATAATTAGTAGCCTACCTAATTATATTCCTATATATATACCTAATTATATATGTACCTAATTGTTCCAAGAATGTTCAAAACTTCAAATCTAATAAAAAAGATGCATCAAGGCCGACGAAGTGTTGCGTCAGAATTAATGATTAGGGTACCTACCTACATACTGTATCTGGGAGAGTCGAGGTCAAACCTATTCTATTGTCGGATCTCACTCACAGATAGGTAGTAGGTATAACAAGAAGCATGAATATAAAAGACAACCAGTCTAATGGGTTGATGACTCACATTTAGGCTTTTTTAAGAATCTCCTATTACGCGTTAGGTACATTATGTAAGATAGATTAATAAACTCGCTTATATAATTTTGTTTACAAGGTCATACGATTTTTTGTATCATGTGCTTATTTATACTTGGGTGTTAGGACAATGCAGTTATTGGGTTTTCAAAAAACCTACCACATTTTTATCAGGTCATTACGTATTTTGTGTCTCGTTGCGTATGACGAGGTCCCGGTTTCGATTCCCGGTTCGGGCCAAAAAATGTACCTACTTACCTATAGGATTTTTGTGTGAAGAAATTCTCAATAAAGGCCGTTGTGTTGGCTAATTCTCAGTAGGTACCTACTAGCCCGGAGTTAGGTGATAAGTCACGCCCGTGCCTCGGAGAGGTCTTAAGGTCCTGATCTCTCTCCGATGGTGTCGGATTTCCGTCCCATGAGACTATGAGAGTGAGGGAATAGAGAGTGCACCTGTGTTTGCGCACACATTTGTACACTATAATATCTCCAGCGCCGATGGCTAATCTTTGAGGAGGTTGGCCGCCGTGACCGGATTCGGTCGGGAGAACATTAAGTATGTATCAATTTTCTGTCTATTTCTGGCAGAATTTTGTCGGTCATCAGCTACGATATTAGTATGAAATAATCCTACAAATACATATAGCTTCGCCTATGAATATAAATAGACCAAAGGGTCAACAAATTAATATTAACCCACTAGCCTATTTAAACGCGGACGTAAGTAAAACTAGCAAACCGACGAGCTATAAAAATATTTTCCAACAGTGCTGACGATGATGTCATTGAAACACAATTTACAGCTTTTGAGGATCACGTTAAAGTTAACGACTGAAAATTATTATTCCTTAAAATCTTACTTAGTTCGAGGAAAACTCAGCCTGACCCATAAATTCAAATTGCGACTGACAATGAAATACTCGTAATATAAACGTAAAAATTCTTTTGCCTTCTAACGCCATTACAAAGTTAATGAAGTGTGCCTATAAAGTTTGAAGACTAATTCCTTCGATTTCTACAGGATTGGATCTGATGACCATGGAACCACCTGGGAAGTATACCCTTTCAAACAAAAAAATTTTCCAAATCGCTCCAGGCGTCTTTAAGTAATAGCGGAACAGGGATAGGGGAAAGGAGAGTTATTTCCTATAATAAGTATATCCATTGCGGAATGTGGATATTATTTCCATCGTTTTGCCCATGCTCGACGTGTGGATAAAATTGAGCGAGGGGATAAACATTTTATCCTTTCCCTTGGATAATATGTCCCCTGCGTATGTGCACACTGCAGACTGACTTTTAGAAGTTATGTGCACTTTGAGCTAATAAATTATATCATTTGCTTTAAGTGTGAAGAAAAACATCGCGAGGAAACCTGCACGCCTGAAAGTTCTCTGAAAGGTGGATTAAGGCCTAAATCCTTCTCATTCCAGAGGAGACTTGTGCTCTTTCTTGTAAGAAATGAATGAAAGAATGATTAAAGTAAGAAAAGAAAAAAGAAAATGTATCTACTTACTCGGGAATCGGCAGCTGATAATCCACTAGCAATAGCATTGATGGGCCTCCAAATATCTGGCGTGCCTATCAGACCATTCTTTAGGTCGTTCTGAAATAATTTCGAATCGAAATTCCACGTCGCCGCGCCGACAGTCCTGCGCTTCTCTAAAATGGACTTTTGAGCGATTGCCTCAGTTTTCGTTGATTTGAAACTGCTGAAGGTTTTTTCGAACAAACCACCTTTCGGCTTTTCTTCGTTATCGACTAGCTTTGAACTCTTTAAATTAGCACTTTTCCTCCTCTCCACCTCAGTTTTAGGGGGCTCGAGTATAGCATAAATTGTTAATGATAAGAAATGTCCCGCCACTAAACTCTGGAGGTCAATTTTGTCTGAACTTTTCTTTATATCTTTATGTCGTAATTGGAACTTGAAATCCTCGTTCCAAACGGGCCAAGAGCTTTCTTGTAATGTTGTCTCGAATTTACTCTCACCGGGGAAAACTTTAACCTGAAACCAAGATGTAAAATTTAAGTCTTACCCGTTCACTGCAAATTAGCCCCTACCTTGCGTCGCACTTGCCCGCACCGCACCTCAAGTCTTTTGTAGTTGTAACGTTTAAATGATTTTTAAAGTTTTAATTAGTTTGTTTTTTTGTTACTATTGTTCGTGTGTCGTTTTCTACGATGAGTTAAAAGTTTTGCGCAGCATGAGCGCAGACTATTTTATTAGGTAAAGTGCCTCTACCTACTTAAGTACTAACTTTAATAAATGACTTCCTTTGAAAAGGAGAAAAATAAGAAATTAAAAATTCCTTCCCCTTAGAATGCAAGACATCATTGCCATGAAAATCATTGCCAGAAAAGAAAACTTCCGTCACAGTCGTGGTTATACAGTAAAAAATTGAATTATTATTTTATTGTCAACGGTACCCGTATGACGTCATTTTGTATCGGTCAACAACGGCCAACTTGGAGTGAGAACGGTACTACAAACAAATGTAGTAGGTACCTACTAATAATTAGGTACCTAATTAGTTATTAATTGTTATCTAAGGCCACGCTACTCACGCGATTTTTCATGCAAACCTATTACCTACGCTGATAAGTATATTTTTTATTGTTCTTCAAATAGACCTAAAACTTGAACCAATATCGATTTATTTTTGCATTATTATCTGTTTCACCACAGTTTTGAAGAAAATTGGATGCACAAGACCGGGTAAAGTGGGCAAAAGCATGCCGGAAAGCGGTGGGATAACGCTCAGTCGAAGAAGATCTGTTTCACCACAAGCAATAGATACCTAGATATCTACCTAAAATTATACATCTAATTTAGTATTAATATAATAATAATATTATACTTTTAAGGGGTACGAAGACTGACTTCAATTATTTTTCATCTATCCGCTTATTCTTTCCTCTATTTCCACTCACGCTATAGCTCCATGACCCACACAGGTAGGTAATTTGAAAGTGAAGATAGATAGGTAGTTATACAAATGACCATAACCGCTGATAACCAATAGATAAGGCCATTGTCAGTGAATAGGGCATTCGATAACGAAAACCGATGATTAGGTATTGGGCATGCATGATGCATACATACCTCTGGATATTGTACCTACCTAAGCGCTTACCTACAACAAATCGATTTCTCTAGATTGCTAATCTGTTGTTTGTATGTTGGTTTGTCCTAGAATAACGCTGCAACTACGGATAGACGAGATTTTGGGTATAGTTGAAGACCTGGAGAGTGACATATAGGTTACTTTTTATCCCGGAAAATCAAAGAGGGGCTTAGCTCCCGAGGGGTTTCAAAACCTAAATCCACGCGGACGAAGTCGCGGGCATCAGCTAGTTAATTAAATAAATAAATTAATCGGATTAGAGACCTTCTGGGATAAGAAGGCTTAAAGTACATACCTACTTACCTTCTAATAAAAATACGAGCCTATACAAATATGACCGCGATTTCTTCGGACTGTATAGCTAGCATGGGCAGGAGATAAAAAATTTATCCCCCGATTTTATCCACTGACGGGATAAAATTATCTTCTCCCTATGCTAAAGCATGGCGACAGAGGAGAAGGCGAAGTATATTCCTATAAGTATATCCACTGAGTGTTATTTCCACCGCTGTGCCATGTTCGACGGGTGGATAAGACTAAGCGAGGGGATAAACATTTTATTCTTTTCCCGGGGATAAAATTTCTCCCGCCTATGCTAGCCCTGCTGGATAGTTTTAAAAGAAAAACTCCGTAGTAGGTACCTACCTACCTATTCTGTAAATTGTAAATGTGTCTGGTAACTTTTTGGTATTCTTTTTTTTAAATATAATATAGACTAGCGTTTGACTTCGATCTCACCTGATGGTAAGTGAAGATGCAGCCTAAGATGGTGCGCGGCGCGCGCTTGCCTATTCACTCTTGATTTAAAGACACCCAATAGTAGGTATCCCATGTCCTTCGATGCAAGATTAGGCACCTACCTACCCAATTTTTCTCGAGATCGGTTCAATGGTTTAGGCGTAAAAGATAAGTGAAAGTAATAAGTAGATATGTAGGTCTTGTAGATATTTTGGTAAGCGTACAACTATTGAATATATAAGTAAATAAATACTATGCATACTGTGATAGGTAGGTACCTACTGTATGCTGTAGTTCCATTAAAACCTACGTGCTAACTACCTCTCTTTGGTACCTACTTACCTAGTTAATTATGAGTAGTTAGTAGGTATGACAATAGCGTAGGTAGACCTATCGCAGGCAAGTCAGATTGTACTAAATTAAAAAATGTATGTATACCTACCTACCTAAGAACTAAGAAAAATAAACCTCGGTCATTAACTTCGTGGTAGAACTTCTCCTATTTTAGTTAGGTAGGTGCCTACTTACACGTCTATAATCGCATTCCTAATCGTTTACGTACACACCAAATAGGTAAACATGTGAATTGTTTCTAAAATTAGTGAATTATGGAGGTGTAGCTAGCCCAAGTTAACATTAATTGTAGCGTTGGTGTCTAATTAACGATTAATCATATTAACGGAAGGATTCCTAACTAACCAAATTGAACTGAATCCGATAACATCTTTAGATAATTTCAAGAGGAAGTCAAATGATTTAGAAAGATAATAAAGTAACATTTTATTTGATTAATTATTTAGTGACAAATATACCTACCTAATATTTAATACAAAAATTATTGTGATCGTTTGCGGCCCCTAGTGGTGATTGGCTGGATTCACTCGTATTGCGTTCACGCTGCAATTTTGTGTTAAAATGAAAAGCTACGGTGTGACGATCGTATTCACCTCTGAATGCCCTATATTGACCAAAATTTATTTTATTTCAATTCTTTGACAAGGTGTGGTCATCTGCAAAACTCGGATTACGGAATTAGCAGAATACGAGACTGTTCCGGCTATTGCGAGGAACAGAACAAAGCGTGGTGGGCACGAAGTCTCAGCAAAGGCTCAATCGCAGTTCCTGCTACAAGTCTTCCCGGGCCGCTGCGTGCGACCAAAATATATTGTTACAGTAAGGTCAGGATACCATAAATTCAGCCAATCTGAATGTTAAATCTTGTACGATGGTACGGAACCCTTCGTGCGCAGGTCTAACTCGCTCTTGGGCGGTTTTTATTGTTACTCACGTCTAAAGGTGACCACGCACTTGTCCGCGCCAAACGAACTGAATTTCAAAATTCTTTAAGACGAATTGCACGAATTGCAGGAAAAATTCGAAAATTCCCTCAGGGCGCAGCGGAAATCTATTTCCGCATGGTCCATTCTGTCTTTTTTTTTTCATTCTTTCTTTCTGTATCGATTGTTTCGACGCGGAAAGGTCATATTTAATAGGAAGTAGGAAAGGGTACAGGAAAAATATAAAAATAACCCCAATCTCTACTGATCGAAATACAAAGGTAATAAGAACCTACTTAAATCTACTTAAATTAATATCTCATTAGGTAGGTAGGTATCGCTTGAGGATAAAAATTTCATTATCGATTAAATAAATTGAATATACGATATTCCCACTTAGAGATATTTATTGCATATTTTATTTAATATTAAGGCAACGTAGGAAGTTTACCTTAACAAGGTAGCCATGCGCGCGACTGAGCCCAAACAAGGATGGGAGATGCCGGGCGCCGATAACAGTCACATATAAGTTCTTACTGACTGGATGCAATGACAATTTGAAACCAACTTCCGGGTCCAAGCTTCCGCTACCGGCCAATTGACTATTTTTATTAACATTGAAAGCATTCTTCAGTCTATTTAACGAAAATGCCATCATAAGCAAAGTCAGTCCCCCAGCGTTATCTTTATCTCACAGAAAACTCGCATTAAAACCGGTTTTTTTGAATATTCATTAACAAGGTAGGTTTATACGCTGCACTCATAATATTATCATTTGTTTATTATTGCGTCAGGTTTTAATTTTATTAACACATTTTTACGCTAGCCATTGATCACAATCATGAATTAGCACAACAATGAACAAACATTTTTGTGTGAAATGACAACACTACACGATGTTTTGAACATAACTAGCCCAATTAATAACTGCCTATGTGTGAAACAGACAGCACTTGTCGCGTATTCGCTTTGGTACTACCTATCACACACGATAATGCGATAGTACTATCCAATAATAAAGTACTAACAAATTATTATCAATGAGTATTGGCTATCTCTATCGCACTCGCGGTCAGCCCTTTAACATACGAACAAATGCGTACGCGCAAGATACATTCAAAGAGGATTTTCTCAATGATAGCGTTATACTTAAGAAACTGATTGTTTTTTGCGCTGCCATCTGTGTTATGTTATTATTCTGTGCTGCCATCTACTGGATGCTCATTTTAAGATACAACAAAAGATGGCGCTTTTTCTAGACTCAGTAATATTACACATTCCTTTATCAACTTTAGAAAGATTGAAGAAAATCGCCATCTCATATTACGAAAAAAGCAGCGATCAAGGCAAGGCTCCGTATCTATTTTATTCAATTCCCATTGTATCTACATATTAAAATTAGTTTTACAAAATCCTTTTTATAAAACCAATTCCAACCTACATTTACAAAGCATAATTTTTACTTGTTCAAGTAACATGGTGAAATCAAGGCACAAGAGGCTCATGGTTTACCTACCGAAAAGACTATTTCTATAAATGAAAAACAATACCTATTATGAAAATAATAATTATTTAATTCTTGAATATAAACACAGCTTATCTGTACAGAACAGGTGCATATTTGATATTATTATGGATAAATCACATTTGAAATAGTTAGCAGTACCTTTTTTATAGTAATAGAAATGTTAACACAAAATAACAAAATGAGTCTTTTTCTTCAATATAATAGATACTTATTTAAGGTGCATTTTTGTGAGCGATCAGTGAGATTAAAACTTAATAGATAGAAGAATTTGACCTGACGCTGATTTAAAAGAGTGATTTAGGGATATGGGTTGAGTCTAAAATGGTAGCGGGCTAACTTGGAAGGGGTATGGCAGTGTACTCATACCCCTTAATCGGTTTCTACGCGCCATCGTGCCGGAACGCTAAATCGCTTGGCGGCACGTCTTTGACGATAGGGTAGGTAGGGGATGGTAGGGGGCCAAAGCCTCCCACCAGACTAGACCAGAGACAATTTCGAAATTATAAATTCCCAAATTGCCGGGAATCGATCCCGAAACCTCCCAGTTATAAGACCACAGCACTCACCACTGCACCAAGGAGGTCGTCAAACTTACTTTTTAACCGACGAAAAAGGAGGTTCTCAATTCGTTACACAAAATTCCTCTATCCTTAATATTTATTTTCTCACAAATCTCTCAAACATAACACTATAACTTCAGGTCTGGTCTGAAAAATAACACTGTTTATCTTTAGGTATACTCGTATTTAGAACCTAGAAAGTATTTTACCAATACAGACAGCAATAGCATCGTAATAGTGTACAAATATTGAAACTATGAGCACGAACATAGCGAAGCAGATTCCTGTGATGTACATGAACTGACTGGCCTCCTGTGGCGTCGCCAGCAGCTCCTCGCTGCTTGTGTCACGGTCTAGAGCGTCAAACTCTGAAGTATCTGAAATACAATACAAGCGAAATTTTTTAATATAATCATCCATTGATAACTTTTTCAACATTAATTTTAATGAAATGAAACGAATACACTTTATTATACACCTCATTCGATAGAAACATAAAATAAATTGTATAAATTTTAATTATTTAATATTAAAATTAAAATTAATGTTGAAAATAAATATAATTATGATGATGGCCGCGACGTCATCCGCGTGGATTTAGTTTTTAAAATCCCGCGGGAACTCTTTGATTTTTCTGGATATAAAGTAGCCTATGTCACTCTCCAGGTCCTCAAATATACCCATGCAAAAAATGACGTCAATCCGTTGCTTTGTTGCAGCCTGATTGAAGGACAAACCAACAAACAAACGCACTTTCGCATTTATAATATTGGTAAGGATAATAGTAAGGACTAGTTTTTGCCCGCTTCTTCGCTTACATTAAGTTCGATTTTTCAAACCCTAATTCCACCGACTATTACAGATTAAAAAGTAATAAGAACTAGTGAATATTACCTGCAGGTGTTTCAACGTCACAAACAACATCGGCCTCCGTGATCTGCAAGTCCAGGAGCTCTTTGACCGACACCAGAGCTTCAGCGGGCGCCTCGCCAGGGAAAAGGTAGTCGCACAGGTAGAGAGAGTTCACTGGTACTAAAACTCGCCTTGGTGGCTCGTTGAAACAGACTTTTTCTAAAATTTTGATGAGAAAATTTAAGAACTATTTTTTTACTTTATATTTCTGCTGTACATACAATGTTAAAGTAGTCTTAGTCCAAAAAAATTGTACTAATTCTCTTATAATCCATTCATCCTCTTCAAGTTTCTATATTACACATTGTATTTTGGCTGTGTCAGTACATACAATCTTAAAATAGTCTTAGCCCAAAAAAATGGTGCTAATTCTCTTATAATCCCCTTGAAATTTGTATATTACAAATCCTGCAGAAGTCTAAAAAGAATTTTTCCAGAATAAAATACTGCGTTGTTTTGGCTGTAACCTTGTTTTTCTATGATCGAAGGCTGTAACTAGTTACCACCCTACCACCAAAGATGTGCTGCCAGCATTCCGGTAACATTGTGTGTAGAAACAAATTAGGGGTATGGGTTGAATGTTTTATACACTGCCATACCCCATCCAAGTTAGCCTGCTACCATCTTAGACTGCATCGTTACTTACCATCAGGTGAGGTCGCAGTCGAGGACTAACTTGTCATCTAATAAAAAAAATTATAATTACTAATACTGTACTTTATTATTTTTACGAATGGAATAGTTACCTTCAGGAAGCAAATTGTCATCAATCAACGCATCACAGTGCATTGTGAAGCGTGATGCTAAGGATCTGATGATGTCCTGTTTAACTGCAGCAATGGTTTCGCTGACCGTGGCCTTTGGATACATGAAAATACTCGATGACACAACACCACTGAAATGTATGCTGCCATCGCATTCTAGGTACTCAACTGTTTCTGGAAGACTATTTTCCTAAAAATTCAAATTCAAATTCAAATTTTATTTATTTCATATAGGCTAACTTGTAGCTCTTATGACATGTCACAAATCTACCACTGGTTCGGAATGCAGATTCTGCTGAGAAGAGCCGGCAAGAAACTCAGCAGTTGCTCTTTTAAAAAAAAAATTTTTTTTTTACAAAGCTATGCTATGTATACAGTGCTTCCACAATAAAGCTTCAAAAATGCATAAATGCATACGTAGGTACACCAATCCAACGCAGTTCAAGACGGGCAGTCAAAGCAGACCCATTCCCGTTGGTGAAACATAAGGCAAGGTAAGGTCCCCCACCAGACATATTTTACAGCCACAAAGACAATAAATATCAAGTTATGGAATCATCTCCCTTCGACCGTGTTCCCACTTAATTACAATTTAAGAGGTGGGCCAATAAGTTCCTGAAAAGCCAGCAACGCTTTGGTGGTGCCTACAGAACAGAGGAGCGGGACTTGACAATACATCATTGTAAAGTCGACATCTCCTGAGGATGCTCCAGTATAGGGACGAAATGTGCGTCGAGAGTAGTATAAAAGTCTTGTGTGGTGGTGCAACTTGGCTTTCTTGCTTGATTAGGGAGGTGAACGGTGCTTAGCTTGTAACTGCATGTTTGACCATACAGATTTTTCTGTTGGCAGATTATGGCAATATAATTCTAACCTTTTCTTGCTTATCTTTTGCACTCTAAATGTATAACACTGACTTATATATTACACAAATTTTGATTAAAATCTTAACCTGCATTCTCAATTTACACAGGCAAAGCAGAGTGCAAAAAGGAATTTCCTACTAAGTAAAAAATACTTACAAATGGCACAAATAATGATACGTGCATTGATTTGGGTGTATCTTGAGCAGATTTAACACTGTTTTTGGGTCTCTTCTTTTTGATAAGCTGCTCTAACGCCTCTGAACCATCCTTAAGTTCCCCATCAATGAACATTACACTGGATTCAATTGTTTTGTAGGCAGACTCCAAAATTTGCTGTAAATATAATTTAATGGTTACAGTTTTTTTTATAAGTATAGATTAGTAGGGATAGTAAAATTAATATCTATACAAATAAATAAAATTGTAGTGTCTGTTTGTAATATCAAAATAAAAGCTTTTTAGTAAATGCATAATATACCTACTTCTCATCAAAAAAATCTAAATACCTCACAATGCCTTTTAGTTTGAAAGTGTTTCGGTATCTTTGATGAGAAGTATATATTATGTAAGTTAATACAATACTTATAATAAAAAAACAAACAGATATACAGACAAAAATTTAAATTTTCCCATAAAAAATTCAGGTTCCAACTCCACAGTCATGATGCTGCAGGGCAGGGGTGCTGCCACCCTGAACTGTGGGGATTTAGGAACTGTCAATTATGGATAGTTATTTACCTTCAATAACAACTACATCATTGAATTCCAGGACCCAACTCCTCAATCCTGATGCTGCAGGGTTCTGCCCACCTAAATTGTGGGGATTTAGGAACTGTCGATTGTCAATTGAAGAAGTGGATGAAGTCCCAGGTGTCCGCTAGTTTGCCACAGATCCTGTGGCTTCCCTATAAAAGCGTGGACGGGCCCGTTGGGTTTTAGTGGGTATTTTGGCAGTGCCAACGAGTCCCACATACCCGCCTGTTGTCAAGATGGGCGGGATGCGTAAAGGCATTTCCCAACGTAAAAAAAAAAAGGTGTCCGCTAGTTTAAAATAAAATAAAAGTCACCTGAAATTGCTGTTTAACTGATATCCCACTTTTCTTTACAATCACAGGATAAACATCATCAAACTCATAATAACAGTCCAATCTCTGCCACTGTTGAGGTTTCGGTACAAATTTCCATTCCACATTCTTCGTTGTAGTGGATTTTCCAGATCCAACTTCAATACTTTTACATGTTAACACTTTTGTGTTAGTAGACATGTGTAATATCAGCCTATCATTGGAATGTGGATAGTTGGCATACATGTATTGGTTAGCACTTAGAGCTTTGTATGTGTAGTTCAATATTGACCTTACTTTGCTGAAGTAGTTTGGATCCTCAAAGATATCTTCATCGCTTGTAATGAAAATACCTGAAAAATCAGATAAAGGATAGTAAGTAAACAAAATGTTGTATATAGTTAGCAAAACATTATATATTATATGGTTGATAAAATCATTAAGTAAAAACTTATTCACAAACTGTTCTATACATTACTTTCTTCCGCTCTTGGCCAGTATGGTAGACTATGGCCGGAACCCTCTCATTCTGAGAGAAGACCCATGCCAAGTGGTGATAGACCGAGACAATGATGAAAAAAACAGATTCTGTGAAGAATACTTTAATTTCAACACAATAGACATGAACTGCTCCATTTAAAGGCCTTTGACTGGCTTAAGATCTCTGAGTGGTAGACTTTTTGAGCCTCGAATGTAGCCTATAGATTTCAATTCATTACAGTTGTTCAGCATTCAAATGTGGAAAATTAATGCATAAGTAGTAGGTACATAACCTAAAGGCTGCGCTTTTCTACAGGAAGCATTTTGAAATACTTAGATGGACAGATAGCACGAGATTTAGACATGGCAATTAGTTTAGTTAGAGCTTAAACATAACAGAATTAGCCATAAAACTTAACTTACCCTGAACGAACATTCCACCGGGTAACATGCGCGTGACATGTTTCGCGTGATCCGCTACCCAAGCTTCCGATACTCCCAGTAAATTCCGGGCAGATTCTGGCCTTTCAGACTCATAACTAGTCTCTGAACCGGAGTCGAGGCTTTTCTCTTCGGGAGTCCGTGCTAAATGGATAATGTTTTCACGAGCTTCTGTTATCTACAGACAGAATAAACTTGAGAATTAGTATAACTTACGAAACACAAACCGTGTTAAATCGTTGAAGGTGGCACCTTACCTGGCCCAATATTAACCCCAAAACAAAGTTTTCCTGGGAGGCATATTGTTCTAGATATTGCAGACAATATTCAGGAGAGTGCACTGTTCTAACCATTATTAAGATTATTACTGTAAAATTAATAAATGAAAATAGTATACTTCGATAAATATTAATTTACCTATTTATTTTTATTTTTTGTCGTCGCGTCGTAGCGACAATCGATTGTCAATGTCAAAGTTGTTTGAAAGTTGTCAAACCAAAAGACGACCATCGTAGACAGAGAAGACATAGACCCAGTGACGATTTCTTTCTCACTCACACTAAAAAGAGAGCAGAAATAAAGTTATTAATGTGATAAACAGAGACGCAGCTACCCAATTTTTTGTTCCTCATCGAGTAACCAGTTTTTTTCAAGGTCGCCACACTTTTGTGCAAAACAAACTGACAGTTATAAAAGTATCTATGTGTGTTGCCAGCTTTAGGTACCTATACAATGTCCCGATTTTCCCTATCCTACTAATATTATAAATGTGAAAGTTTGGATGTATGTATGGATGGATGTTTGTTATTCAATCACGCCACACTAAACCGATATGGCTGACATTTGGCACGGAGATAGGTTTTTTTTAGTAATGTCCTCTGACATACCGTAACGGCGGGTAAATTTGGCTACTTTTTAAATTTTTTTTTAAATTTTTGTTGAAACAAAATAAGGTCGTGATGGAAGAAATGAATATTATGAGAAAAGAAAGATGATGGATACTACATAATATATGTCGGCGATGATTAAACTGTATTCAGTTAGATAGTGTCGGTTACTGTTCTGAATTATCCTGAAGTTTCGTTCGAATGTCCAACGACCAGTCGAGAACTGTTAGCGATCTTAAGAATTATTTTATTTGCAAAGTTCTTAATTTTTAAAGCCAATTTTAAATAGCTAGAGGCAGACTTTTTATGTTTTTTTTTAAATAATTATTAACTTAAACTATGAAGAGTTGCAGTTTTATACGACTGCCTGAAAAAAGGAATATACTGTTAATTTCATTCATAATGATTTTGATGACTAATTATACAATTTCGGTTTTTTAAAAATACTTTTTTTTTAATATTATTATTCTTTATTGCACACAATATTAAGATATATGTAAAAAATAGAAGCTTACCCTAATAGGTATGTCTCTCCCAGACAACCTTATATGTGTAGATATGTTATTTAAAAAATAAAACAATTCAGCATCTGTTTTGTCGTTTTATTTAAAAATCCTGGGAAGGATTTTCCATCTAATTTGGGGTAACAGGGGAGTGCAGTTATTGTGGCAACATTAAACTCAAACTTGTCATGTGACGTCATGTTATCTCTATTTCAGTCGCGGTTACACAGTACCTTCGTCTATTGCCTTCTCTGTCTACGACGACCATGGTAAGTAGGAAATGTATGGAGATGCCCACCTATGAAAATAAGGTGCATACCACATGTTCGTGGTGCATACCTACGAAATTCTGTCGCATAAAATGGCCGCCATACATAGTGTACTTCAATACAATCGAAGTTGATAGTGTAACGGTAATCTAGCATTTATGAATACACTGGCTTATGCCCGAGACTTCGTTCGTTAATAACAAAGGAAACATTCTGAACGTAATGGCTCATCACCGCAATCCATTGCCGGTCCACAACTGGGCATTGGGTCCTTCAAAATGAGAAGGGTCAGTCATAATTATGTATTGAATGAAGCGTAATTAGGTTTTCTATGAAAATCTTATGACAATTTGATATGTTTTTATAGAAAACATATCAAAACATCACATAAAATAAAACAGAATTTTTAAATAAACATGCAGGTTTATTGAAGAAGAAACATTTTGCTTTAAGACAAATTGTGTGCTTGCTAGATCATAAAAATAAAAGTTATGGAGTGTGATCGTCGACGTTTCCCGAGAGTTGCAACATCGAGTTCGAGATACATTATCATGTTTTAATTAAATTTGCACTTCGAGAAATCCATTTCCGGATGTTGTTCCATAAACCTGTAAAAATTAAGGCATTAATGGTAGACAAGTACTCGTATGTAGGTACAACATTATCTTATGCAATCGGCGTGATTTGCGGAAAAGGTACATATCCAAAGTTCCTGTGTCCAAGGCTGTATTCTTTACTAAACCGGTTATAGAAACCGTTTTCGTAAACGATTTCGATATTGCCTTTATGAATTTAGTAGTAGCCTTTACTTCGGTTCCTTATTCTTTCGTCATAAGTTCCAGTTTTTTTAAGATGATTGCATCGTAAATAAATTATTAATCCAAAGGTGTTCCTCCTCTACTTACTTTTTAAGTACATCTTGCTTCTTTTGTTCGTCACTAGTGGGTAGTCCCATTTCTTTCTGCCTTTGATCATACATCATTTTTTCTACTAAGCCTCTCGTTTCTCCATCTAGGTCCGATAACTTCGAAGGTTCTACAAGAAGCAAACAAAAAATACATATTATTATAAGCACAAAGTATAAACCAAACTATCGTTTATTTGTTTTAACTCCGAACAAAATTCTGTAAAGATAACCTTTACTTAATTATAATGAGCAAGTATCAGGCTTGTTTAACATTGTCAATGGCATTAAGTAAGTTTTTATAAAATTCCCACAACTCGCCACCCAGACTGGCTGTGCATCTGGGCGTCCTTGAGTCTTTCAAACTAGGACGCATATGGGAAATCCGGACGGAAGGCGATCGTATCTTTTATACATCTGGCATTTAATTAAGCTAAATCTGCCATCTGATCAATGCAATCTGTCTAACGAGCGAGTAAAATTTTTAATTGGAATGCAGACGCTGCATATCTAACGGCTGTGAAGAAAATTAACTAGTAAATTTTTATAATGCCCCTGCTCCACCTGCGCCGTAACGCGTAAATTAACACGATAATAAAGGCATTACGCGGATGGGGCCAATATTTGACTGCGTTAAATGTGTTGTTATATTACTAATGACGTTAGACGCTAAGCGCTAATCCATTTGAGCGTAGCCGTTAACACTAACATTAATGCAGATGCAATTTAAGGAATATAAGCCATGCTCAACATGACTAATACTCCCCTTTCCTCTCCGACTAAGCTTAAAGCTTGTGATAGGAGTTGGACTGACAAAAATGCTACGGGTTTGAACCGTCGACCTATCGGTTTACAGTCCGCTCACTGAACCGTTGCGCTATTGAGGATACCTATTACCTATACTCCTCTCTTGCTCTACCCCTTAGTTACAAAATATGACACCACAATCTTAGTACATAATAATTATTCAATGACCACAATCCAAATTACCTGGATTAATTTTTCTAGTAGAAATTTCAGGATCTGTAGTTACAAGTCTGCCCCACCAGTTCATTTTATTTACCTGGTAAGCAAAAAGTCAATTAGCTGTTAGTTTGAAGTTGGATAACTATTTTAAAATATCGATTAAACTGTAAAAATGTCAAATGTTTCTGACGTCATAGTTCACTATTTCATACAAGCTTTTACAAGATACGCTCGCGAAGTGGAATTTGAAATCGAAAATCTCTTCGACGTTTGATAAATTGGCAAAATACCTAATAAGAGTTCTCACGATTCTAAAATAAGATAAAAATGAAGATAAAATGAAAATATACATAGGAATACCTTTTCTAAGTTGACTAGTAAATTGCGGCCATCTTGTAGCACCCACGTGGACTCCTCGACTTTGACGTCCGCGTCGAGTTCACCGTCGATAATGAGCGGCTGACCCTTTATGCCCACTTTGAGATGGCGCTTGTTGATGATTACAGACAAATCGCGCGGGCGGAGCACTTGACGTAGTGGAACTCGCAACTGTACAACAGAAATTAAAATTCATTAATATCCATGTTTATAAGGTAACTAGATACCACTTTGCACACAGTTTGCAACTTAGTGCAACAGATTTTAAATAAAATCAACAGCTGTTAAATGCAGAGAATAGAAATATAAGCTTGGAAGTTAATCTCAAATAACAAGGCATTTACTTTCACACGGGAGTGTTTATTCTCGACAAAAACAAAATTTTCAATGAACAAGGACAGTGGGTTTGTCCAGAAAAAGGCAAGTATGAATCTTTAGTAAAGCTGTAGTGAATACCTTATTATCTCGATATATTTTTGTACAGTTTGTCATTATTTCATTATTTATTCTTCTACTTAGATATTATATTTCCTTTTAAATTACCGAGATGTTGATCTAAATTATTATTGACTAGCTGTTGCCTGCAACTTCGTACGCGTGGATTGAGGTTTTTATTTCCCGCGGTAATATGAGATTTTGAGAAAAAACACAAACATTCCGGAAATATGTGATATCTAATAGACTGTACGACTAGGTATAATGATAGACTTCAATCGACATTGGATAATGAATCTTTGATTACAAGAGGAAAACTGGACGGCCGCGCATAAGCAACTAGGTAGGTACATCATGTTCATCTTAGCTCTAACAAATGTTACATTATTTTAATAAAAACACGACGGAGCTATAAATGAATACAAAATTTCATGGCCGCCATGTTTTTAATGATGTTTATAACTTATAAAATTAAAAAATGCAAATTAAATGAATGTGCATTGTTTAAAAATCATTCCTTATTGGAAATAAATATGTATTTTTAAACAAGCTTTAGACAAGCTGCACAAGATCGTGTACAATAGCATACTTTGCTTGAGATGTATGTCCAGCAGTGGACAACTATAGATTAAGAAGACTCGTGACGACTAGGTGATTTTTTTAATTTTTATAGGTTTATTAACTTTATAATACACATGAACATAGCGAAGATTATAACGTACATATACAAATATTGAAATGCATCACAGTAACTTAAAAAAGTTTGTAGATCAAGATTCAGAGATTAGGATACAGGTTTGACAAAAGGTGATATAGAAAAAGTCAAGAGCTACAACTTGCAACAGGAAAACAATTATTACGAATTATAAACAGTTATATACTAAGGTCATTGTAACGTGTGCTTTTTTCAGAAAAGTCCTTACATAAATCATAATTAAAATAATACGTATAAGCATACGGATATTACTGGAAACAGTAGCAAAAAGGAAATTTTAAAGGTTAACAGATATGAAAGTTCATATGACATTTCTCTTAAATAAAATCAAAAGATAATTACTATATTATTCGGTAAATTACAAGTGACAGAAATAAATACCTACCTACTTCGCAGCTATTTCTAGGTTGCAGGTATATTGGCTCATACAACTCTACTTATAATATTTTGAAAGCGGAGTTCACTATCTATCTAGAAACTTGTCGATAATTAGTTTTTAGCAGCTACGATGTTTAAACGAACTTTAAAAGCTAACGCCAATAAGCCGCGTCGATGTTGGAAATTCATGTTCAGCGTCTAAATATTATATTAAACTTATAACGTTCAAACTGTGATCTCTACCTGTCTCTACCTAGCAGTTACTTACTTGAATCAATAATAATCTGTAATTTCATCATTACACATTGAACGTTTTGCATTTAAAACATTACGTCAAGTGAGTAAAAAATCTCTAGTGCCTATTAGGTGTGTTCAGTAAAGAGGAACTGAATTAATTCTCATAGGTACACTACGAAGTTTAGCCATACATGGACTTACGAAGAACAATCTTATCTTAATGCATGCAAGTTGATGTCGTTAGTTGGATTGTGGATTGTGTCCGCGAGAAGAAGGTGCAGGTCGCGCATTGGCGTCATAATAGCATGCATTGAATACGGAATGATCAGCTGTGGGATTGTCTATAAATGATTTCAGTGTGACGATCGCAATCACCTTTGCTTGGCTGAATATATGATAGAGTTGATGGAATGCATTTTAACGTTTTTGACGACCTCCCTGGCGCATTGGTAAGCGCTGTGGTCTTATATCTAGGAGGTCTCGGGTTCGATTCCCGGCGGGGGCAATTTTGGAATTTATAATTTCTGAATTGTCTCTGCTCTGGTCTAGTGGGAGGCTTTGGCCGTGGCTAGTTACCACCTTACCGTCAAAGACGTGCCGCCAAGGATTTAGTGTTCTGACACGATAGCGTTTAGAAACCGATTAGGGGTATGGGTTTAATGTACACTGCCATACCCCTTCCAAGTTAGCCCGCTACCGTCTTAGACTGCATCGTTACTTACCATCTGGTGAGTTCTGGCACGATAACATGCAGAAACCGATTAGGGGTATGGGTTGAAGGTACACTGCCATACCCCTTCCAAGTTAGCCCGCTACCATCTTAGACTGCATCGTCACTTACCATCTGTTAAGATCGCAGTCAGTCAAGGACTATCTTGTCATCGAATAAATAAAAAAAGAAACTTAAGCGAGAGAATATCCAGCCAGATGTGATTGCTATCGTCTCCCTGTAGTAACAATTTTTTGACAATCGCACAGTAGGTCTAAAACAACAATTATTGTTTCACAAGAGGATCGCCTCCAAAGAACGCGACCGACCACGAAGGCGTGATGACCTCGCATTCCGCGCAAGGACGATCCGGTGTTCACATGAATTTATAGAGATCTGAACCGGACTGGACGCACCACGAATTGATGTTGTACGTCATTTAAAATGGCGAATTCGGATAGTCTTGTTAAAACGGCCAAGTGCGTTTCGGGCCACGCACAGCGTAGGCTTCTATAGTTACCCGTCACAATATGCGTCACAACTACAAGGGAACTCGAACTTTCTATGGGCACAAATTGTGTCGAACAAATTTTAACCCTTTTTTGTTTAATTATTTTTTATTTAATTAATAAAAGCTATCTAAAGCTTAATATTTCGCAAACGGATCTCTACGTCTAAAAATTCTCTATATTATTGGAAGAATCATATGACATCCCACAGAATGTGTGAAAAAATTAATCACAGCTACAAGTCATCAATATCAAATATGTAGGTATATCGTATAATCATGCCAAATGACAGGTTTTAAGTACCAATAGTCTCTGAGAGGACAGACGGACGGACTAGGCGACAATATAAGGGTTTCTTGCTGATTTACTATGGAACTCTAAAAAGCGTGGAGAGAAGTACCATAGATGCCATTACAATTAACATAGCTGTCCATTGGGTCTGTGGTCTGTGATGAGGCACAGTAGACGTATATGGTCGCAATAGCCATTGAAAACTACATTTAACCTGTCAAATATAGGTTTAAATAAGGTTTAAATATATCAAACAGGTCGTGACCTGGAACCAGATTAGGTTGGGTAGCAAACGGTTCAAGACCAGTTTATGCAGCCACGTTATTGTTTTTAACATTTTTGTATGGATAGAGGCAAAGACGTAAATCTACTATGGTTGAGATAGTCTGTATGTTATGTAGGTACATAATAACGTGAGTCTTTACTAATATCATAAATGCGAAAATGTGTAAGTTTGTTTGTTAATATTTCAATCACGCAGCAACGGACTGACGTGTTTTTTACATAGTAGGTATAGTTGAGGAGTTGAGGACTTGGAGAATGACCTATTCTCCCGCGGGATTTTTAAACACATTACTTTCCGCGGACGAAGTCACGGGCAAAAGCTATCTATAAATAATCTGTCATCTCATAACTGTTATTGAATTTTATGTTAATAGTAGTATCTTTTAGCTTCAGGGTAATAATGACATTGATATGCTTATTAATTCATGTGTCCATTTGTCAAGTTCAAACTATAAATACCAAAGTACCATTTATGTGGTAAGGTGACCATTTTAACAAAGATACAGATTGCTTAAATTTATTAGCATTAGGTGAGAAAATTAACACTACTGCGGTAAAAGGCATATTAAAAATATTTAAGTTATCTAATGGTTAAAGGTCTGTCACGCTGCAGAATTCGTAAAATCTATGCAATCTGTCAGACAAAATCTATAAACTTAGTGCATTCTTAGTATATCATTGATTCTTCTCCACACATTCTTTCTCACGCAACGGATACTTTTGAATTATCATTATTACGTCTCTTTAAGAGCTTAGGTTGTAGGTACTCTTTGACCAAAATAAATTGGATAGCAAGTTAAAAGGATCTTTGTTTGTAACGTTATAATAAATAAAATAATAACTCTATTTTAATAACATAACATTAAACATTAAAGGGCTTGATGACTTCTAGTATATTTTGAAATGCGACACAAATCCATCAGGTGGTGAACAAGTTAATCATCCGTATGAAACGTATTTGAAATTACAAACAGACACTTTAATTTTATTTATTTGTACAGAAGATGATATAGATGTATAGATATAATAGAAAATATATGTATTTTGTAGACTACGGTAAAATATACGCAAGCTTTCTAAAGCACTTGAGTTTTGAGAGCTAGTAATGAAATAGTGTTATGCTTCTTTTTTTAGACCCAATAGTGCAAATATTATGGAGAACACACAATGCCTTTCACATGCGATGATTGTTCCGATCAAGTAGAAGCAACCTCGCCCTTTAATTATACCAGTATCGCAGACAACGGCTTATTACAAATGAGTTATGTCTGCTCTGTTTTAGTTTTGTACCATGAAAATATAAAATAAAGGACGTTGTTACACTAACGTAATTTTATTATTAACTATGTCCTTAGAACTAATCTAAAACAAACTTAGACTTAGACCCACCTTTATCATTATGTCTTGCTATTTGTTAACTATGCGATATTAAAAGAATACTGATATTTGACAGATTTCATTTCATGGTTAGCAATTTCAATATTGGCCACAAAAGTATAACTTTTGCAAGCTTGCATATACAATATAAATTATACATATTCAATTCTGAAGCACTCATACACATTTAAAACAAAAAAACATGAGCGATAAATATATGTATTACATCATACATAGACCTTTTCCATCATATTTTGGCAAAAAACACAAGCCTACAGATATGTAGTCACGTTTTTATGCATTTATGTTCCTATACATGCAAACAAAAATAATTGGTAACATATCTGAATAATTATTATGTCTTGCATATCCAAGAACTTTATCGTTATAATATATTATGGTACTTCCTTCGATCACAAAAAATAAGGGTAGGTACCTACTTTCACATAGTTAGACAGATGTTTATATAGGTAGATAGATGTTTTTAAAGTTAGGTAAATTTTTGGCGGGACTAATTTAATTTGATAAGTTAACAGTGCGCAGAATGCCAGAAAAAAATCCCCGCGATAGATGATAATATAAAACATACTCGAAAACTCGTGTGAAACGCGACAGATCCAAGCGTGTGGGACTGTATACGTAGTAAGCGCCAAATACATCATGTATTCGAGTATACGGGTTATTAGAAATTAGAATTAATAACTCGTAAGATATTCATTTTTTTTAATTGCTGTATCGTCTCCTAGTAATATATATGAAATTTTATATAATGTTGGCTCTGTAATATGCACCACATTGAAAATAAATGCATATAGGTTAAAAATTAGATCTAGTTTCAAGATTTTATCATTATTTTACGTTTCTCCTCAGTGTCGTCCCTTGGAAATATGATGTAAATTTTGTCTGGTTTTTTTCGGATAATTAAAACTTGACCGACTATAGCTGTAAAAATCAAATCTGCATCTAAAGATTTACCATTACACGCGCTCTTAACAGTGCAAGTTTTGTACCGAGACTGTGGCGATATTGGGCAATAACAAATTGATGAACAAGTATACAATCTCAGTTGCGATGATTCTGAGCGTGCGACTGAGAAATTAAGTAAGCCTTCAGTCTTTTGTTACTTTAACAAATTACTTTTTATAAAAACCTTGCAATAACTGCGCTCAATAGCGTAGTTTTATAATGCCTTCACACGATTACAAACATAAAGACGTAATGATAGCCATGTCTCAGAAACTCAGAACGCCAACAATGTATCTCTGTAAATATTGAATATTCTTAAATAAACAGGCAACTAGATGTATAATATTTACATAAGCATAGAATCTTAATTCTAGATTTCAATAACAACAATCCCAGCTTCTTAATGTTAGATTGTGTACAGCACTGACGAACTAAAAAGCTTTGAACCTTCAACTCATCTCAATCAAGAAAATATGTTAGGTACGCTCGATTCTGATTGTGCTTTGTGTCCAGTCACACTCGTATATTTGTAATTATAAAACAAAATATACGACAAAAAGTAACCACTGAGATCGTTATTGTCTGCAACGATATCTTCAGCATAAAATAACAACAAAGTTTTGATAGAGCCATTTATGAAATAGTCGACTAATAATTCATTTTTTTTTACAATAATTACAAAGGTTATTGTAACTTACTACACAGAATACTTCTTACGGTCACCATAGCCATTCATTATAATGTCCGAGCAAATTACAAGCTTCATACAAGTCTTTCGATAAAATAAAAAAGGCCTTAGGTACGAGTAAAATAATTAATTAGGGTATACCCGACAGGTAATTGGATAAAAGATAAATAATGATTATTTCTATTAAGGTTTGTAGTTTTTGTTTACTTCAATTTATATTGTTTAAAAATTTTATTTATTTTGGTTCGGACAATGGATAAGAAATACTTCGTACGTGACTTTGGCTGATTTAGTAGGTGTAGGTAGATAATAATGGTAGTATTGTATTATAAATACATAGTTTAATTATTATTAATGTATGAATGAAAACACAAGCGTTCACAAACATAAGCGTGTTTAGTTTTTTAGTTACATATTATGACACAATAACTCTTCAACGCCATAAAAACATTTGATGCAATCTTCTTATATACCTAATTACCTACTAATACAAGGGGGTAGAAGGAAGGGGAAGGATAACCAACGGGGACCCTATTACTAAGCCTGTCTGTCAGCGCGCTGTATTTCATGATCCGTAATAGGTAGACAGTTGAAATTTTCAGAGAATGTGTTTTTCTGTTGCCGCTATAACAACAAATAATAAAAATAAAAATAAATTAAAAATTAAAGGTTTTTTGGTACGGAACCCTTCGTATGCGAGTCCGACATATAACACCACAACACAACACTTCATATTACACCGCTCTTTTTTCATTGGGGGTTAAAAATGAGTTCAGCTAAAAGAAAATCATTATCTACAAAATTTTACAAAACTTATTGTTCACTTGTTCACATAAAAAAAATACATTATTATCAATGAAACGGCCAGAGGTAAAGTTGGCGATAAAACTAAATTCATTGAACTTGGACGAGGCACGTACATCCTTTTAATCGACGTAATGTCTTGAATCGTAATCGTTACCTTCCGAATCCCGTATGATTCAATACATGGACGGCATGTCCTTGCTTGCTCTTGCACAACCACTGGCAGTAAAGGGTGCGTCACGAGCACCCAGCCCGAAACGTGTAACGAGATTATATATGCCACTGTATTGCCAAAAACTTCTTTCAAAACTTTTCTTGTGACCTATTACCTACGGTCGTAAAGTTTTGGTTAAGAAGTAGGTAGGTATGCGAGTAAAAAATAATTTATATCTAATGCATAATAACTTATTGATATTAGTATTCTTAGTTTAAGTACAGGAGATGACTGAAATCATACATAAGTTTCAGCATTTTATAATTTTAAGACAGACTCCTGAATAAAAGAGATCTTAAAATAGCCAGTTATCAATATTTGAATTAAAATTATTCAAAAATCATTTTTGTGCTCTATCTTTTCAAAGATCCCCCCACAAACCCATGTAAAGCGATTTTCGTTTGTTTCTATGGGTCATAGTTTTACATAATTCATAATTCATTTATTGCGTGATTGTGAGTTACAGTTAAGATGTTACAGATATGTCATTAGTCTAGGTACATGTCACAATCTGCCATTCTTGGCGTGCAATGTTAACAATAATAAAATTTCGTCAAAACAAATTGTGATAAATGATTAAATTATATAAGAATAAAATAATAAGCTAAATGTCACAGGAAAAGAAAAATTTAAATGTCAATCAAAAATTAATAATATATACAAAGAAAATTGGACACTAATAGTAATATAATTGGTCATAAAGATTACTTAGGGTGGGACAAATATTCATTTACAGAATAATAGCATCTCTCCAAAAGCCATTTATGTAATTTTGTTTTTAGTGCTGCTAGCGTCATAGTTTTAAAGTGAGGAGGTAACTGATTAAATATACTTATTGCCATACAGTAACAGTTTTTTTTAAATAGAGTTAATTTTATGTTAGGCATCATTAATCTATCCTCATGTCTAACTCCTTGTCCCCGTTACATAAGAGTTATTAGTTAGTTTGAAATAGGTACTTATTTATCTTCATTTATTTTCAAGAGTTATAAGGCTCTGACAGACAGACAGACTGAGAAGTGCAAATTCACACAAGAAAACTTAGAGAATGTCTCCGTCATTGACATGGCATCTGGAAAGATATTTATTTAGGTAAAATGTTGCGAAATATGTTAATTGACTGAATTAGGCATTCAGTCAACATTAATCTTATTTTAAAGACATAATTATTATGTAGGCACTATTGAGATATTTTAAACAGACTCTTCATTTTAATGATTATATTTGAATTTATATTGTACAGTTTAGTCATCGAGGATAGTAAAATTGAAATAATAAGTATAAACATAAAAATTCTTTTTAAAAAACCGACTTCAAACGCTACTATAAAGTATATCAATTAGTGTGCCTATAAAATTTGAAGAGTTCTCTCGATTTCTCTAGGATCCCATCATTAGATCCTGACCTGATGAGCATGGAATACCTAGGAAGTACAACCCTTTCAAGCAAAAGAAGATTTTCCAAATCGATAAAGGAGTCTTTGAGTAATCGGGGAACATAAATAAAGATTCGGACGTATTGAGAACCTCTTCCTTTTTTTGGAGTCGGTTAATAACTTTTCAGGATGCATTTGGGAGATTAGTTTAAAATCTGCAGCCCGACATCATGCAACCTCATATATAAGTGTCGGTGATTGTTGCAACACTCTCAGTTCGACTCTAGTCGCTTTGCCGCTTGGAACAGGCGCGTCTGACGTTGCCGGCCACACGGAGAGGGCGAGAGAGGCCTACATCGAATACGCTGAAGAGGCAAAAGCTAATTAAGCAGACATGTGGACCAAGTGAATGCAGTGTTCAGTGACGTAACAAGTGCAACTTACCAAAACATTCGTGGAAGTGACAGTCCGCGAGTCATGGATTCGATGAGCCCGGTAAGTGATGTTCTAAGTGAATAGTGGTCAACAATATACGTATCGTGAAAATATATATTTTGCTAATAAAACTTACTTATTTAAAGTGATAGTTAATGGCATAAATGATATATTTTTAAACGGCATCATTTAGCTTCACTTTCGATAGTCTGAAATTTTACGACGAATATTTAAATTACTTAACCGATTGTAAGAATTAGTATACCCTTATAGTATAACCTTAGTATACGGTACAGTACTGTTTGAAGCTCCTAAATCATGGGGTACTGAATCCATTGATTAAATGATAATTTCATTATTTATTAAATGCTCATTTAATCAATTCATTAAAGTAACATAAAGTGTTTAACTTCTATGTTGCATTAGTTAAATTTAAAAACATTGTCTCTTTTCTGGAAAGATGTGAAAAGCTTTGTCTGTTTAAGATAGACTTATGTTCAGTGGAATAAAGTCCAATATGACACGAACAATGTAAATAAAAATATAGTTCAAACATCCTTATAAGCGTCTGGCATTATTTTCTTAAACACTGATTTGCAAATTTCAAATCAGCTGTTTGTTTCTATTTATCGCCATAAATAGAAACAAACAGCTGATACAAGGTCACAAGGTCAGAGATTGAACCTTTAAGTCTAGTAACACGGACATTGGCTGCTACAAGTTAATGTAGGTAAAGACAGAAAATTCGTATAAGTTTGTGTTAGTTAAATAAATAAAAAAAAATATCAGAAATAGAAGTTACATATCAAAAGTAGTTCCAGTTAAAACTGTTTTTGCTAACTACATAGTTACCGCAGCGCAGGAATAGATTAAATATTATATTTTATTTGTGTTAAATGTGCCAATTAATTTATATTTAGCAGCATAAACAGAGCATTTGAATGAAATTATGTCAACAAGCCAAAAGATCGAGTCAATTTTTTATATGGAAGCCATTAACCTTATACATAAACGGTGGAATAATTAATTCATGCATTCCGCCCAAACATCGCATGATAAAACCTATCGCTATGCAAAAATATACCTATATTATATAATTTTTGAATCTCCTAAAATAAAAATAATACCTATCTGCAGTTTTCTATTTCTAAGTAACTATTACTCGTTCCTATTCGAAATGATAGACTTGGTATGGTATGATAAGTTCATTTTCAGTAATTTCGTTCAAATAACTACAACTAAAGTTTAAGGGCCTATTTCACAACTGGAGCTAAACTTTTACTGATGAATTTTGTCGTTTTGACAGGTACATAAACTGTCAATAGATCAATTTTATTCAACGGTTAATTACTATTAGGCGATTGTAAAAATACACGTTCGAGTACCTTTTGTACAGACTAACTATAATACAATAGCAAACCCGTGCGAAGCTTGGGCTGTCAGCTAGTATATTTTAATTCCCTATTGCATATCTTGCAGTATATTATTAGTAACGGATTAGTAACTCAATAACCAAGGCTGCAGAACCGGCTAAATAGCAGTAGGCCCAATTTAAATGGCACAGGGACTGACGGCTAAGTTGGTTTCGACTGGCGGCCTTCACATTTCACAATACCCGGACTTAGCGTTCATCAAACCAGATCACCGGACGATGCACTTCACCTGCTTCACAAAGGCGTTGGGTTCAAATTATTTAAAACACGAAATCGATTAGGTGGGCGCAGACCCACTAAACAATGTTTCTAGATACTCTTATGACATATAATATTTTCTTAAAAATTGCTTCTTTGATTTGATTTAACATAATTTAACATGGGTAGCCTAAGTATGTCATGCTCTCTTTAAACATTTCTGTGGTGGTGTCGTGTGGTGCGGGTTATTACGTTCCCTCAAATATGGTTGAGCGAAGCAACGGCTGGATCATGCGTCATGCTCGTGGACGGGTGCCACCAACGGGAATGGGTCTACTTTCTGTCTGCCCGTCTTAACATGTGTTGGATTGTATGTAGATATGCATTTTTGAAACTTCATTGTGGAAACACTGTATACATAGCATGGTTTTGTTACCTATTGTAAACAATTTTTTTTTTTTAAAGAACAACCGAGTTTATTGCTGGCTCTTCTCGGCAGGAAGGACATTCCGAGCCAGTGGTAGATTCATCGACGATTCAAAAGCACTTGTAAGAGTTTATTTGAATAAAAAATATTTCTATTCTATTCTATTTAACTAAAGTCGACGGTTTATACGTAAATCATCGAAACTGAAAAATGACGATTGTTTTTCAACAGCTCTATCAAATCTTATTTTAAGGGAGCCTTGAAATAAGATTTGATTGTTTTTCATTAGCGAGATGTAAAATATAGCATAATAGAAGCCAATTAAGCTGATATTTCAATGATTTACGTAGGGGCTGTCGAAGTATTTTTAGTTCTTAGGCATCTAAACAGATGTTAATGCATGCATGATTGTAACATGCTCATTACAGTGGTAATGAGCATCGGACAATAATTTATTTGCATTTTATATGACTGATAGCTTGATAATAAGGTACTGAATAGACCAAATTTTGTTTTGATTGTCAAGGAACCCTCACATATTATGTTTGTACGACCTTTTGTTGAGAATTTAATTTTTTATATCAAACGACTAATCTGTTATTTATATTTGTGTTTCGAAACATTTCATGAATACATTAAAATTCATTAGCTATCAGTGCCATTAACGTTGAATTCAAATAAGCGTGCCTATTATCTCAAGGTCAGGGTTAAAGCCTTGCAGGTTGCAATGTGCCATTATGAAGGTAGGTACCTAGGTACATTTTCGCAAAGTTGTTTAAACTATTGAACATGGAAAACATACCGCAAATGTTCAAGGACGGCAAAACTAAAATAGTTTGTATAAATTCAATAAAAAGGTCAAAAACTGTAACTACGGAAAATTGAATGTAACTAATATAGGTATCTAATCTTGTATCTCAACTTGATTAATTGAAAAAACAACAAGCGACAATATTTAACACAAAACAGTATTTTGATGGAAACTCAATTTGTTACCCACTGCATCGAACTGCATTGTAAAGTTATTTTAACAACTTTATAAAATTGCGTCAGGGAGGCGCCAACGTACCTACTTATTTGCACTTAAAAATCGCGGAAGTCGTTTAGATTCCTACCTAATGTTAAAAATAAATGTTTAAACACGAATATTGCAAAGCATGCCCAAATAAGGAATTTCCATGTCAGGCGGATCTACTTAAATAGTTCAACGCGAGAATGATCTAAGCGACTTGCTGTTTCTATGCTCGGTTTGTAAATGATACTCGGTGATTAACATCCCCTATAAGATCATTCAAGCGTAGGTGTTCAAAACTGCCTTTTTCCCACGGTTCTTGTTGTATTAAAAAGATCGCTATGTGTCTCGCGTGATCACAGCACTTATGTTGAAATACTCGTTGAAAAACCTCTGTGTATTATGTCAAGATAAACTTTTCTTGCGTAAATCCCATACTTTTTTGAAACACTGTGTACGTGCGAGATTTTCAGATTATACATTCTATACCTAACTCCTGCAATTCTTGTAAGTAAATTCTGGAGGAAATCAAATTATAGTAGGTACTTAGGTAGGTATAGTAGTACTTTTTGCCCCGACGAAATTAATCTATACTATTATAATAAAGAGGGAGCGCGAATATTGTGAGTTTGTATGTATGTCCGGAGCAAACTTTGGAACCACCGCACCTATTTCAAAAATTCTTTTACCAATTCAAAGGTACATTATTCCAGATGGTTATAGGCTATATATTATGCATATAAAGTATTATGGCTTGATATTATGTGCAAATTTGTTAAGGAAGTCGGAAAATTTTTTGACTCTCAAACGTTTTCAAGGCGTGCGCTGGGTTATATACTGCTATTGGATGAAAATGATGTATGGGTGAATTGTTCCTCTTAAAGAGTTCTAAAAAAAAGTCCGCGATAGCATATGTATATCTTCTAAGAATAACTTACAGTAACCATTTCTATCGTTCAAATTTTGATTAAAAATAATGAATTATTTTCGAAGCTTCTTTAACCGATGTGATGTCAATCTATATCTAAATAAATATGTTTATTATCGTAAGTATTTAATTTAGAACATATTTGCCCTTTACACTATACAATTTAAATAAATATCATAGGAGTTATCGGAAAATTATTATTTCCGCGCGACAAAATAATAAAATGATGTCGGCCGGCGGGCGGGGCGGTGCACGGGGGCGGGTTTCGGCGCGGGAGATTCTCTGGTTCCTGTGGTGATCTTATTTACAATCGTCTCCTATAAGAAGCTCTGTGCGATCAGTCCCGTAAAAACAAATATTTAAATTTTCAACCCGGACGAAGTCGGCGCGGGCTTCTAGTAATAATATATTTTGAAACAATAATATTGAATTGGTAAAAAAATATACATACAAAATATTAAAAATAAGCTATTACACGTTTATCTACGCGGTGTTGAAGTTATCAATGGAAATGAATCATTAAGAATTTTAATGAATTCAGCTTTATTCATTAAAATTCTTAATGATTCAGAAGTCATTGGATTTAGGTATACTTATTCTAAATTCGATTTTACTGAAGTAAATGATGCACTGAATTATTTTCTCAAATTCAACATAACACATGTTTTACATATTTAAATCGTAGTATTATAATAAAATTAGCAAATAATAAAATAGTTTGTTACAGAAACTAGCACAGCTAAAATTATAATAAAAAAATATTGTAGCTACGGATCTCTCGGAAATCTACTATCTATACTTATTACTACTGTACTTAAAAAAGACTTGCCCTAACTAATTTGATTGTCACACTGATTTATCAACGCACAGCTTAAATCATTGGAGTTAGAAACTTGAAATTTTCAATTAGTTCATTTTATGACGTACCTAGGCACGCATTAAGAATGGATTTTTTGAAACTCCACCCCAAGGGGGTTTAATAGGGGATGAAAGTTTGTATGAAAGTACGTACTTTTCAAATTATAGGTATCCATGAAACTAGGTATCTTGCCTTTTGATTAAAAATAAAGAAATACGTGTTCACAGTTTTTGAAAAGGAGGTGGGTTGATAAGGCAACAAAATCCGCCCCTCATACACTCGAAAAAAAAAGTTCCAGATTTCGACAAATTGTAAATGTATTTATATACTTGAAGATATAAACTTTATTTTAATATAAAGTTTAGGTGATAAAAAAAAATAGTAAGTTACAGAAAATATTACCCAAAAAGAGAGTGTTTCTTTTACTTTTCTTACATTTTCATACATTTTAGTCGTTTTTTAAGCTTTGATTTAGTATTTTAGAATGAGGCGCTCCATGAACCATGGTAAACGTAACTGATAATGATGCTCCTTTTTATAAGCTTTTATATGAGTATTAATTTATTTTGGTTCAAGGAGCGCCTCATTCTAAAATATTAAATCAAAGCTTAAAAAACGACTAAAATGTATGAAAATGTAAGAAAAGTAAAAGAAACACTCTCTTTTTGGGTAATATTTTCTGTAACTTACTATTTTTTTTATCACCTAAACTTTATATTAAAATAAAGTTTATATCTTCAAGTATATAAATACATTTACAATTTGTCGGAATCTGGAACTTTTTTTTTCGAGTGTATGAGGGGCGGATTTTGGGCCTTATCAACCCACCTCCTTTCACCTCAAAACTTAATTCCGCGCGAATGAAGTCGCGGCGACAAAAGCTAGTTCATAATATAAAATTTCCTAACATGTTTTGGACAAAATTGACCTTAATCTCAATCGACTTAAAAATAACAGAGGACGAGTGGGTATTTATCATCTAGTTAACATGATAGCCAGGAAGTGTTGGTGATACAATATTTTATAAAGAACACTTAGTCAAGGTAAGGCTTTGTATCAAATCAAAGGACGGAAAAGCCTGAATATCTCTGTTGTATACGCTATAATAAGCCTCGTTAGGAATCGAACATGGAACCCAACTCGTATTAATTTTAAAATTAGCTGATGCCCGCGATTTCGTTCGCGAGGATATTTATATGATCAAACGAACTTACCAAGTGACGTTCGATCTTAATTGTCCCATTTTCGGCGAAGAGATTTATTATTAACTTGTAGTAGTCCTCAGCTACGCTTCAACCATTCGCACATATTTCAGCTCCATAAGAAAGAAAGAGATAGCATAATCCGTACATCCTGGGCCAGCAAGCCTGCTCCTACCCTCATTTAGTTCAGAGAATAGAGAATAACAATAATACCTCCAACATTGACATTTTTGGGTATCCATCTATAAATTTATGGGAAGAGGATGGGAGGGAACTTAAATCTCTTCGCCGAAAATGGGACAATTAAGATCGAACGTCACTTGGTAAGTTCGTTTGATCATATAATTGTCCCATTTTCGGCTTCGAGATTTATTATTAACTTGTAGGATGTTTAGAGAAAAAACCAAAAAAGGAAATGTTGGAGAACAAATAAAAAATACATAAATCAAATCTTGATTATCAAATTGATCTGTAAACATCAACATAAATCATATTATCAAAACAAAAAAATTAAACCTTAATCTTGTAGAATACAAAAAAAAGAAGAAAATCAAAAACCATTACCTAACCAGGTATATCATTAAACAACACATTAACAAAGTTAGTAGAATCATCAATAGTAATTAACGACCTGTTATAAAAATTAGCAATGGTTATTGACTGATCTGACCAGCCAGCAGTTCCTCTAATAGCATTGACACTGATGCCCGCTCGTTGGGCGGCAGAAGTGGTTGCGTGACGAGTACTGTGAGCACTCGCACTATCGTCGTGTCAATGCCACTAGCTGCAAGAGTGAGTTTTATTCATCATCCAATAGTTTGTGGTGAAGCAGAATCATTATGGCTTCCCGCTGGTCAGTATAACCTAATAGATTTATAAACACATATCAAAAATTCAAAATTTTTTATTTTTATTTTTAATTCAGACATTTGAAAACGTTTGCTTTGTTTATGACAAAACTTTTGATCCTGGTCACATCTTCGAGTGATTTTACTGAATTTGTTCAATTCGGCGGCTGCCAATGGAGGTAACTCAACATTAAAGCGCTTTTATGTAATTTTAGACTTAAATGTATAATAAATGCATTTTAAATCCATCACAATGTAGTGGCCGAAAACAGAATGCCCTATGGCCGAAACCTGAAATTTGGGGCCGATAACTGAAGTTTTTAGCGTTTTTCCAGATAAAATAAAAAATAAAAATACAAGCAAGCACAAAACAGCTTAAAAAAGAAATTTCATTATATGCGCTTTCATCTAACATAACAAGTATAACTATATATAGATTGTAACA
This sequence comes from Hipparchia sbordonii, assembly GCA_038048805.1. Lineage (NCBI taxonomy): Eukaryota > Metazoa > Arthropoda > Insecta > Lepidoptera > Nymphalidae > Hipparchia > Hipparchia sbordonii. The sequence continues at coordinate 8,212,814 of CM076102.1, forward strand.
TTTTTTCTGATGTCCTAAAGTTGACAGGAGCACTAAAAGGCCGATATCAGGCACATTGACAGATAGTTAAGCACTATATTTAGATTGCAAGTATTATTATTATGAGGAACCCTTCTTTAAGTAATAATCGATTTAACAGAATGTAGAAAGTATTTAACAAACCCAAACAGGTATCATACGGTTGTAAATATTTAGTATACAACTAATGTTTTAAAAGGTTTAGTAGATATACCTATTTTTAATGTATATGTAGTTTGGTACGCTGGTTTGGTATCGCAGTGTACTAGTTCCTATAGTTTAAAGATTGAAATTTACCTACTGGGACTTTATATTATTCGGCAAGGATGCAAGATATTGCAATATTTGCTGAAGAATGTACTCGCTGCCAGGTGAAACTTTGTCGGACAATAACTTGTCGGAAAATAATAAAGTTTCGTTAAAATTAGAGGAAAGATTCCGCAAGAGATACATACTTATAATACAGTGCTCATAAGCGGGATGGCCCACTTTGGATAGTACTAAAATAATGGCGCACCTATTAACACAAAGGGTGAATTATTAATGTTTTTAAGAAGGAATCGTTTTTAAGGTGGTTTACAATTAAGTACTATCATAATCACGGCAATTTATAAATAAACCAATACATCTTTGATTTGTTTTTCAAATTGAATTCAATGTCGTAAACAGAAAAAGAAAAACACGGTTACCAACTCCGGAACTTACACATGGAATACAGCTTGATTTAATTATTATACACTGTCTTTAATGTAAAGGGGGAAAACATATATTTTATTATTATAATTAATTAATTAATTAATTTTTATAATCTTGTTTTATTATAAAAATGTATTATGAGAATATTCCCTTTCAAAGAAATGCAGAGAGGTATTAATTGCATTTTGTCTTTACTCACGAAGCAATTTTCGGCTTTGCCTACCCATACAATAAATCTACAAGGATATAATTATAATGGAGTGTAATTCCCAGCGAATATTTTTGCAATTAAAGTCAGTAAATTAAATACATATTTCATATTTCTCTCACTAAACCTAAATTTTCGAGAAATATTATTTAAGATGTAAGATGGTAGGTACTCTACCAATTTTTGCTTCTGTAGACAACTGCCATACATAGCGCGTATAGTGTCCTAAGCAAAAAATTAATAAATAAATAAATAAAATATATGGCAATGATTACACGTCTTGTCAGTAAAAAACTAAGCCTGAAGAATGAATACTGCAAGTATTTTAATAATACAATTTATATGATGATTAGTTGATTACGTTCACCATGATTCCAAGAATAACCGATTATTTCTCATAGTAAGAGGAAGAAGCATGGAAATCAGTTTAAATGTGAAGTTTTTATTTTTTTATTTTTTAATACCTTGATAATTTTTATCACGTGTCTCATTATTTGAATAAAATCAATTATGAGCAACAAGGCCAAAAATATGTATTGTTTAAACCCATAACAACAGCAAGGGAGGCTGCAACGAGTATCCGTCAAGGGTGGACTTCAAATCGAAAGTAGCACTAAATGCATTTTTGCAGTAGTGCGTATAAGAAATAAAAATTATGAGCCTTCACGTCACTCTCTGGCAATGCATTAAATAATATCACATCGTTATAGCAGAGATCGAGAAGTCAAACCAAATAAACATTTTTTTTTTCTTTGTATGACCAATTCAATTGCAATCCTTATGCTCCCCATTCTGAAGTGACTTCACACGTTCACAACCATTTTGAATTCAATTTGTTGTGAAACAAATTGGTTCTTAAAAGTTTTGAACCTACGAAAAAACTTTAAACCTAAGAATTTATTAAATGTGTTTCATCAAACTTTAAGTAACTTAAAGGAAAAGATAGGTACATATACCTCGCAAGTGGTGCTGTCGACGCTCGCTGCCGCAAGCGAACGGCGCGCGGAGGTGGCTCGTATCGGAGGCACCTCGGCGCCGGCACACTCGCCTCACTCCGCAGTCTGGCTGACGCGCGCCGCGTGAGCTCAGCAGTGCTGATGACGTGGCGGTGAGGACTTGGAAGTTTCAATAAGTTGCAGAGGAAAGCTTACTGACGATTGCTCTAAATTCCTGAGAGTGTGTTCCAAATCTCATGTGAACACTTGATAAAGTCGCCCAATTTTTCACATCAATTGACATTACAGGAAAGCTTGTGGTTTCGATCTCGATCGTAGTGATCTAGTTTTGCTTCTTCATAATCGCTTTATCTTAATTTCGGGTAAACATGATAGAGTTATGAATTATGACAGGGCTTGCGCTTAATTTTCTGCTTTAGGACGAGAGCATCAAAAAAGGGTAAATTTCCAGGAAACTAGCTTTTGGATTAATCCTTATAATAAAGATCCATTTCCAAAGATGGGTTCCCTTCAGTACGTTTAGTCTGACAATTCAGCTGTTGTCTTCGGATCCAATTGCTCTAGCCGCAAACAACGGTGATGGGGTCACGACTGTGATTGTGCTTTGGTTTCGAAACGCGCTTTGTTTTCGGCAGAACGCGTCAGACACACCGGAGACCACTAAAAGGATCATTCATCATGCATTTCCTGTTCAACTTGATCGGAAGAGAAAAAAGAACGGTTAATATCTCGTATTAACTCACGTCATATCTTGCTATTGGTCAATATCGCGTATTGACTCGAAGCTTTAAAAAAAAACATTTACAGCCTAATATCACGTATTAGATCATGTCATATTTTGTTATTGGTCAATATCCCGTATTGACTCGAAGCTTTATAAAACATTTACCAGATATTTATATTATCACTATTCGTGGTAGGTAGGTATGAAGAAAAATCTTTTAGAAGGTAGTTAATAAGTACAAACCTTCACTAAACAATTCACAGTAATGGCGTTTTATAGTCTTTAACTGTGGTCTTTAAAAGGAAATCTGCAGTCTAATATCCCGTATTAGGTCATTGACATAATTACTACCCGCGTCTTGCGGGTAAGAATAAAAACATTTTTAAGGTACTCGTATGAACGCAAAACTGCACTACACTAAAAAGTACCGTAAAATAACCCATTTACAATAATGATGTTTTCTTCATATTTCTGTGTCTTTCAAGCCACTTATGCTCTCTATAGAGTATTTAATTGTCACTGCACTTGAAGAAATATTATTTTAAAAATTAAAAACTGCTACTATGTGCGGGGTCGTGCGCGCACGAAAAACGAATGAGGGTAGGAGCAGGCTTGCTGGCCCAGGATGTACGGATTATGCTATCTCTTTCTTTCTTATGGAGCTGAAATATGTGCGAATGGTTGAAGCGTAGCTGAGGACTACTACAAGTTAATAATAAATCTCGAAGCCGAAAATGGGACAATTAGTTTTGAAATCCCTTGGGAACCTTTTATTTATTCGGGATAAAAAGCCTATGTTATTCTCCAGGCCCTCAAATATACCCATGCAAAAAATCACATAAATCCGTAGCTTCTTTGTGGCGTGATTGAAGGATAAACCAAGAAACAAACACACTTTCGCATTTATAATACTAGTAAGGATAAAGATATCTTAATGAATCAGACAGGTGGGTGTCTGCTTTGTGAAGATTCTTTGATTAATTTTGTCGTATTTACAAAATATGCTACGCTTTTTTTAAGTCAAACCTTGAAACGGAACACTTATAAGCAACTTTAACAGTTCCTCAAATCGCTGTTTTTAACAAAAATAAGTTAAAACTTAAAAGTATGTTTATAATCCACTTCACCTTAACCTTTTTGGACAATACTTAACAGACATAGCGGTACGTACATAGTTTTTTGTTTCCACTGTTGATGTACCTACCTATTACATAATTTATTCAAATATCTTCCTAAATATTTAAGTATAACAGCAAAAGTGATATCATACATCAAAATAGAGCTGTTAAAGGAATCCGGATAAATAGCCCATTTCATGGCCACTTTTTCTAACGCAGCATCCCACTCGACGTAAGCGCTAACAAACGCTAATTGTTCTTACGAACAAGCACAATAATTCAAACAATAAATCGCAAAACTATAACCTAATGGTACTAAATTAGCACACAGTCAACGAAATTTTTTATTGTTAAAGATTTCAGTTATTCCTATCACCCCATCGGTAGCATGCATCTATCTCCTCTCAAAATGACAAAGGACTTATCCTTTGATAACATTACGGAGAAAATGTATAGGTTTTCTCACAATCTTTTCCATCACCATAAAAACTAGTGTCGATTGGTTTCTTAAAACGCACAATACTCTGAAAAGTTATAGGTCTGGAATTCGAACCCCGGACCGCCTAAAAAAGCGGAAGTCTTGGGCTAAAAATGCTTCTATTATATCATAAAATATTTATCGCTTATTAATTTTGAATCTAAACTTGAGTAGACCAATATTTTTAATAGATATTGTTTTCGGTCAAGAACACATCGATTTACATGGACCTCGAGGTGGAGGCGAGAGATTATCAGCATCTATAAATTCTGTATAAATTAATAGTAATTAATGTCCAAAAAATATACAACACGGTAGTACGAAAACAGCTAAGTCTGATGTAGTCTCATTGTCATGATGTAGTAAAGCAGCTTCAAAAGCAATTTGCATTGACACGATTCTTCGTAGCTTCATAAATATGGCCAATTGAGTTCAAGGACGACAATAAGCAATAAGCATCATGCCAGTGTTTGTGACCAGCGTGAACAATGACTTATGTTGCGGTGTCCTCATGCAATCGCGTATAAAATATGATAATTGAAGGCTCAAAACTACGTTTCGCTGCTCGTCATCTGTACTAGACTTATTTGCATAGATCTTCGCTTATTATGTTAATTCCAAAACGATGTTTGATAGCACTTAGCTTTTAATGTTGATTATGTTTTTAATTTCTTTTCCGTGCTTGATTTTACAAGGTTGTTCTTATCCGTAGTTCACACGGGACTAGTGGATCTCAGTTTTCGATGTTACGAATATTATGCGTAACTATGCGTTACTACGAGTACTATGTTTAATTTTATTCAGACCCTATCGGTTATACTCGTAATAAAGTGAGACATCGATCTCTACCTATCGTACTGTCTAAAGTATGGCATCCAGAGTCTGCAGGGAAGACCAAGTGAAAGTATTTACAGTCGTAAATACTTCGGCAAATACAATAGACTGATTAACATGTGTACCCAATTAAATTACATACTCCAAATTCAATACCCTCGTAAAAAATTTGGTATTAGCCGTCAATAAGTTGACCTCATAACCGTTGCTTACTTTCGTTCTGAGAATGTGCAAGGCAACGAGATTAATACAAAGCTTTGAGGAGTGGAAGACCGACATGAAATTAAAAGTAGGTATCAAAATATGGTGAACCAAAAGCCGTTATCCATTGTGACATTTGCATTACCGAAAGTGTTCCAAGAAGAGGCATGCAATAACACGCTTTCTCTCCAAAGGGGAACAGTCTAGATGGTCGTTAACTGATTATGATAGTAACTACAGCAGACATTGTTTTAGAGTCAGACTCACAACTCACTTCCTCTATAAATGTATTCTTGCCCACACAAGAGAGGTAGGTATTTATAACAAATCATACATTACTCGTACAAACAAATGAATAGAAACCTGCAGTATTAATAATGTGATGGAGCGAAGTAATCGACGAAACCTTATGATGCATTATATAATTAAATTTTTATTTACGTAACTTTTTTGCTGTAGACAAATAGGTAGCTATCATCATTAATGTTTGCGCTATACCTAATGTAATGTTCTGTGCTAAATTGCATGTAAGGAGAATCATGCACATCAAAAAGTCCAAAGTAATTTTGTGTTATTATTTAAGTCATCGCATTCTTGATTAGCAATCACAGTAACATACGATGATTTATTTATCTTAAGTCTTTATTAGTACCTACATCTATTAATTGCTTTTCTCTTTACATTACATCTACATTATATTTCATAGCCAATTGGTGTAATAAAATTTAAGATAGGTTAAGTTCTTCATTGGGAGTGATTAATATTAATCACCTCCTACAAAGTATATTAATTGTGCCTATAAAATTTGAAGAGTTCCCTCGATTTCTCTAGGATCCCATCACCACATCCTGACCTGATGACAATGGAACCCCCTGGGAAATACCACAGTTCAAACAAAAAAAGAATTTTCCAAATCGGTCCAGGCGTGTTCGAGTAATCGGAGAACATACATACACACATACATAACATTTTTGGAAGTCGGTTAAAAACAAACGGGCGACACGGCGCAGACGGCCATGATTTAATGAATGATTATGATTAGGGTCAGACCTATTAAAAGGTTCACATACTTTACACTACAGCTTCTACTTATAGATACAATCTAATCTTTTGCAATACAAGGTGCTGGTATGTACGGCGTCATCTAACCAATAAACACCGTTATTGACACGCGTCCGGTGTTCAACTAGATTCGTAGATTACCGCTATTGCGTAACCCGTGACGAGCCGAATGCGTTGCCTAACTATACACCTGCATCAATTAACTGGATCACAACCGTTAAAACTTAACAAAACATTGCTTGTTGGTCATAGAACTGGTTATTTTGTATTACTTGATTGATGGTAAATGACTGTAATAATTATGTATAGTTAAGGTGGAAAACGCTCATCTGGTAGAGAACATAAGTTTGAATTTATTCATACCCTCTAATCATTAGAGCGTATGATGGACACCATTAGTCATTAGTCTGTCTGCTTCAGAACATATACACAAAGTGCTAAAAGACTTTGTTAGTAGAACTGCAGTAAGACTCTTGCCGGCTCGATGCTAGCTTCTGTATTTTTGTTAATCATTGACAAATGTAACTCTTTATTTAGGTATTTGTTAGAGAAAACTAACTATGTAAATCTAAATTAATATAAGAACAAATGATAAGGGTAATATTGAAATACAATGTCAAAATTATTTATTCAATATAGACCAACTTGTGGACCTTATGATAATTCAAGACTTTACCACCGCTGCACCGGTTCTAAATGCAGATTCTATTATTAAAAGAAACCGAGATACAATTTAGCAAATTGACATTATAATTATTGAATTAAAAAGATCCTATGTGAATATAATAAACTAGAATTCGTTTGGCATTTTAATCCTGTCAATGCCATTTAGTATAGTTTTGTGCAGAGAAGAATCAGTACCAATAACAATAAATAATTATTATTAATTTTAAACACCGTAACAACGTGATCGTTAAGCCTTCTCATAAAATAACTGGGAGTTAATAAGTGACTCACGTGGTACCCCACATGATGAATGATCTAAGATTGAACAAATGATCCATGTAAATATACTATTCACATGGGATCTCTTTCAACGTGTTCGCTACACGTGCTGATAGTAATTAAAGGTGAATTATGTTGGTGCATCAATTACTAAGCACGTGTTTATCGTGCAGTATATCTATTAATGTAGTTATCAAAAGTAATGACATGCTTAGAACTGCACTGTTAACTGTTTTTAAAATTATTAATATTATGCATTTTTCCAAAGTTATAAAAATTGAGAAGAGTAAATCATTAATCACGTTATGATAGTTAAGACTATAATAATGATTTTTTTTTCTCTTCCATGTAAGAGATTTCTTTTGACACATTTGGTAGGTATATTATTTTATCTGTATTTTTTATTTGTTGTCACAGTTGACAGCGATCTCGCCTGATGGTAAGTGACGATGCAGTCTAAGATGGTAGCGGGCTAACTTAGAAGGGGCTATGGAAGTTTTTAAGTAAACCCATACCCTTTTTCGATTTCTACATGCCATCGTGCCGGAACGCTAAATTGCTTGACAACTCGTCGTTTATTCTAAGCTTAATAAAAAAGAAACACTTATTTAAGTTCATATAAACAAGTGAACCTAAATCCCTTAGCTAATACCAAACTACGCAGGGCAAATTAACACCGGGGCCAAATTATACTTAAGTATATTAAAGAGATTAGATTGTATTAGAAGCAAAAGTGATAGCTAAGTTTTAGCCTTTGCTCCAGCTGTGCAGTACACCGTCCGCAGCTATCGCCGACCAGAAATACCTACAACCGGTTCTTTGCACTTAAAAGTTTTGCAATACGCTTCCAAAGCGGTCTTATAGCCAATCTCGCCGTTAGATTATATCATTAGGTAAATATCAATAAATAACTTCAGAACAATTAAAAATAGAAATTTCGTGACTACGATACTTTTTAGGGTTCCGTACCCGAAGGGTAACCAAAGGGACCTTATTACTAAGCCTCCGCTGTCCGTCGGTCTGTCTGCCGGCAGGCTGTATCTCATGATCCGTAATAGATAGAGAGTTGAAATTGTCAGAGAATGTGTATTTCTTTTGCCGCTATAAAATTAAAGTGGGCTCCTCTACTAGAAACGTGTTTTTTTTGGTACGGAACCCATGGTATGAGAGTCCGACTCGCACTTGACTGGTTATTATTATTATTTTTAGTATCAGAAATCTGAACACGATAAAAAAATATTTTACTAAGTTTTCTCCATTGAGGAGACAACATTAGATTGATTAGGTTTTCCTTAACAATGGTTTTTCCTACCGTTTTATATTGAAGTACACAAATCAATCACACTAGTGCTTTAATACATTATACTTAACATGTACTCGGATGTATGTTCACTAAGAAATAGTATTCATGTAATAAATAATAATAAACATCATCGTCATCATCTCGACCCAATGCCGGGCTCATAACCTTTCAGAATTAGAAGAATTGAGAACGTTAGAACTCTGAGACATGCAGGTTTCCCACGAAGTTTTCCTTCACGGTTAACAATATGACTCCTGTGTAATAATATGACTAGATATAGATAATAATATGAACGGCCTCGTTGCTACTACCCATAAAAGAAAAGCACTATTGTACTAACTACCTAATATGCCTATCCATCATTTTATCACAGTACAAAGAGGACCATGAAGCCGAAAGCAAAACTGAGATTTATTACACCAGAGGTCGACGAAATAAGAGCGCAAATAAAGAGAACGCGAACCTTGAACACCGTATCTGACAAAATCAATCGGACTCTGAAAAACTTGACCTAAAAATGGAATTGATGAAACTAATCTAACAACTGTAACATAAAACGACAAACTAAAGTGTCATATCCTGACTACTGAAATAATAAATCAATGTAAGTGTTCCGCTAAATTTTTCTTAAAACAGAATCTACATAATGTTCATACTTCATAGAAACACAACGGAAAAAACCAAAATACGCAGAAAGAAGAACAAAAAAAAAGGCGAATATTAAATTCATGTTACCCATAAAGTAAGTGACTTTTATCTTAGCTGTGCTGCTAGATAGCGAGCGAAACGAAGTTTAACATTCGTGAAGAATGCACTGGGGCTATAACCTATGACCTAGTTAGTAGATATTGTCAATAGATCACTTTGTTAAAGTCAGATATTCAGTCAATAGTATACCTGCTGATGAAATTTAATCTGATGAAACAACCCAGTCAATAGTAACAGAAAATGACAAATTAGCGTAACATGCATCTACTACTGTTGTCGTAATGTTGGTTACCTCAGACCTTTGCCGGTTAGTCGGTCGTAAGGTGACATGTCATAAGTGGCAAAACTTTAAATACAATGTTTAATTTGCACAACAGCAATGCGCCTACGGCAAATTAGCACGTTATGTAATACGCAGCATGCGTAACAATTTTATACGAGACATTGTTGTTACTATCGATCTTTCAATAAAATTATATTTCCCACTCGGAAGCGGTGAAGTATCTATCCCACAAGAAGTATACAGTATTTGATTCTCTAGTCTATAGTCTTCTACATATATAAAAGGAAAAGGTGACTAATTGACTATATGATTACACACAGCTTAAATCACTGAACGGATTGGGATGAAACTTGACAAACAGCTATTATGACGTATGCATCCGCTAATAAAGGATTTGTGAAAATTCAATCCCTAAAATCGAACTTAGCGTGAGCAAACCCGAGGGCAAAAGCTAATATCAAATGAGAACGATTAGGCCCAGTTATTAGCGAGAGGCTTCGGCCGCAACTAGTTACTAATTTTAAGCATCACAACAAAATACATGCCAGTTTAACGATAAACCTGTACAATGCATTGTCAAGCACTTGTGAACGATGACCGTATGATGAGGAGTAAGATTCTGTGCACTAATGACATACTTCCTTTCAAGGTTAAAGCGTTCTACTTAAGACGGGTAAATACCATCGGATCCCTGAGTAACTTTCCAAGTGAATGCACTTACTCACTAAGCGTGGTTTTTTCTTTGTTGGGAAAACATCATTTGACATCACCATTCACCATACCAAATGAATTTACAGATAGTGTCTCCGGTGAGATGAAATACAACAAAACAAGCAGTGACTTACAATTCCTACAATTATGTAAGAAAAGCACCTTAACAATTTTTATATCCCATAATATTGCAAAATATGGTCTTAAAAATTGTGTCAATGCCTGCCCAGAGCTCGGACTGCCTACGTTAGTCAAAATTGTTAACCAGTCGTCACTAAAAAGTAGAAAACGAAATCCAGACATTTGCCACATCGCACAAACGAGTTACACAATACCATCTACCAGTACAGTCTTTGTCATGTTAAACAAGGAGTTAAGCTCTTTAAAGAGCAGATAAACCAACTTGAACCGTGTCGTCGTCTGAATGCCTGCAATACTTGCATGTTTCGTCAGGTTGTCTGTTTATTCTTTCTTAGGCAACACAACAGTTGACAAACGTTTGCCGAACGTTTTTTTTTTCTAATTATATTGTTAGCGATGGATTAAAGTTCACTAACGTAACTTCGGTTCGGGTAATTTAACTTGCGGTTTTGTTATTTAGTTTTCTCTCGGTTCCGTTTCCGTTTGGTTTTGGCTATACTATTTATATTTTTTATTCAGTTTAACCCAATTTATATAGAGTTATAGGTCAGGTCCATACCTGACCTATTACTCTACACTTAGACCTATTTTAGTGTTCTTGTTTAGCAACTCTAATGGTAGTTTAGTCGAGCCGCTACTTGACCGAAATCTGTTATTTCGAAAAACTATCGACTATTGCTTTAAGAGAGAGAGAGAGTTATAAGAGATTAACCCTTGACGCGCTCTTAAATTATTAAGAATAAAAGTGAAGGACATAGGGGTATCTCCTTTACGTCTTTGCTGATTTGGTAGTAATTCTTGTTAAGCGAAAACCAACCTTGCCTACTAATATTATAAATGTGAATGGGTATTTGTTAGTTGGTTTGATTTTCAATCAAGCAGCAAAAAAGCTTCCACGTAATTTTTTGCATGGCTATAGTTGAGGACTTGATGATGTCCTTTTATAGTGGAAAAACAGAGGGTTCCCGCGGGGTTTTCAAGAACCTAACTCCACTCCACGCGGAGGTTGCGTGCAAATCTAGTAAATTGTGATTTGATGTTTATCTGTGAAATACACTTAAATCCTTTGTTATTTTCAGATCAAACCGCACGATTGGCATATACCGCGGCCGACTCTAGCGAGTAATAATGGAAGCGTTAGTGATGCGCGTTCCCGCGGCGGCTCCGCCTCTAGCCAAGGTTCAGCAAGTAATCACAGCACACACGTAAGATACAACTCAGTAATGACTCAGTAAGGCTGAGATCTATAGAGCGATCTCTCATCCCTGCTCAGACTCAAAAAAGAGATACAACGAGACAGACTTATGTCAGAACATATTTGTGTTTCATTCTAGCTCTGTTTCAAGTCCGAGAGCTAAGTTAGAGCACGCTTTATAGATTACATTCACCCTAAAACCTATTTAACTAACATCCGAAACGAACTTTTTCAGTTCTACTCAGCTAAATATGTTCAATAGGTACATTGAACTTCTTTACCTTTGTATCGGAGCCGTGCAGGCTCTATCATATCTAATTTGGACGTACCATTCGTTTTCTTAATCCTTGCAATTCCCAATTTTTATCCATCCAATTGACTAGTTACCACCCTCCCGTAAAGCGTCGTCGCCAAGCGATTTATCGTTCCGGTACGAAGCGTGTAGAAACCATTTAGAGGTATTAGTCTAATTTGAACTGTAGTACTCCTTACAAGTTAGCCCGGTATAATCTGAGGCTGCGTCGTCACTTACCAACAGATATGTGCTTATGAAATTACAATGACAATATAACTGCTAATATATTATTAAGAAAACAAAGTGTAGGTACGTTCAAAACGTAAGTTCGTAGTTTGTGGACCGTTAGAGCGTACCCTCCCTCCGCGCTCATTAAGTCATCAGCTCCAAGAACTAGACTATCAAGGCTTAGATATAATGGTACCTGCGTCCTTAACTACCGATTACATAAGTATAATCTACAGGCTATGAGATATTACGGCTTGCAGGATACACAGCAGTCAGCACCAAGAACAATAATACGGATGTTAATGTAGCTATTTAAACGCGGATGTACCTACCTTTACAATTTTACATGTTACGTCACGTGTTTTAACTGAATTGAAAACATTACGTACGCGTAGATCACGTCTGCGGTTTTGATGAACGTCTGGGAGTTCCGACTTTTTGTGCCTATTCAGTTTTTGCAACGAGGGAAACCCATTAATATTTCATTAACCGTACTTTAAGTGTTTTAGTCCCGGAGACAGTAGCAACATTTTATAAATATTGAATGTACATTCACGAAAGTACCCCTGCATATCGAAATGTATAAATTAACTTTATTGCATTAATAGTAATCATTGTTGTGACTAATTATTTATTATTAATGATTACTTAATGACAAACGAATAGTAAGAACTTAATACATAAGTATTTTATTTTTTATGTGAATAAAACGTAATAAGTTAATTTTTGAACGTGATTAATAAAATAAAATAATGCAAGTATAATTGAAAACAGGTTAAAAAAAGTTATCAATTTAAAAATTACGAAAAAAGTCGACACCATTCAAGTTATAATAACATTATATTCATTCAATACATCATCTATTTGGACAAAATAATTAAAATAAGACTATCGAAAGTGTTTATGTGCCGAGTTGTAGACCACACCATTGTATTCAGCTTATCCGAAATTCTGAATCGCCTCTTTGTCTATAACAGAATAATTTTATGTTTTCAGAGCGTGTCTTCAGGGTCGTTGCTGTTGAGTGCAGCGCACTTAGCACGCGTGAATGGTAGGAACGCACCTCAAGACGAATGCGCAGGTTACCAAAGCAGAAAGGCGAACTTGGGAAGGATATCTACCATGCCGAACGCTGTGGTGTCAATACCCGAGGAGTCGCGAGACGCAACGGACACTTTCTGGACAGATGTCAAACGAGGATCTGTGGTGGGACAGGATGCAGCGTCGGTTGCCAGCTCGACCCATTTCACAGTGGTTAATGGATTCACGAAGCACCGCCCCACCAAAGAGCCCAAGTCGTGCTGTTGCAACCATTCACATCAAATAACTGTACTAGTTATATCGATGACAATCTTATTCTCAGCGTGCATACTGGCGGCAATATGCTTCGTTGAAAGTACGTATAAATTTTTTTATTTATTGTATATGTATAGCATTTTTGATAAGCAATTTCGACTGCTAATCTGAAAAACACTGCCCTCCTCAAGTTATAACGTCGTTAACCAACATTTGGCCAAATACGATTTATTAATGCTATCTTACTTTAAAAAAATTCTTTATCGACCCATCTCATCGGTATTCTCCTTATACTGCTGTAGTTTTGATATATTCGCAGCGATATGAAAAATGTCGTTTATTAGTTTTCAAATGGCGTCATTTCTTAAATATAAATGCCCGCTTTTTGGATTCCCACGTTTTGCAGAATAGGAAAATATGCCCACTACAGTCAACTGGCTAACATAATATGCCCTAGAAGGTTACCAAACCTTATTGTATTAAAAATGCTACATTTCGTTACCACATATTACTGTTGTGACCTTAAGACCTTATTATATTTTATTATCTGCATATTTTTAATCTTGCCGCTCATTGTTTTACGATAAGATTAAAGTAGAGATATATCAAAAACTTTACATTAAATTTTGAAATGTTGTTTAGAGTTCCGAAGGGTGCCAACTACCAACGGGACCCTATTACTAAGTCTCCGCTGTCCGTCCGTTTGTCAGTCAGCGGACTGTATCTCATGAACCGTAATAGGTACATAGCTACTTCACAGATAGATACTTTATAGATAGTTCACAGAATGTATATTTCTATTGCCACTATAACAACAAATAATAATAAAATAAAGGGGCATACAATAAACGTGAGTTTTTTGGCGTATTACCTTTCTGCTCGACCTTAACAATCGCTGTTACAATGGTACGGAACCCGACGTGTGCGAGTCCGACTGGCACCTAACCGGTTTTTATTTCCTTCATTCCTAAGGATGTAAACGTACATATCTACTGATTAGATTTAATTTCTCAATGGCGGAGCTTGATTTTAACGCTGATTTAATTTTCATTTATATATTTTTGTTTCATTTTATTACAGTGCGAATGCGACGAGAGACCGGAATGTACAAATATTCTTAAGAAGATTGAATATTAGTTCACGAGGAAATTATACCAAGTAAAACACAATTGTTAATCAAAAGAAGAGGACATACTGCACGAAAAATTGATAACTTCTTTAGTAGGTGTGGCATAACGACCGTCATTATAGTCTTGTCGACGAAAAACTTTAACATGTTAATAATTCTTTGTAACTTTAATATCAGATTTTAAATAGATTTATATTGTTTAGAATCTGGTACTTCAAGTTTGCGAATAATATTGAACATGATTTCGTTTATTTTGAATTTATCAAGTTAATCGATCTCTATTACGAAACGATCAATAGGTATTATCGGTATCGAAAAAAAACCACGAACCACGATTTTAAACAGTTTGATCGATTCCATTGGAATAAAACATTATACGATCACGGGTTCCAAATACTCAATCCTGATTCTACAAGGTACTGTTGTCAAAAACTGTGATAATCTGTCTATTGTACAATCTAATTTTCCTTAGAAATGCGTAAGCGACGCGATAAGCATAGCGAATGGGACGTTCTAGTAAGAACGTGCCATTCGCTCTACGTTCTAGTAAGAACGTCCCATTCGCTCACTTTCATTCACTACTGCACTCTTCTGGCATTTCGCCAGAAGAGTGCACTGACAATGAAACTGGTAAACCAAACTTAAGAAAGTCGTAAGCGCCCGGCTACGATCGTCGGTCACGCGTTGCACAGAAACGCCCAAATATTTTCTGCGATCTGTTAACCTTTTAAGGCAGCTAAGGAAAAATAAATTGTAGATTTTTTTTGTCGTTGAATTTCAAGTGCCAATTCTCAATCCCGATGATGGTAGATTCGATCCGATTAAATGAATTGATATGTTTAGTCCCAAACGTCATTTATAAGGTCTTTGTAGACAATCGCTTTCTTTTGCTGTCATTTAGACAATCGCACCATATTGAATTCCTTTATTCCTAATTTCATACCGTTCAAAATCACCTCGTATTATATCATTCCATTCATAACTCACTCCGTACCGTTCCTTATCGCCTCCACGTAATCTCTCTTCTCCATTCACCGCCGTTGAATGCACACGTATTTGCATCTTGTACGTACCTACTTACTACCTACCATCGTGCATCGACAATCGTGCATAATTGGTACCGTACGCGTCGCGAAGTTAAAATGTTATGAAGAATTCGTAAATAAGTGATGAACTGACTATAAAAACAATAAATAGAATACGTGGCCACGTCCTGTGTTGTGCTCAAAGACAATTGCAGCGGTTTCGATGCCAGCAGGAAGCAGAAGAAGGAAAGCAGGCGGTCACGTGGTTCTTCAGTAAGTTCCTACCTTATGCCTATCCTAAAAGAGTAACCAAAATAAAGGGGAAACGCAGTTAGAACCATTTTCAATTCAATTACATACAGTCCACTTCTCAAATTCTCACTTTATCTCTTTTCCGCACCCGTTCTTGTGGTGGAGTTCCCCGAAGCTACAAAAATCTACCATAAGAATTTGGTCTTTCGATCCAGGATTACCTCGAAGAATTTGCTTCTTCGAGCCAGGAATTCGTCGAAGAATTTTTGTACTTCGACCCATATCTCGCCATAAATTTTATGGCCATTTTGGTCACTCAATCTAGGATAATTTTGGTCATATTGATCCAAGAATCTCTTACCTATAATTATAACTTCATAACATTTGACAACGCTCTAATATACCTACCTACTGTGTCGTAATATTGCAGATTTGTTAGGTTATAATCAACGTAAATCTGTCGTTTGCTTACTAGGTAGAAGTAATAAGATTTTATAATAATTATTATTATATTTTATTTTCTTACGTACGCACTTATTACTTCATTTATGAGTAAATTATTTACTTAATCCCGCATACCTAGATAGTAACAAAACGTATAGATCGCGGTTAAAATTCTGCAGTAATAACATAGTAAGTTCATTACTTCATACACAAAAGGCGATACTTGGGTATCTATAGCTCCGTTCGGCCTATTGTTTCATAGGTAGGTATAATTTATATTGAATGCGAACGATTCGCTCGCTCAAACGCATCGTCTGTATGTAGGTAGATTTTTAATTCGTAGACATTCCGCTATTGAACAATTTAGTGATTGTTGTTTTTTACTATAATAACTAACTGCACTCACATAATATTATAATTTATACCTTACGTACTTTTACGCATTTACGCATTACCTACGTACTTTTAAGCATTTATAAATAATTTAGTTTTATTACGTGATCTTACCCATCAATAGTGTTGTATAATTACGATATTAGTTACGGTAAGTTGTTATATCGGTATATCGGTATATCGGTATTTCGGTATTTATTACGATAAATTTATATATTTGTAATAATTATTTTATTGTTCTTTCACAATGAGTAAAGGTCAAGCTTCTCCGTCTTCTAAACCTTATAATAAAGACGAATGCACTTTATTATTATTAGAAAGCAAACGAGATGTCATGTTCGCAAGAATGCAACGTTTATTCGATACTGCTGTCCAGGCTCAAAATGACGATACGAAATTACCTTCGTTAATCGCACAGGCTTCCAATATTGATACATTACGTAAGGAGTTTGAACGAAATTTAGATTTATACAATGAAGCACAGTTGAAAGTCGATACTAACGCAATGATTAATTATCAGTCATGGACGTCATTTGAAGAAATGTTTTGCTATGTCAAACAAATATTGTCGCTTAACGATAATAGTAAAAATGCCGTAAATCCCGAGAATGACGCTTCGCGTCCTATCTCAAGTTTTCCTAAATTAAAGTCACATCTCCCGCCTATTGAATTAATGAGTTTTGATGGTGACATAACTAAATTTCCTTTGTTCTACCAACAATTTAAGAACATGATTCATGATAATCCTAATTTGTCGAATAATGAAAAAGTATTTTACTTAGTTGGTCGATTAAAGGACAAGGCCGCTTCCGTTTGTGCAGGGTTGCCAGCTACGGCGGAAAATTACCCTATTTTATGGGAAAAATTAATTCAAAAATATGATGATCCTCGTTTGATCGCTTGCGCTTATTTGAATCAATTATTACAATTTAAGCCGCTCACTCAAACAAGTGCAAACTCGCTCGATAGCTTCATAAATAAGTTCGATTCCGCAGTGGAAGCTCTGAAACAGTTAAAAATTGATTTAACTGACTTTATATTTTTTCACTTAGCCACGCTTAAATTAGACCCTGAGACTGTTAAAATGTTCGAACTTATTAATCGTAAAAAACAAATTCCGACTTATAAAAATCTTATAGAATTTGTTAAAGAACAAAATAAAGCAGTATCACGTTCTATTGATAAAGGTTTAGAAACACAACAAAATAAAAATCGCAGCAAGGTTAGTTCTCCTCCGAAGCCTTCAACTAAGAGTTTTATAACTACTGAATCCGTCAGTACTTCGGAAACTAAAACTTGTAGTTTGTGTAAAGGTAATAAACACGTACATCTCTATTCGTGTCCTTCGTTCATGAAGCTATCTCCTCAAGATAGACATTTATTTATAAAAAATAATTCTTATTGTAATCGGTGTGTTTCTACGCTTCACCGCACTATAAATTGCGCGTCTAAAGGTGTCTGCTCACAATGCGGGTCATCTTTTCATAATTCTGTGCTCCATTTTGAACGAAAGAACAATAATAATAACTCCAAAACGTCCAAACCTAAGTTAATTTCATCTCATACGTCAAACGCACCTGAAACGCCTCGTGTATCCGCAGTTAGTACTGCAGAAAAAAACGCATTCTTCTAATGAAAACGCAACTAATAAAATTAAACCTACTACTACTACTACTAGCAACGCGAATAATACGTCAGTGTGTACCGTCTCTTATGATTGCATAGACCGTGTCACTACTACAACGCTGTTAGGCACTGCGAAAATAAGATTGTATGACAAAAATAATCGTCCACATCTGGTACGGTGCTTAATAGATCCAGGTTCGCAAAACGATTACATATCTATCGATTGTTGTGAAAAGTATTCATTGCCCATAAGTTCTCAAAACCGTTTTACTGAAGCTCAAGGTATTGGCGGCGCTTCACAAAACATACTTGGTATTTCCGAGTTTAAAATTAAGTCGCGGTTTGACGACGGGAAGGAATACCCGATACGCCCTCTGGTGGTAGAACGGATTACTTCACAGCTACCAGACTCGCACGTTGATATCGCAGCTTTTAGCGATCTCATTAAAAATATACCGTTGGCTGACGATAGTTTCTCAGAACCTGGTCCAATTGAGTTGTTGCTAGGTGTAAATATTTATTGCAAAATAGTACTAGCAAATAAAATAATCGGTGACGTGAATACGCCCTCTGCATTTGAAACTTCTTTAGGTTATTTAATTATGGGAGATGCACCTATTATTTCTTCCCACATTAAATCTCGCGCGTTGTGTTTTTTCACAAGTGAGCCTCTAGATGAATTATTACAAAAGTTTTGGACTATTGAAGAACCTCCCACACGTAAATTCTTAAGTCCCGATGAACAAAAGTGTGAAGATATTTATGTTTCTTCAACCACCCGTAATCAGGACGGCTCCTACTCAGTAGATCTCCCTTTCAAGACTGATCCTAATGTTTTAGGGGATTCTTACGTAACCGCTAAGAAACGTTTTCTTAATTTAGAGAAGAGATTCAATAGAGATACTGAATTTCACACTAGATATAACGATGTTATTAAAGACTACATCGAAAAACGCATAATTGAACGCGTGCCGCCTGATGAGCCTGTCTCACCAGGCTATTACTTAGCTCATCACCCAGTGATTCGGGAGGATAAGAGTTCGACGAAGATACGTATCGTTCTAGATGGTTCTTCTCCTACTGATTCTTCTCTTCTTAATACAGAAGAATTTTCCTCTGATAAAAAATTATCTCTCAATGATATTTTGCATACTGGTTGCAATTTGCAAACAGATATTTTTGACATTCTTTTGAATGTTCGCATTTTTCGTATCGCATTTTTCGCCGACGTTAGGCAAATGTACTTATGTATTTATGTTAACGCACCGCACCGCAAATATCAACGTATTATTTATCGCTTCTCGCCTGAGGACCCGCTCGAAATTTATGAATTTACTCGAGTGACCTTTGGTCTACGTTCCTCGCCTTTTTTGGCATTACGCACGCTGCGCCAATTGGCCAGTGACGAGCGCCTGAGATGGCCTCTAGCTGCGTCTGTTGTTGAGAGAGACGTCTACATGGACGACTTAGCTTCTTCTGCCTCATCTATCAATGAGGCAGTAGAGATAGCGCATGAGTTGATAGAGCTCTTTAAGGCTGGTGGTTTCGACTTAGTGAAGTGGACCAGCAATTCAACTGAATTGCTTGGTCACATTCCTTCTACTCATCGCCAGTCTGAGTCAATCTCTCTCGACACAGATAACACTTTTAAGATTTTAGGCCTCCATTGGCTTCCCGCATCCGATAACTTTATTTTTAAAGTATCGCAACCGTCTAATGCGTGCACCAAACGAGCTATTCTTTCCGCTACCGCACGTCTCTATGACGTACTAGGTCTCGTTGGTCCGGTTATCTTATTCGCTAAGCTAATCATAAAGGATTTATGGCTTCTGAATATGGGATGGGATGATTCTCCACCTCAACACATAATTGATAAATGGCAGGATTATATATCCGAACTGCCTATTATCTCCAACTTCAAGTTTCCTCGTCACACGGGTATTGAGGGAAATTCTCAAGTTTCGCTTCTGGCATTTTCAGACGCCAGTGAGAAGGCATATGGTTGTGTCGTGTATCTACACGTTAAAAATGAAAATACACCGCCTAAAGTTACACTGCTGTGTTCAAAGTCACGTGTAGCGCCTGTAAAGTCCACGGTCACACTAGCTAGATTAGAGTTGAATGGAATAGTGTTACTTGCTCGTCTAGTAAACTCAGTTTATTACACTTTGTCTTCTCGCGTAAAAATAAATGAAGTACTCGTGTTCTCAGATTCAGAAGTCGCCCTCTGTTGGGCACTCTCATCGCCACATAAGTTTAATACTTACGTAGCTAATCGCATCTCTCAAATTCATACGCTGTTGTCGCCTCTTAATGCGAACTTTTATCATATCGCCGGAGTACAAAATCCCGCTGATTGTGTATCTCGCGGCCTAACACCCGCACAAATGTCGGAACACGCGCTTTGGTTTGAAGGACCCTCATGGCTTTCATTACCATCAGAAGAGTGGCCTATAACCAAATTTTCGCCTCGCAATAATTCTTCTCTACCTGAGAAGAAAACTACGACGCACGTAGTTATCTCACAGGACGAACATCCAATCGTTACGCTTGGTTCGAGATTTTCTTCTTGGACTAAGTTTGTCCATGCTGTAGTTTATGTACTTAGGTTCATGAAAAGGCTTCCGCGTGGAGACGTTATCACAGCTGACGATATCAACGCTGCTGAGTTAGTGATTATTCGCGCAGTGCAGCATTCGGCCTTTAAATCTGATATAGATAACATTAAAAATAGTAAACCTTGTTCGTCAAAATTACAAAAATTATTTCCCTTTATGTCTGACGAAATTCTACGCGTAGGCGGCCGACTGTCGCAATCCACTCTGGATTACTCACATAAGCACCCAGCTTTATTGCCCAAGAAGGGACATATTATTGACCTCTTGGTCGATCATTATCATCGTACTCAGTTACACGCTGGCCCTCTATTAGTTACTTCTATTTTGAGGCAAAAATATTGGATATTATCCGCTCGTCGTGTGGTACGCCAACGCATTCATAAATGTAACGCATGTTTTAGACAAAATCCTAAGCCTACCTATCCATTAATGTCGGATCTCCCGAAATGTAGAGTCGAAAAAAGTAAAGCCTTTTTACATACCGGCGTTGATTACGCGGGACCGCTTTACATAACGCTGACTAGGAAACGTGGCGTGCGCAGTCAGAAGGCATACATTTGCTTATTTGTATGCCTAGTTACAAAGGCTATTCATATAGAGTTAGCATCCGACCTTAGTTCCGCCACTTTTTTGAATTGTTTGAAGCGTTTTCTCTCAAAGAGAGGATGCGTTGAAGTGCTCTATTCTGATCGTGGGAGTAATTTCATGTCGTCTAAAGCTTATTTAAGTGAGTTACATACCTTCTTACAGTCAGAAGATTACTATAAAGAGTTTACCGCAGAATTGGCTCGAAATCGTATTAATTGGAAGCCTAACGTTGCTAAAGCTAGTCACTTTGGTGGAATTTGGGAGAGTCAAATTAAGAGCGTTAAAACTATTCTATTTCGCGTAATAGGTAGACAAATTCTAAC
Organism: Hipparchia sbordonii; assembly: GCA_038048805.1. NCBI lineage: Eukaryota > Metazoa > Arthropoda > Insecta > Lepidoptera > Nymphalidae > Hipparchia > Hipparchia sbordonii. Next base: position 8,234,612 of record CM076102.1, read on the forward strand.
GTATGAAGAAATGATAACAGTGCTCAATCAAATCGAAGCCGTACTTAACAGTCGGCCTCTCTACGTGCTAAGCTCGGATCCTGCTGAACCGACTGCGTTAACACCGTCGCATTTTCTATCAACTTTGCCGCTGGAATTTCTTCCAGCTCCGGACGTAACAGAAGAGCGCGTTAATCTTTTGACTAGGTTTTCTTTATTGGACTCGCTTGTTCAATCTTTTTGGAAGCGATTCAAAACGGAATATTTGCACAATTTGCAAACTAGGGAAAAGTGGAATACGCCAAATAACCCAGTTACAGTAGGGACTATAGTATTAATAATGGTTGAAAATGCGCCTCCACTGCAATGGCCGATCGGAGTTGTTACCCGGGTATTGCCAGGCAAGGATGGAGTCATTCGCGTAGCTCAGGTTCGAACGAAATCCGGGACATACAATAGGCCAGTAGTGAAACTGTGCCCGTTACCGAATCAATGATTTTATTATGTTATTACGTTTAACTTTTACTTATTTATTTTAAGTTTAGTTTATTTATTAGTCTTACGCTAACTTATGCTTAATATAGCTATTAGTTTTCCGCAATATTACGCACACGTATGGTGTAGAGTTTGTTGATAAGTTATTGTCTCTACATTTTTAACTCTACATTTTTATTTTTCCTTTCAATGAAGCGAAGCCTTCATACAGGGGGGGATGTTTAGTCCCAAACGTCATTTATAAGGTCTTTGTAGACAATCGCTTTCTTTTGCTGTCATTTAGACAATCGCACCATATTGAATTCCTTTATTCCTAATTTCATACCGTTCAAAATCACCTCGTATTATATCATTCCATTCATAACTCACTCCGTACCGTTCCTTATCGCCTCCACGTAATCTCTCTTCTCCATTCACCGCCGTTGAATGCACACGTATTTGCATCTTGTACGTACCTACTTACTACCTACCATCGTGCATCGACAATCGTGCATAATTGGTACCGTACGCGTCGCGAAGTTAAAATGTTATGAAGAATTCGTAAATAAGTGATGAACTGACTATAAAAACAATAAATAGAATACGTGGCCACGTCCTGTGTTGTGCTCAAAGACAATTGCAGCGGTTTCGATGCCAGCAGGAAGCAGAAGAAGGAAAGCAGGCGGTCACGTGGTTCTTCAGTAAGTTCCTACCTTATGCCTATCCTAAAAGAGTAACCAAAATAAAGGGGAAACGCAGTTAGAACCATTTTCAATTCAATTACATACAGTCCACTTCTCAAATTCTCACTTTATCTCTTTTCCGCACCCGTTCTTGTGGTGGAGTTCCCCGAAGCTACAAAAATCTACCATGATAAACATGCTAACATCTAAATATAAAATTTTGTAATACTAGAAAAACATTCAAAACTTTTCTTATTTGTGAATTATGAGCATATAAAATTGTACTTAAGTATCTAGTTCTAGCGCGTTTTATATATCCAGATGTCTAATCAGAAATATATCTATTACTAATACGTACTCAATTAGAAATAGTGCTCACATAACGTTTTTAAATAATAAGCAGATATAGTATACATTATTAATGTGATAATTATCTATTTAAAACATTTCCAGAAATACACATTGTATTGTCGTGCCGACGAAATATTATATAAAAAAACCAAACCATACTAATTATATTGTCATCAATATAAATTGTATGATTTAGTTTTTTTATTAATTTGACTAGCTTTATTATAGTGATGTATTTTCTATGTAGTGATGACTTTTCGATTTAGCAAACAAAACATGCGCTTGCAAAGTTATTTACAATTTTAAGTTTGAATGAAACGGGCTCTGAGGTAGCTGCGCAGTTCACTTGGGATGCCGGACTTAACTCCTCAACTCAATGTTACCTCATAAACCGGCTTAGTTAAAAGATGAGCCTATAGTAGTGACTAGCAAACGTCCTGCTGTCGTATACTTTACGGTTTGGTTGCGAGCTCTGGAATATCAAAATGGAACGCTGCCTTTGGAGTCCCAAGACTATTCTACCATTCTTCATATCCTAAGGTCGCCAATCGATCGATAGGTCGGGTAGCACCTGCCGAACGACGTTGACTTTTCCATTCTGCCACCGATCGATTGGCGTGATACCCAGTAAGATGGACAGAGCGATCCCAAACCGGTAGCTACGCATTAAATACAAGCGACACAAGATTGTGTTTTGTGTCGATCCTTGCTGGAAACCTATCTCCAGATGCCATCTATCCGTTGACACAAACTTTGGTCAACGGAATTTATGTGAAAAGTCAGGTAATCTATGGTCTCAGAACTAAGAATGAAAATTAATATAATAATAATATCCAGTGTGAAACTCTGTTTGTCATATTAAGATGACTAATTATTTCTGTTTGTAATAGAATTAACAGAAATCTGAAAGAACCGAATGTGCAAACACTTTAGGAATAAGAATAATATCCAGTGTGAAACTCTGTTTGTCATATTAAGATGGCTAATTATTTCTGTTTGTAATAGATTTAACAGAAATCTGAAAGAACAGAATGTTTTAATACGAGTAAGTGCAATATAATAATTTCTTTTCATATCAATATTAGGATAAGGTAGAAAAATTTACATTAAGATTATTAAACTTAATTATTCATTATTTATTTTAGTGCTCAATGTAATGAAAATATTATTCACATACCTGTGACTATTTTTGTTTTGTAACAGCATGAACTATAAGTATAAAATGTACAAAATAAATAAATAACTAGTGTAGGAATCGTTAGCTGTTTTTTAACTTCTTACTTAATATTATTGAGCTTTTGTTTTTCTTCTGTATTTTGTGATGTATTTTGTAAATAAATTAATATTATTAACCTTAAACATAAGTGAGTAAAATTTTATGTTAAATAATTTTAACATTACTTAACATGGAAAGGATTTAATTTTAATTACTATGTGGCGTAATTGTGGAAAACTGTGATAAATAAATGAAAATAAAATGAAGTTTATTTATTCTTGCACAAATTAAAATTCAAGTAAAACTTTTCTATGATTGAAGAAGGAACTAAAAAAACTTTTATTGCATTTTTGCTACCAATATTGCAATATAAAAATAGTAAATATTAGCTGCTCCGCCCCACAATAAGATTTCATAGGACATTGAAGTAGAAGTAGGCGACCTAGATAAGTCTTACAGCTTTCACATCTGTAACTTATCTAATCTACCTGACAGCATAGGCAGCTGAACTAAGTTTGAATACTAGTGTCTCTATGTGAGCGTCCAACTGAAGCTTATTGATATGCTTCGTGATCGAAGGACAAACCAACAAACAAACACGCTTTCGCATTTTTAATACAATACATATTAGTAAGGATTCTTAGTAAAAACCATAGAAGTAAATAGCTATAGAAGAGCCCATCCAATCAAAACTGTTCAGTTCTACAATCTCAATGACAGCCATTACTGAGCAACCTTCTAGAAACAATTTATGTAGTCCATGTCACAAAAGGAGTCTCTTAGGGGCGGCGCTAGTAGTCACATGTTTGCATAAACATGCGACTACTAGCGCCGCGATAATTAATGTAACTAATACATTTTACATACTATAATTGTATAATTAGTTCCATTAATTATCGCGGGATTTCCTTCGTAACACAGACTTTAGGCCAGTTGGTGCTCTTGAGAAGAAATTGCACCAAGAATTCCAGCCATTTTTCTTGTATGGAAGGAATGGTCCAAGTCAATGGTAAGAAGGTAGGAACTTATTTTTATCAGACACTTCTTGGTCACCATATCTAGTACATTATTGATAAAAGGTTTCCCAAACTCAGTTACTTGCAAAAGCAAAGACTTACCTCAACTTCTTCCAAGGTTTGGGTCCACCTGTAGTTTTCGAGATCACACCCATTCCCAGCATTGGGTTTGAGCTTGCCTTTCTCTTTGGGGTCATCCTCCTCTTCAGGTGCATCAGCCATTTCAACATCAGCAGCTGCTGCATCACCACTTCCATTTTCAGGTTCTGAACACAATGAAAGACATAGTACAGTCGACTTTACTGTTTATATCAAAAGGTTACATTACTCAATGTGGGCTAATTCTGTAGTACACTAAACTTAGTATTTCTACAGTTAATAACATTTTTAAACTGCAACCTGTAAAATTGGATGTAACATCTGTCATATTGATTTTGTTCGTATAAAATGAAGCCTATGTCACCCAGATCATTGTAAAGAAACGATTGACAACTTGTCAAAATCAAAAATTCTGAGGACGGTGGGATTCCAACACACATCGCTCTGGAATCGCGTCCTGAGTGTGTTAACAGTTATACTACGGCCAAATTGAATCACACGTCAGCCACGAAATTAGTAATATTTATCTACTTTTTCAATCAGTTTTATAGCAACTGTTAGCGACATCTAGTAGCGACACATTGCAGTTGTCAATCTACTTTTTCCAAGACACCATATTACAATAGAGCTATTTAAAAAAATCTATTCGGATATTTCCTTTAAGTGTAGGTTAACACTTTAATAAAAAATAATCAAAATCGTAAATAGTCACATACATAAAATATAAACTGCTAAAATCATAACTTTTGGACTTGCTGTAGATGGGTAAAAATATAAAAGAATTGCATTTGAAGCATACATAGTGAGAAAAACAAGATAGCATGAATCCATCTATGCATGTCTACAATAGGAATGCAAATAATGTTCAATATATGGGCATGTGCAAAGTAAACAAGCTGTTTCTGCATTGTATCCAACTTGATAGCATTGGTATCTAAGGTTAACAAAGGCTATGAAGACCCATTAATGTAAGACTAGCTAGCTTTTGCGCACAACTTTGTCCGCATGGAGTTAGGTTTTTTAAAATCCACTGTGAACCCTTTGTTTTTCCTGGATAAAAATCAAAAATAAATCAATTACTTCTCCAATGCTGTGTAAAAAATAACATGCTATCTAACAGGAACTATAGACTTTTTCAAAATAATACTAAAGTCTGATTTTTAATTCGGTGGAATTCTGACACTTGTCATTTTATAAATCGAGCGAGTTATTTGTATGAAAAACAGTATTACCACCTGTAGTTCGATTTTATCCCAAACTATCTGTCAGGCATTTGTCAAAATATCTATGTGCGGCAATTGATATTTATTTTTCTAAGTTTAAATTTGATATCCTTTTTGTGGGATTTTTTAAATTTCTGGTAACATTAAGATACGTCAGAATTCCACGCAATTAAAAATCAGACTATAATAGTAGTCTTGTATGTCACTCTTGAGGTTCTCCACTCTTAAAAAACAAAATCACATTGATCTTTTGATCTGTTGTTGCATGCCTGAAGGATTAACAAACACTTTTGGATTTTGAATATGAGTTAGCATCATCTTACCAGTTTTTTTATCTTTTTCAATATCTTGTTGCAGCTCAGCAGCCTCCTGGTCTGTGAGCTCTTTAACAGAAGCTGGTTCAAAGTCACGAGCCAATCGTTCCTGTTCCTTTTTTTGTTGTATTTCCTTGAGCCTTTTCTCTGTGTCTTCTTTTTCTTTTTTTATCTTATCAGCTTCCTCTTGAGCCTTCTTTGCATGTTTATAGAATGTGTTTTTGACTACCTGTTGACAGTATCTTAATTAAATAATACAGTGTAAAAAGTTTTTCAATGAAAATATTTCACACCTGACACCTCAGAGTGAATGGGCATCTTCTATGCAAGTGTGCACCATACTAGGCTGCATCTTCACTTACCATCAGGTGAGATTGCAGTCAAGGGCTAGTCTATATATTTAATAAAAAAACCCCCCTGACCTATTTTAAGGTCTACAATAGACTGCAATTGGTTGGGTGAAGTGGTTATTTCAAAAGCATCAAAACTGGCATTATAGAGTCTGCTTACACATTTAAACCTCTTTTATTGACTCAATTCAGTTACTTATATGCTGAAATCTATAAACCACACTCTTACGACAGAGTTAAAACGAGACAGATTTGTGTCTCGTTTTAACCTCTGTCTTGAGTCTGAGCTAAGTCAGAGCATGCCTTGTACAACTTAGCATTACTAACCGACTTGAGTCAATAAAATTATCTGTAACCAATTCTAACTTATCTTAAACCATCATGAGTGAGTATGTTTGTCATATAGCAACTGATAGCTTAAATAGCTATAGGATTTTTAACTCACCACTTCCCATTCTCCTGCTTTTCCTCCCGTAAAGAAATCAGTTTTCCTTGCTAAGAAACTGACTATTGTGTCCAGCAACTGAAATACCAATATTTTCTGAATGCTTTTTAATCACATACAGGTACTGAACATAATGAAACACTGTCTTAAATATTTCAAATAAAAATGTTATCTTTAGGTTTGCCCTAGTCCATATTTACCATCAATGAATATTTACCAACATCGTTTACCATAGGTTAAATCTTATTATGTTGTTAGCTATAAAAATATGATAGCCTTTGTCACGCCTTTGTGGTATAAGAAATGTTTAGGATGCTGATACATGTACTTATTGTAAACACTACAAGCACGCCGGAACGATTTATTTTCTAGTACGTTCGAAAACACAATACTTACATCCTTTACACCGCCTTCATGTTGTTGCGCCATGGCCAACAGCATGGAATCAAACCTTTCAGGATCTGTACTCATTTTAGTTAATTATATAGTGCCCTTAATGTTGTGTTAATTAAAATTAACTACTCTGAATGCACTTATTTCTCTTACTTTTCTCACACGTTTCTAGGAAACACCTGACAATAACAAAGCAAAAAAAATATCCTCGCGTGAACCGGCAAAGTTGATGTTGACAACGTTGCACAGATTACTATGATACTACGTATCAGATGGCTCAGTGCCCTACAAATTTTAAACCCTCGAAATCAAGGCCCATGATTGGCTAATGTATCATTTTGGTAAACTGCTATAATGCTGCGTACAGACCGGCCAAACGAACGCCAACGAACGGGTTTCGTTGACCTTCGTTGCTGCAATCTGGACGGCTTAGCGAATGCCAACGATCGCTCGTTGGCGTGTGCCGGCGATCCGAAGCGTGGCGGTAACATCAAAGAAATCGAGCTATTTGATCGAACTCTGTTTGGACGGTCGCCGAAGGCCAACGAACGAACGCTCAGTTGAAGCAAGAGTGCGTAGCGTGTAGACGTCCAATTTGATAATTACTTGGATATTTCTCGCCATTTAGATCATGGAGAAATCATGAAACGATTTGGTATATAAAACTAGCAATTATAATGATGTCGTCGTCGTCCATGATTAAATTGCGAATGAAAGAGAAAAGAACCGGAGTCAAGTGCCAACGAACGTTCGTTCGAGCACTAAATGTATTTGGACGTATTAACGAATTCCAACGAGCGTGCGGAAGCCAACGCTAGCGAACGATAAATATCCATCGTTGGGCGTTCGTTGGGCCGGTCTGTACGCAGCTTAACCAATGGCGTAATAACAATTTTTTTTTCTATTTTTGTCTATGGATTTTTATTTTTGTTATGCAGGTACCATAGGTATGTACCATAGGTATCTACCACAGGTATGTACCGTAGGTATCTACCTATTGCCATCCTTGCCCATAATAATAATTATAGGTTATAATTTATAAAAAATAGGAAATAAAGAAACAAATTTTTTAAAAATATTTGTTTAATTCACTTTGAAATAACATAATACCTATCGCTTTTGTTATACACATTTTTGGAATTTCAGGTAAGTCTTTATGATCTTGTCTAATATACATATACTTATATGTCCTAATTTTGTTTATTAGATACACCCTACACCAATTAAGACGTCATATTTTTAATAATTTGTTTCACGAAACATTTTTCAAATTACAACACACTGGTAAACACATAAGATCCTAAACACTTTTATAATATAAACCATAAAACTTTGTCTTTTCTCACTGTGGAAACTTATAAAAAAAAAGCGTCCTTACACGAATTATTATAACAGGCACATAACACTTGCACTATATTTCAATAAATTGAAATAACAATTGCTATTCTGGGACAGAAATATATGAAAATTAAACTAAAAAAACCAAATACAATAATGATGGCGTCGATTGGGCGTCAGCCATCAGGAGAATCATAGATTACTGTAGATCTATAAATACTTCATACTACATATAGGTACCTAATGTAGATATAGAGATGTCTGTAAAAATTGTCATGCATCATAGTGGAAAAGATTTTGTAAGGCTATGGAAATTTGTATGGGACTGAACTGGCCGTGCAACGTTGACAGCCGATTGTCAATTTTATAGAAAGTAGGTACATACTCTGTGCAACGAATTGTCAATGATAATACAGACCAAACAACATTGGCACAAAATGCCACAAATGCAACATGACCATAAATAATTTCTACTAATTAATTAAGTTAAAATAAAGGGTCAGTTTTTATAATAGGTAAAAATCATTTGGAGCACTCATAAAAATGCAAAGGTTCACTATTAAAAGGTACCTAGGTAGGTACATAGGAGTTATCTAATTAATAATACCTTTACTGGCAACACTAAACTTAGGGATGTCCTGTAAATAATTGTTTTCGGTTATCGATTACCAATTCAAGTCGAATCGGTCATCGAATCATTCGACTACATGTAAAATAATAATACCAGCTATATACACCTACCACGTTTATAAATAAAAAAGACAATTAAGTAAGTACGTATTTATCTGAATGAACTTTAAAAAAATGTATTGCTTGGATAACAAAACCTCCTCTAATCCTAAAATGAAATCTTTACCTATTTATCTACGGTTTTCTTACACAATACCAATTGCACAGCTGAAAAAATAGGAAACCCGAGAAAATCGTTGAATCTACGTAGTTATATTAACTTTAAATTTTTTCAATTTTCTGGAATCCAATTCCATTAAAAGTACAAGGCATATGGTACAGGGTACCTATTTGAAAACAACTTGAAAACAATAATTTGCTGTTTGTCTATGGCAGAGGAAAAGTGAAAGAAGACTGTGTCATTGGAGGTCATGCACTTTATTTTTATTCGTACAAAATAATTGTCTTGATAAACTTATTTTTGTTAGAAATTAATTAAATAGCTAAAGAAATCTCATCTTTTATAGAGTTATGTGTGAATTGGTATGTGTAAATTAATTCTCTTTACTTTAAATGAGTATCCGTACACAATCTAAACTTTGCGAATGTGATTTTGTTTTTCAGGTTTATTTAACGAAAACATAATTATGGCAGACCAGTTTTGTTTACGTTGGAACAACTTCCAGACGAATATAGTGAGTGCGTTAGATTCGTTAAAGTGCTCAGAAGATCTGGTTGATGTAACATTAACTTGTGAAGGCAGAAACATCAAGGCTCACAAAGTTATACTGTCAGCATGCAGCCCGTACTTTAGGAATGTGTTCAAGGTGAATGACTTGGGACATTATAACCTTCACGTTTACTAACACTAATAATATCTGGAAAATATTACCACATCATACTTTGCACTCGACAAGTACTTTTTACAATGAATATTTTTTGTCCTTGGGCTATTAAAAATCCGATAGGGAACATAATGTAATATTTCTTTTCAGGAAAATCCATGCCAACATCCTGTTATAATATTGAAGGATGTTTCTGCTGATGATATTCTTAGCCTTTTGTCCTATATGTACCAAGGAGAAGTATTTATTGAAGAAAGTAAGTTGTCATCATTCTTGCATACAGCAGCTCTCCTTCAAGTCAAAGGTCTTACAGGAGTAACACAGCAGGTCAGTATTTTTGTCATAGCTAACTAAAGAAGAATCTTAAGAAGTTAAACACCCGTCCAAATCATTTAAACATAAATAATAATACACAGTGCATTAGAATAAGCATTACTTAGATTTCGGTTTAGATCACACAAGCCATAATGTAATATTCATTAATCCAGAGACATAAATATATTTGAAATGCTAAAGTTTAACTATTAATAAGTAAATTTTGTTCTGTTATTATCTTTTAGAATGAAAGCTTTTTCTCAAGTGGTGCCACAAATAAACTTTTTAATCAACTTACCATATCATCAAAATCAAATTTTGGGATTGCCCATAAGGAGGCTAAAATTCCTGCCCTCAAGAAAAGACGGAGTAGCACTTCCGACAAGCCTAGTGATGTACCTGTCAATGATGGCACTAAAAAGAGTAAAGTATTAGAAACAAGTGAGATTTATAATAGAAATAATGGTGCCTCAACTGTGAAAGTTGACAATTTATTGTTTGTACCAGAAAACCATGTTGAAAAAAAAACTGAAAACAAAGCTGATCAGCCAGTTACAGCTAATGGAAGAAACCCAGCTACCCAGGTTGGTGTTAAGTTTTGTATATATATTCTACACACACACATACAATGAAATATTTATATTTGTCCAAATATTAGCTCTGGAAAATCATATGGCTTCTGTAGGGTTGTTAATGTTAATATGTATGCAGTGGCGTAATGCCTACCCTGTATCATGCAGGCAAAATTTAGTTATACTAAGTTAGGGGTTTTTTCATTGTAGGTCAATACACAAGATGACATTCCAGTTACGATCAAAACAGAATATGTTGAAGAGAACAGTTCACCAGCTCAAATCCACTCAATCAATATTGATAATGATGATAGTCTTCCAGATTATGAGAACAGTATGCTTGCCAGATCTCTGATTTCAGGTGAGATATTATTATTACAGATTACTACACTATGGTTTATGGGCTAGTTGCGACAGTTTGAAATAGAAATAGAAATAGAAATATTTTTTATTCAAATAAACTTTTACAAGCACTTTTGAACCGTCAATGAATCTACCACTGGTTCGGAATGCCTTTCCCGCCGAGAAGAGCCAGCAAGAAACTCGGCGGTCGCTCTTTTCAAAAAAATAAAATTTGCAGATCACAGATCATGCTGGTTGCTTAGTCAGTATTGATGAGCCAAATTGGTAACTTGTTAGATGAACAACTTGCTGGAGGTCCAAATTTGGCCTTTTCAGTTTCTCCATGCCTCGAAGATCATGTCAAGTATAACTGAAAATATAATAAGAGTAAAAATCTCTTTCTTTTGATTCTCGATTCTCTTAATGTCCAAACTCTACTATTATGTTGAGGAATCTCTGAATCCACCATCACAATCCCAAAAAAACTTCCATTACCCTCAGCAATTGATTATGATGTAATGAGAGATTACGAGCTGACTTCCTCAAATTTATTATTTATTACTTATAAAATATGTAATGATAGTTAATAACCAACCCCTTTTTATTATTTCAGGGATCAACCCTTCAAAAAGTGATGTTTGTGCCAACAATCCAGTTTTAAAAAAAGTATCCAACATGTCAGATATGCATACTATAAGTCGATTGAAAGAGTCAAGCATGGATTCTATGAATTTTTCTAATCCCAGATCCAAGAGTCCAATGAAGTCTGCAACAAATGATGATTCATTAGTGAAGGCAGAAAAGCCATCGCCAAAGTCAGATATGGAGTATGAACCAGAGGTGCTATTGTCAGAACATCAGGATGGAACCGACACAGACTCATATACTCAAGAACAGTCACAAGCCTTGTTGTTACTGGCCGGAATGTCCAATGTGCCTGTGCTGTCGAGCGGCGCTTCAACATCTCAAACTATGTCTTCTCACCAGCAATCCAACCACGCTGCAATATGTGGTGACTGTCCCCACTGTGGTATGAAGTATTCCAACCAATCTGCTCTAAAATATCATGTAAGATTAATGCACTCAGATCTGACAAACCGGCTCTGTTGCTATCTCTGCCCGAGATCGTTCACAATGCGAGAAACATTCAAAGAACACATGTGGGCTAGTCACGGACAGCGAAATTAGTATCCCAGTAAACTGAATGTGCCTTAGATTTATAGAAAAGGAATTTTTTTGTGCCTTCTACAATTTATTATACAATCTTTAGACTACCAAACTGTTAGTCCAGGGAAATTAGACGTGCAAAAGACCATGCAAATGGTCAGGTAGAAGAGTCTATATTTTCTATAAGTGTATTGATATTTTTCTAACAAAATTTCTATCAATTATTAAAATATTTACTATTTCCGATATTTTCCAGCCACAGAAAATTAGCTCAACCAAAATTTGTAAAAAACTCGGTTTTATGCTGGCCTCAATATATTATATACAGTAACATCAGAACGATCTTTTATCTGACCTTTTGCAAGGTAGACTGTGCATTCCCCTGGAGTTATGTTAGGAAAAATAAATTATTATGAATTTAAGTAATATATATTTACACAAATGAGCCTTATGATATTTGTAAGTATGTTAAAAACTATTACCACCATTTATTACTAAATAATTAAAATTGAATAAATTGAAAGTTGTGCTTGCACGTTTCAAGGACAACAAGATCTCTCCCAAAATAGATATTATGTGTTAGTAATGACGGTGCAAAAGCAACAGCTATTTATAGATAGGAACTGCACTTATTGGTGCTCCAAAATGATCTTACAATTTAGGTGTGAACAATTTACTACTATATGAATAGTAACAAAAAACTATTTTTTAATATCTGCTACCGTAAATCAATTGTATGAAATATTGTCCAAAATCCAAATAAGTTGAGATTTTGGAAAATATTGTTTTTGTGAAGTGAGCTAAGACAATATTGATGGTCTTGAAGATAGACATGTTAAGTACAAATTAACTGAGTTTGTACATTTTATTGTATAATGTGTTCCCTTTTCTCGCGCATCCGCACAACTGACGGGTGACGGCTAAAGGCTTTCTAACGGCCACTCTAATGCTAAGATCTATAGAGCGTACTCTGGCTCTGCTCAGACTCAAGATAGAGGTTAAAATGAAACACAAATATGTCTCGTTTAAACTTTATCTTCAGTCTGAGCTGAGTAAGAGTAAAAAAAAAGTAAAAATTTTCAATAATTTATCTATTGAAAAAAGCACATTTCGCTCGTTTTATCTAAAAAAACCTGTGAAGTTTTAAAAAATTTCATAATCTTTTTAAAATTCTATGAGTAGTACTCTTTTTTGAGTTTTCTTTTTAACAACTTAATTCAAAGAGCATGAAATGGTAATTTTTTTTACATTGTACATTTTTGAGATAAAACCTTTTTGCAGCAATGAGCGATTTGTTAAGGCCTGCAATATGATTTCAGTACACTTTGTGTTGTATATGTGGGTATTTAGGAAGGGTAATTTTATTGTAAACTTAGAAACATACTTTTACACGAAAATATTTTCATACATACGATTTTCACTTCTTTTTGAGATTGAGAGTACAAGAAATTTTCAGTATTACACACGGATTATTTTATTTATTAAGTGAAAATAAAAAAAATTAAAGTGACGAACAAACTGATGTGTTCTGAGAATCGGAAAACAGTATTTTTGGTAGACAATAATAAATAATTAATTAAAATGATGGTTCAACATAATGTGGAATAAGTGCTTATTACATTATTGATAGAATTTTGGTAGATTGTGCCAAAATTATAAAATAAATATGTTGTTACATTATACAGATTTTATATATTTTGAGTTACCAAGCTTATTATAATTTTCCACTTTTTCTTCGGTTACTTAATATTATTTTTTGTCTCTTTAGATTTTAGTGAATAGTGTTAAGTACCAATGGATGATGATGATGGACCTATATAAAGATACCTACTTGGAAGATGTTATGGATTAAATTGCATGTAATGTGTGATTTTGTGTAAATGCCATTAGTGAAAAGTAATAAATTATTCAAGAAAGTTTAGTTACTAAGAAACGTGGATTGTAGTAATGTAAGAAAGAATATATTTATAAGTATTTACTTTTCATAGTAGTTAAATATACAGTATGTATAATGTTAAATATTGTTGAGTATTTTATTCGAAAATTTTACAAAATTTATATTTTAAATTATGTTACAAATAAAAGATGCTTCTCAGTTATGTTAATTTTATTCAATATGCCAAGTCACCTGAAATGTATCTGCTATGTTGCAGATGAAATTCATTGTTATCCAAGTACTCGTAATCCACTTGCTCATTGAAACTGTCGATTTCAGCAGCCAAATTAACACAATAATTACGAAAAATTCAGCGAAAAAAAGTTCCAAATAGTAAACATAATATCAATCAACGAAACCTATTTCTGAAATCTGAAATAGATTAAATACCCAAAGCCCCTTATTTTAATGATGGGTAATTTTAAAATATTACGTTACAAAAGTTTTCGTTAGTTTGAGTGCGCTCAGTTACTAAAGCACACTACCTATTTATAAGTAAGTATTTAGAAACTTAAAGATGCTGTTCAGTGTTCAGGCATCGATTACTGTTTATCAGAATTGCAGATCGAATACTTAAAATATCAACCATTTATCAACACAACAAACCCTTACATTTTCATGGGTGAATTTAAATTGGCCGCGCGGCAACAGCTCCTGTTTCATGTTTCGTGGGGAACGTTATTTGAAAATCCTGTATGGATTTTTAGTGCGTAACTAGAATGCATTTTACATTTTAAAACTGTTATTTAGGCAATAGGTATTAATTTTCATAACAGTGACGGTCATCGAAATTCCTATACTTAAGTAGGTAGGTAGGTAGGTACTGGCCTTCTGACCCGGTGACGTAAAGATTTTCACCAACACTCACAGAACATTCTAACCGTATTATATTTTCTGTGAGTATTCGGATCGATTGAGACCATTAGACTAGGTATAGAGTAACTAGAGTCGCTATTGCGTACTAGACGTAGGTACCTATGACGGTAAATGAATTCTGGAGAAATATTTTCTGGCAAATGAGGGGGACCTCGCCGCTCATAAAAAAAGGCTCAACTATTATTACAATATCCTATTAATATTAAAAATGCGAAAGTTTTGGTGTATATGGATGGATGTTTGTTACTCAATCACGCCGCAACGACTGAACCGATTTGGCTGAAATACAGAGATAGATTACAGTCTGGAATAACACATAGGCTACTTTTTATCCCCCAAAATAAGAGAGTCCTGGGAATTAAAAACCTCAATTCACGCGAACGAAGTCGCGGGAATCAATTAGTTTTTATATACGTATTCAATAATACGCAGGTAGATAGGCATTTTTTTTAAAACCGAAAAATAAGCCAGATTAAAAAGTAACTTCGAGCTTTAATCAATCACCCCTAAGGAAGTTCCTACGGGCTCTCGGACTATACTTATGACGTGTTGATATCAACATAAGTAGGTATAAGCACAGGGTAAAGTATCAGTAACTCGACCTATGATGTATATATACCTGGTAAACGTGCAATAATTAATAATGGTGTGGTATCTACTTAGCTCTTACTTAGATTTAGGTAGGTACGGTCAGAAAGTAGATTTTTTTTCTCTATGGTACGGTCTGCTTAAATGCTTAAAACACATAACTAATTGTAGGTTCGAATCCCCAACACAAATATCGTCAGTCATCACTTATATTACCTACTTACTTACTTAGTTTGTCCTAAGTTAGCTTGAAATTCTTTTTCTAAGTGTAGGTACCTACCTAGTATGTTAGTCAACTTAAGGGTAAATACCTACTTAACTAGGTAAACGAAATCACAAGAGTCGGATACAATGTCTACCTAGACATTCGAAATGCAATTGGACTGCGCAGTTGATTGGAATTAAAATGTAGTTGACATAACTGAACTGCAGCCAAACCGCTAACTTTTCAGTCTGGAAAGTCGCAGATTTGCAAATCAAAATGCAGCTCTCCTGTGTAGGTCCTTAGATCAGTCAGTTAGTAAGTTGATAGGTAGGTATTACTTACGACAAGGGTAGGTATATACTAAATTACTAAGTAGTCTGTGATAATACATAATACCTTTGTATTATCACAGTACCTAGGTATGAACCTTCCTTATATTATAATTTCGAAAAAAAATGCATGGTTTAAATAGTTGAAGACATGGAGAGTGATATAAGCGAGACTAGGCTTTTAAAATTCCTCCACGCGAAATAAGTCTCGGGCAAAGCTAGGTTCTGTACCTACTTTAAATAATAATTATTAACGAATATAATTATTGATACTTATTGTATTACTTATGAACCCCGTGTTCACTGGAACTGAATTACACTATGAAATTACCTACCTCTAAGAACATGGTTGTGTTCAACTTTTAATTACCTTCCAGTTACCCACTTAGGTACCGAGCTACTACAAAAATATACGTTAGTAGACTGTCTACTAATACGTATATTTTTGTAGTAGCTCGGTACCTAAGTGGGTAACTGGAAGGTAATTAGAAGTTGAACACAACCATGTTCTTAGAGGTAGGTAATTTCATAAACATGCACTTCGAAGTAAGGAGCGCTGTTTCTGTGACACGAAGTGACGTAGGTATGAAGTGTATAGCTTGTGGATATATGTGAAGGCGTTCGAGGAAGCCCCTTAATGCGGAGACAGCTCCGTTGGGACGCTATTGATCGTCATCCGCCGTCAGTGGCCGAGGCGCCCCTATTGATTTGCCGCAATCTGCATGATAACCCGCCTGGCTTCTCTACTCGATACGATACCATTAGGATACATATCTGAGGGTTCCAAACTATGATAGGTGCTAATAGTCCTTTATAATAAGCTCAAGTCCAATATCAACATCACATAAAACGATGAACAAACTTACGAAAACATTTACTTACTTATTTAACGCATTTTAAATAAAATGTTAATTAAATAGATAATTCGGCTCTAAATTATACACCAACCTATTTAATCACAAAAACGTAAAATGAAAATCTCTACTTTTTGGATTTTATTTTGTTAGCAAATAGTTACTTACTTACTTAAGGTTTTTCTAGGAAACTAATCTTTCAAGATAATTAATGCAAAAAATAGGGTAGGTACCTTGTTTAGTTTGAATTGCGCGCGACGAATGCGTTGGTCGATTCACAGTACCTATTCGTAGTTTGTTTGGCGCCAACACAAAATTCGAATATGGAACAATAAATGATTCGTTACTGAAGTTTTAGTTTTAATTTTTTATTAGCTGCAATGCTACTCTTTGTATTCTTAAAACGTTCGACCATAGTTGTTTGAGTTCGCTTTAACGATGTAGGTAACAAGATAATCAATAGAAATGTTTATTGATCAACGACTGGAAGTGAGGCTGTGTAGAACTACGTAGTACCTAGTCTAGTAACATATACGTTGTTCTGTTTCGTTGTTCCTACCTACATTCAGAGCTTTTGAAATATTCCATATGTCCCTACCTACTTAATTTTTTGTAATTAAAACGCATCAACCTAATAAACTTGTTTAAATAAGTTTTTTTTACAAAAGCAAGTCTGAATAATATATTCAAAGATTAACATTAGAAAGAGATTACGAGTTTCATGCTTTTCATGCAGTTTCTTTCAGGAGTCAATTTTCGTATATAATATTTTGGTAAATTTTTTATCTCTAGTAAGTTAATAAAATTCAAAACATTTCAAAGTTTTCTTAAGTATTTATAAGAATAATAGGCTCACCGTACTAAACTGTAGGGATACATTATCCTTATTCTAGGATATAACCTCTAACTGATAGATAATGCGAGTGAAAAAGTTTGCAATAACGGTCTTTTTGAAGGACGACGGGTGGTGCGTGGTTCGTCGCATAGCTATAATATCGTCTATGTGGGTCAGTGCCGCTTACACGCAATTCGATAAAACTTTGCAACTGCTTATTTCCTGATTACGACGTGTGATTTATTAAAATTGGTACGCGTACTGTGACTTGATCGCTCAATAAAGATCCATACTTTTAAAAAATCGTCAAAGTAATAATCTGAAAAAAGTAGTAGGAGTACCTACTTGGGAAAATCGGAAAATATTTAAACCCAAGGAAAACCTTTGGCCCATTGCAATTGTAAATTATTCTTAGTAAATTAATTCGTAATATTTTAAACTTAAATAAAAGTCTGTAACTATTTCAAAACTACTGAGCAGTTAAGGTGAAAATGTGAAAGATTCAAACTAAATATGCAACGGATTCAGGCATGAAATAATTTTCACTGAAGACTAGCGAAAGTGTGTACTAATTAATAGTGCAAAGTATTGATCAATTGTTTCACCATGGTTCTAAATATAAAATTTCGTGGAGGAAGACAAAGTTCGCGCGCAATACGGGCGCGGGCAGGTAGAGCGGGCGCGGGCAGGCGGGCAGGCGGGCACGCGGCGCGGCGTATCGATTCCGCGGCGCCTTCAGTCGGCGTCCGTCGAGCGCCGCGCTGCGCCGAGTCGCCGGCACCCGGCGAGCGGGCGTCGCCCCTCCCGCGGGCCCGCGCCTCTCCCCGGCCCTCGTTCACTGAATCTCTCGTCGACGCCGGCAAACTCGACCGACCTCTTTTCGCAAGCTAACGTCGCAGCCGTGTCCGTTTCCCGCCGCGAAACTGCGCTCGATCTTTTCGTGACTCTGTTCACCCTGAACTTAATTTAAACTGTTTAAAGATTTCTACATAAAATATAGGGGATTTTGTAAGCGATGTAGGCATTTTATTTCATTTTCTGTAATGCATTTGAAGCTGGCTAGGTAGTTAAGAGGCAGTGAAGTTCGCGCGCGAGTGCGATGCGTGTGAGTGCGCGCGGTTGCGGGCGAGCATGGCCGGGCGCGCTGCCGGCTGCGTAGGCGCGGGCTGCGATGGACTGCTGCAACTACGGCGAGTACCGCGGGCCAGCGTACGGCGCGGGCGCGGGCGCCGGCTGGGAGGGCTACGGCTACGCGCCGCCGCCCTACGCGCCCTACGCGCACGCCTACTACTCGCCGCACGCGCACGATCCCTACATGCGTTACTACCGCTACGATTACCCCGCGCACCACGTGCACCATACTGATCATGCCATGCCCATGGGTTGGTATCGCTAACTACACTAGCGTCGTTTCATTATACTTAAAAAAAGATATTTCTGTAGATGAACACATCTGGATATACTCGTAGATCAAAAGATGTGTAAATCAATGCTATTTTATGTTTTTTTTTTTTTAATTTAAATGTAACAATAAAAATTATAGCTATTTTAAGCGAATTACTACACAAATCATACCCTCGTGGAATAGTGCCAAGAATACTGGCTGCATTTCCGCTATGAATTCCTTTGCGCAAAAAAAAAAAATTAAAATAATGTCTTGATATTTTTTTACATTCAATAGATCTTAATTTATGAATTTATTGAAAGGAAAAAATGTTGTATTAAAATTAATCCAGACCAAAATAAACACTGAAGCTGTTATTATGTTTTTAATTTCTGGTAGATACGTATATATTATAACACGGATATAGCATAAACTTGCTTTATATTGTTCGTAAAATATTTTCCCAGTAGTACCTGAGGGAGACAACTAAAAAATTGCATAACATAATTATCTCTAACATAAGCAAGCCCGACAAGATTTATAGCCTCAATAGCCCAATGTTATAAAGCGGACTAAAAACTGAAAAGATCGATGGTTCAATTCCCAGCGTTGCACTACCCTCATTCCCACTCCTAACACAAGCTTGGAGAGGGGAATATTAGTCAAGTTCAGGTTGTAAATTTTAAGATTGTAGACTCTTAGTAAGTACAATCTTAAACAACAAATCCAAATTTTTCAAAGCAGAATGAAGCTATATTTTCTGCCAGTTTTTGAGAAAAAGAGCCGACGCAAATTCAACAAAATGATTCTATGAGGGTTTCATTTTTTATTAGGATGTAGAACCCCTAAAAAGACTGTGCTAAACTGTCGGGAAAGTTTGTAACTGTTTCGACATTTCTATTGAGAAGGTTTGCAGGTTTCAAAAAGTTTAAAAGTTATGAAAAGCGTCGAGATTTTTAAAGGTTTCATGGTTTGGCAACATCAATAAAATACCTACCTAACTTGTGAAGTCTAAAAAATTACGAGTATGTATCATTAAACCCAACTATTAACGATAATAAAATATTCTTCTGTCAACAATTTAATAATAAAATGTTATTTATACCTGAGATGTCTAGGATGCTTTAGTATTTTTTAGGATATAGCATTTATAAAAAAACTGGAATACTATCTAAGTCATTTAAAATCATCCGTAAATAAAGATTGGTACTTAATGTAACAATGCACAAAGAAAAATCAATTCTCCTTCAGTAACCGTAGGTAATTCCTTGAACGTAATTGAATTACAAGCATAGCCACGGCGTATTCGGTTTTGCAGTTGGTTTAGTTTAATCGTTGAGCGAAGTTTGTTTACCAATA
This sequence comes from Hipparchia sbordonii, assembly GCA_038048805.1. Classification (NCBI taxonomy): domain Eukaryota; kingdom Metazoa; phylum Arthropoda; class Insecta; order Lepidoptera; family Nymphalidae; genus Hipparchia; species Hipparchia sbordonii. The sequence continues at coordinate 8,254,769 of CM076102.1, forward strand.
CGAGAGAGATCGGAATCCGCACGCGTCGCGGGGCGACATTCTGAAGTCTGAACAATGAAGAATGAAGTAAGAATTAATGTTTACGTTTGGGCGGATTTCTCAGCGCCTACGTCACGTGCCGATGGTGGGGAGGGTGGGGAGGGTGGGGCCGCGCTACAGGTGGTCCCCCGCGCGGATTGATTGCCCGCACGGCGCACAGCCACTCTACATATTGACCGGGGCGCTAACACCCGCGTCGCCTCTCGCTATGAACTTTGCACAGGCTACGTGAATACGACCGCGTCTCTTTTCTAACTATGCGGCTATGTATGCGTTATGTGGAACATGAATGCATGCATCTACACGCCTGTTACTACGCCGGTCACTTGTACGTTGCTACATATTATTTTACATGACTGTTAATATACTGGTACTGGACAGACTGCCTCTTTGTAATAACATAATTAAAATTACTTAAAATTTATTGTTATAGAAGTTAACGGGATCATATTATCGACGTAGAGGATTTGATAATTTCATCTTTTGGTCTACTATTAAACTGTTTTATCAAAAAGCAGAAAAAAGTTAAAAGTTTATTTTACAAAAAAAGAAACCTGACAACAATAAGTTCTCATAACAAAGATACGGGAAAGTATACCCCTATATGATATATACGAGTAAACAGCAGGTGTTTCAATCGTAACAGGCTGTCGAAGGGTAGCAAGGATACAAAAACCCTTCGAACAACAAATGCACACCAAGTTATTTTAATACGATCTGAAATATGAAAGTTGTTGTCACATTTAGTTACGTCACAGTCGCATAAACATAATAATGAATATGGAAATAGCATTCTTGTCACGCAATTAGGCGCGAGCTTGACAGAGCAATTCGTATTGTAATTTTTATCATTTACATAAGGGCTCCTTTGAAAAGGAAATAGAAGACAGTGTAGTTAATGTCGGGACATCCTTTCTTATTTTTTACACATAATAATACGTAGCAAAATTTCATACGAAATCGATATCTCATTTAATTTAGTTAATAGATACATTGATTCGATTTATTCAAGAATTCCGTGCAATTCAATTGCTAGAAAAACATTTCTCAAATCGTACGATTTTTCATGCATTGCACATAAAATCAATTTAAGCTTCAGAATCCTAAAAAATCGTATTCAAGTTATGAATCTCGCCTAAATATACTTGTGGAAGTGTAGAAATGACGTGCTCTTTAACAGTTAACTCAAAAATTAATTGAATAGGTACGATAGATATTATGCTGTTATTTTGTAAATCAACACATCTAAAAAATTATCTAATTAATTTTTACCGATAAATTGTTTTTGCGATATAAAATTCAAGTTCGGTTCAATAATAATAATACTAATATGTTTTTATTGAGATTTGATATAATTATGTAGACTAAAAATTGGCTACCAGATGAGAAGAAATGCACAGAGCATACACGTTTTTTGTTCCCCAATAAAGCAGTCTATGTCAGTGTAGCGCCTAAACTCTTGAACGGATCAATTGATCATAGTTGAGTTACAGTTTCAAAACTTTATTCTTGTTGTAGGTATTTACTATAATTATTATCATAACAAAAAATAATAGGCGATGACTCTACTAGTAGTTACTACTGATATTTGCATTGGTATCTAACAATATACGTTTTCTTTCCTGTCAGATTATGGCGCCTATGCACTGAAGGAGGCACGAACGCGACGAGCTTTGGCACGTAGGGAGCTACGCACGCAAACTCCCGCACATATGCCCTTACCGCATACGGTGAGATATGACGATCTGGCGAACAAAATTAGACCTAAATAAACCTAAAAACTAATCGATTTAAGCGGTATCAACTCATAGTACAGTTCTTTTTTCTTTTCACTTCACTTTTCAGTCCATTCGACTTCATGTTCTTACAAGTTTGAATACATTAGAACAGATTTTGATATGAGCTACATATTTCTGTATCTTTGAGAATTCAAAATAAACATTTTGATCGCCAACATAATTATATTTTTTTACCCGATTAAAAAAACTTTTTTAAAATGTAGGTATCTTAAAAATATTGCCCTCGTAATTGAAAACACAGTAAGTTAAATAGAAGTTACATTTAAGTTACTGTGTTTTCAATTACGAGGGCAGAATCCATAGTAAAGTTAATTCTATAATAATTTTTTAAAAGTAGAGTTCATTCATACTGTTATCACTACTATTTTTATCCATTTTTATTTAAAGAAAGAAAGATAGCCAGAACCGGAGCGGCAGTGCACTATACAGTATATTAATAGAATATACTGTATTAATAGAGTCAAGAGCTTCTAATTTTGCTTCAAACCTGTTGCATACACTAGGTACTCATAGTAAACAGTAGTAGTAACATCTTTAGCTAATATTTAGCTGACTCACTTAAAGGCTCAAGGCACTACGAGAGAGTCGAAACAACGCGACACAATAAACAAAATTTTATTTGCCTGCTGTGAATAAAAAATAAAAGGAACCTTGTTTTTTTACTAATTTTAAAGGATCTTTAACAAAAACAAATTGACACATTATTGGAGATAATAATAATTTTTATTTTTACATTAAGTAGGTATAGTAATAGTGGAGTAAAGGTTCACTATTCCGTATTTTAAACGCATTTGCGCCGAAGTCGTTTTTTGTAACATTTCAGGATAGTACTTTTTATTAAAGAAGTTTCAGAGAGTATTTTTTAATAAGATTTCTAAAAGAACACACTACTAACACTTATAGAAACACATCGTTTCGCTACGAATCTGGCGTCTGGTCAAAAAGTGGATTTAAGTTTTTCAATTTCCGCGGGAACTCATTTATTTTCCGGAATAAAATGTGAATATGTTAATCCTGGGTATGAGCGATCTCGATTCCAAATTTTAGCCTAATTGGTATATTCGTTTTGGCGTGAAAGAGTAACTAACATACACACACACGCACATACAAACTTTCGTCGTTATAATATTAGTGTGATTACGAACGAATATCTATTGAGAGAGTGATTCGCTTTTAGTAATAAGTGGTCTCATTAAATTTATTTTTCCTGTAAACTCTCTGCTTGTAATATCTACGAAGTTAGCGGCGTCTACGCAATGCGTAGATGCCTGGTTCGTAGACAGCTACGCTAGCTACATTGGTGAGGCCGGGGTGAATAACTTTGATGCGTGTTTTTCGTAGCGCTTTTACTTTGTTGCTTAGTGATAAACTCATAAGTTAGTATACAATTTTAGATTTATACTTTTTAATAGGTTTTTATAACAAAATAAGATTTGTAAAAAATACCTATGGTACCTAGGTCTAAAAGTTTTACAAGTTACTTTTAGTAATCTGTAAAACTTATAGACCGGTCAAACTGAGCTCGATGTTATTCTTGCGAATCGTCCGATGTTATTCTTGCGAATCGTCTACGGCAATGTGACCACAAAACATATTATTACAATAAGGTATTCGGGTCATTCCGATATAATTATGTAGTCGGTTCTTGATAGGCATTTTTCGTAATAAAAAAGAAACGTATGCCAAAACAACAACAAACGTTTTCTAACATTACTTAGTTTCACTAATTACTGTCTCATTTTGTCTCGTTGAAATATTATTATAGCGGTGCGCGCCGTCCATTCCAAATATAGGTCAGTGTCAAAGGACACTACATTTCTACTGTCCACGCCGCGTAACTTATCTCGTTCCCTTCCATTATAAGCCCTACGCATAACACAATAAGGCTGACTTTAATGAAATAGACATTAATCCGTAACTTTTCTGTATGAATTAGTTTCCGCTTTCAACTCTATTAACGGTCATGCATAACAATTTTAGGAAAAGTTTTTCTTACCAAGAATAATGCGTGGTGTAAGAGTCAGATGAAAGTACAGTGGATTTTGGCTATAACAACGATGAAGGGACCACTGTTATTTCGTCGTTACATCCGGATGTCGTTACAAGCAAAGGCAAAAAGCACTCTAATATTTTATCACGGTTTTTCCACATCGTAGATATTGTTGAATGCGAAACTTTGTATTCTTTGCACAAATCAGCATTGTTTGCACCATTTTTCAATTTTGAAATGATTTCCGCGTTTTCTTTAACAGTAAACGTGCGTCTAGGAGCCATACTTATTCAAAAGTACACAGTTGCTACTCTGAATACCAATTTGCACGCTTACATACCTAATTACCTAGCTAATATTTATAAAAAAAAAGTAAAGATTGCTGACCATCTGTATGGATGTAAACAAAAGATAAGAAAGCTCTTTTGTGTCTTTGGCGGCCGACTCCGGTCGCAACATCTGCTTGGGATTTCCAAGAATTTATTAAAAACTATTCAATAAAAACAGTCGCTACACCCGAACTCGACGTTACATCCAAAGTCGCTATAGCCATATGTTTGTACATACTAAAGTATGCTTTAATTCAAGGGACTGAGATTTAACGTCGCTATAGACAAATGGTCGCTACAACCAAGGTCGTAATAAATAAAATCCACTGTATCTACATTTTCTCAATTTTACAGAAGGGTAAAAAATAGGATGATTTGCGTCTTCAATCTTTACCAGTTATTTAATAGAACAATACACACATTTAATAGAACAATACAGTTATTTAATAGTACAATTGACGAAAAAATATATATACGAGTATTTATTTATTGAAAAGTCAAAATTATTCATTTTTATATAGGTTTACGCTTACATACATATTTTTTGAAAAAATATATAAACTGTCATATATATTTTTTCGAAAAATCGGTTGACATACGTCAGTGCGGCCCTTATTTTTTTACTTCTTTTGTTATCGTACTTAAATACGTTAGGGTTCGTATGATATTGTGAAATGAAAAAAATTCTTACTATTAAAAATATTGTTCTTGCAAATACGCTCATAGTCCTAACTGGTAGTAAGATAATTAAAACTAATTTAGCGGTACTCATATTATGTTTTTCTGGTTCTAGTGAAAGTGGTTATTATACAATAATTTATTTTTGGAATTTTTGATATATTGAATATATCGTTACGTCGTTTTGGTAGTTCATAAAGAACCACATTGTGACCCGTTTTATAAAAAAAAAACGATTTTTGAATTTTTTGGAGATACGTCCATTTGGCTCTTAAACCGCGAATTATAGATTTAGATCTGATTGGGTTAGATCGCCGATTTAATTTTTTGTTGTGTAGTTGAGGACACCAAATCAATTACTATATCAGTCATTTGTTCATAACTATCATTAAACAAGACGTAGTCATTTCTCCAAGTAAACAGGAGGTCAACCATGAGTTCAACATTGTTTGTTTATGTACCTTCATTGATTATTTATTTATTATACGTGTTATTTGTGTGCTTTAATTTAATTAGTAAAACAAGTAAGTCTAGTACATAAGTACATATTGCCTCACAAGGTGTTCAAGGATTATTTTAAAAGATATGGTCACTGCAATTAAACACGAAGTTTATCATAACTGATATTTGGGAATGCGGAAGCGGAGTCAGTGAGTGGTATTATTACGGTATTATATTAAGAGACAAGCGAGTTACAAAGGTGCTAATGAGGGCGGCGGGAGTCACAGGGGTGCAGCAGAGCCGCGGGGGGAGACGCTGGTGGCCCATGAAAGCTGTCAGCGGTTGATTTTTCCGAGTGTCGTGGGCGCGCTGATCGATAAGTCACGTGGTTTGCGCCGCTCGCCGGTTGCCGCTCGATAGTTAGCCTCCGCAAATCTCCCGCCACTACTCTAATGTACCGAATGACTAGTTTTCAGCGGTCGAGGTATTGCGTAATGACTTGCAGCCTTGCTAATATACGTTACAAGTAACTAACGAAAATTCAGCATTGTAAGTTATTAATAACACAGAAAATCAAAATATAATTTTTACCTACTTTTCTTATGAAAGAACTTTATAATATTCATATACTTCGAGATGTTTGCCGCGTTTTGTGTGGTAAAAAGTTTCACTTCACAGTAGTAAACGATTTAATGCGAAACTTGGCAATATTATTATTACTTGATAATGAAACTTTGATGATGTATCCTTATTTATTAATTTGCCACAATGCATATTTTAATATTATGAGTTATAAAATATTTAAATCGTAATAATTGAATTTTAAGAATAATAATATTAATATTTTAACTTAAATGAAAAATAGAACAATATTTACTCCCAACTACAAAAAAGGAATTAATAAAGTGTCAAAAATATAATTTTAATTTCGAACGAAAATTTTTGAAAAGCACATAGTACATTTTGAAGTGTATTCTTCGAATACAGAAAAATTCAGTATTTTACAAATGATGTCGAAAAAAGTAATCTAAATACTTCCGAGTAAAATAATTCCCATTTATGATTTATAATAGTAAACTAATTCCGATTTACGACAACGACAACAAGTTTACTACAAGTGGATAGTTTCCTCTACCGCAGCACAACGGCTTATAAACTAAACTGTATAATAAAAGTAAATGGGCTCGTAAGAAGCTGCAGGGATTTTCCAAGATGTGAGGGATGCAGTACTGCAACGCAGAAGTGCAGAGGGAGTGACGGACATCGATCGAGCCGCGACGCCCCACCCCACATCCAGCTAAACGTTATCTTGTACATACGTACATTACATACCGTTTTATATACACGGCTATAGTGGATATCTAATCGTTTGTATTTATAAATAGCAAGTACACAGATATCATGTTTACATAACAAGCCTTGTCGATCGCGCACGCTGTTGACGGGTCTGGATTGTTCCCGTTCGGAATAATTCGTTACAGTCGTTGTTTTGATATAACGGTTCAAAAATTTAAAATATAAATGAAAAATCTTGATTAAATTGAATGTTTTTATGCCTAAATACTTATTGTTTCTTTCTATTATTTATAATTGGCTTGTTTATAACTCGGTTATATATTTGAAGTAGACTATATTGCAAACTCTGCTTATCAATTTTAAACTTTACGGTAACTTTATGGTATATGAATTTCTCCTGTAATGCAGAAAATATATATATCCCATTTAAAGATTTTCTTTAAAATTGTCTTTCTACCAGTGCACTCCATATATATTCATAGTTGTTTTAGCACATATAAATCTTCATTTTTATAAAAGGCTGTGATACTTATTAAAAATTTCAGCCCTACCAGTAAGTTTTATTTATTTTGTGTGAGCAGATTAATAATCTCTTAATAAGTGAAGAAGAGTAAGAGATTGACTAAACGTAATTTATAGTAGTTTAGATGTGTTACTAGAGTCTATAAATAAATCATAAATGTGCGGTTCATGCAACGGTAACTAAGCAAACTTTGACATAGATTATTATGTGCTACGAGTAAGTTTATGTTATCGATTATACCTTTATGCCATACCTTTTATGTTTTTAGCTTAAACCGGTAGGCGGTTGTTATGTATAATATAAATTTTTACCGCCATTACCAGTATAAGAACTACTTCCTATATTCTTTAAAAAAAATATATAATCCTAATATTTTTTAGGAGCCATTTAGAAGGATAGTTTTTAATGAATATTGGATTGCTAGACCATCAGGATATTATAATCAAATTAGAGCCAAAAAATAAAATTCACATTTTTTTCAGCAGATTTAAATCTAGTACTTTGAAATAAAAAATATTTTTTTTTTACATTTAAGTAAATAATTTAAATTTTATTATACAATAAAAAAAGAAATTTTGAATTAATAAAGTAATTTTTTCCGTGTGAATTTAGATTTTCAAAAATCATTTAAAAACTTATTGTTTCATAGGAAAAGGTAATTAGATCATAAAGTAATCTATACTATACTACTATAAGCCTACTAAATATAGTATGCCAATTTCACGCGAATTGCTCTAAGCTCTAAACTATACCCAAACTCCAATTTTTTAGTACACTTTTTGTTCACTTGTAGTCCGTTTGTAGGACACCGCCAATTGTAGAGACCGTTTGTCACTCGTGAATCTCTGTGGTTCATCGAACATATTATACGATTTGAGATTTCGTTAGCTTCGTATCATGCAAAACAACCGTATAAAAAGTTGACTTTAGGCTTTTATAAGGACTTTAAAACCGAAGAATTTTATCCTTGCTATGATTAAAGGATCTAATTAAATATAGTCAATCTTTCTCAAAGTTTTTATACTAGCACAAAAGTTCCTGATCTATTCCTTTGTGAGAACCCTTGAAATGCTCATAGAACTACAAAAGTCAGGTCACACGTCCACTTACTTCTATGTGGTTAATATAATTCTTTGAATGTATCAGTAGTTCTAGTTTCCTTTAATTGGTTCACCTTTAAATTAATTTGTTTAAAAATGATCGTCACAATTATTTTATAGGCTTTATTTCCATTTAACGGCATGCAAATTAGTCTGTTAAAAGAATACTACTTTTTTTTACCTTTTAAAATAATATTATCAAGAAGTTTTTGAACTTACAAATCATGGCGTAAAATTTTAAAACTTTACTTATAGTTATTATCTTACGTTTTATAACATAGGAAGTCAGTTGTTGTGTAATTTAATTTTACCGAAATTTTTAATACTATATGAATATCGCCACGTCATATACTCGTAACTATTTTTTTAAGTTTAATACTAGTATTTTACAGATCTATTTACACCATACACTTCTGCATATTTATGCGATACTCTCACTTATTCGGTACATTATAATTACATTTTATGAACACTTTATAGTTTTGTATGTTATAAAAGCTACAACCAAAGGCTACAACTAATAAATTCTAATTCAGACTAAAAAGGTTTCAGTGTAGAATAACGTAAAAACAAATTGAGACAAAGTACCTATTAGCAAAGAGTACCACCATACCATACCACAATAATTGAGTACGTTCTTTGGTTTGAGTGCGTTAATTTTATGGAATCGATAGTCAGTTTTCAGTCATCCGTTCCCTTCAGGCCTGAATCGATATTGGCGAAACCTTTTTCCTAACAAGTATACACTTACAATTAAAAATTGTTTTGTAGTTGGTTTTTTACTGATACTTATCCTTTTTTAGCTTTAGCTTTAGCTTAGCAAATAAAAATATCTTTATCTTTATCAGCTTTTTTATACTTGCAATAAACAAAAACTTACACTAGCTGCTTCTAAATATCAATTTTCAATTTCTAACTTGATTGTGATATAAACCCGTTTGTCGCCGTCAGTTCACACCTAACTAAATCAATACCTGTAGTCAACAGGCGGAACTCTCACTCGAATCGACTCTTACGAAGTCGCAGTCAAAAGGTATATTATGCTCGTAAATGCTTAAGGGTTAGCGTTCACTGAACAGCAAAATGCTCAAGCTTGCCCATCCATGTTCTTTGCAGTCTGAGCACTGAGCATAACAATCTGCAAAATAAACTTAGCGGCCGCAGCGGACACGCAAGCACCCACAACACTCCTCGAATCATCTAGCGAATGCTCACGTGCGCTATTATCACTTAAGAAAATATTTGTTCAATATTTTTATACATATTGTGGAGCGGCGGACGCCGGTGAGCGGTTGCATAAATACACGAGCCCCACAAAGGTTTCTCTTGCACACAAGCAAACATTATCAAAATGCTGCGTGCCACATCGCACACGCACACAATGTCTGCGCACTCAGTCTTGCTGCCGCTGCGGAGAATTTTTCTCGCGTATATTTTGTCATCTAATTACTATGAATTGGCACAAAATAAATAAATCAATAAAGCAAAAAAGCAATATTTCCATTTTAAAGACCGAATTACTGAATGTAGAGCGCACTCGATGAACATGTTCGTACACAAATATACCGCATTGTATGTTTACAAAAGTTACGCACAGTGTTATCAGTGGAAGCCGAGACAAAGGCATCTGGTTAACAGTATTCTTATTATTGAAGTTCTGGACAAAATGCTTGCAAACATAAATGTGTGCCACACTATTTTAGTGAAATTATACCTCATGTTATTTTGAACTCTATTTAAGCTGTTATTTAGTTAATTAGGTTCATTTTTTATTAATAAAAATTGCTCGAGAATTTTGCTGCTCGGTGTGTGCTGACCTTGAAGAAGAGAGATACTATTTATGATTTAATATTGTTTTTGTTTTATTAACAGCCACCATTAGAATGTGGAATAAATGGACGTGGGTCAGCGTACTGCGAACCACAGATGTGGCCATCTTATCAGGTAATCTTATTTAACCTATATAAACCGTAAACGGTTAATTTATACATTTCAAACTTATTATAGTCTACTATGTTTTTCTAAGATAAGTCCAAGGGTAGATGGCCATAGTCTTCTTAAAGTAAAATAATAACTAATAGTTATAGTAAAATAATAATAAATAGGTAAAAAAAAATTATAATAAAACTTCATACATGAAGCAACGATTTTATACATACAGAATAATTTTACTCGTTGCCATCAACCACATCTAAATTATTTTCTCAAGCTCCCCTTAACTAATGTCATTTTTAAAAGGATATCTCTGATAATTTGTTGAATACAGACATTAATTAATGTAAATGTGAAGGTTAGTAAAATAAATAAGTGATTTTACAGATGGGAATGTTAGGAAGTGGAGGCTGGGGTGGAACAAGCGCCGTGAGTAACTCATGGGCTTCTCGAAGTCTGTGTTCCCGTGAACCTATACGATACGCTTCTGATTGTCGTCTAATGAAAGTAAGTTCTGCAATAAACCATTTTCATATTGACGCCCAGTAACACCTATTTTACAGATAACTGTTTGGATTTGTTACATCGCCTTCCTCCAGGCTACCGTTAAAGGTTCAGCAGTTAAAGGTGCAAACTTAAAACTGAAATGTCGCTACTTCTATTCCCACCACTATTTTTGTATCCACTCCGCTTTAATATAAGCTTTCCGCTTATTTGGAAAGTGGGCATCTTTGGCCTCTTTATTTGGATCTGATATAGTGTGTGTAAACTATTTAATTAAGCATTTAATTCCTTCGCATTTCAGAACTCGAGTCTACATCCCCCGAATCTTATTTGTGCTCAGGATGGGAGGTCTACACCTTATCCTACATACGAGGATTCACATTACAACGGGGAAAATGGAGTGAAACAAAGCAACATGCAAGAGTTTTCTGGACGAATCATCACTCCTTCGGAAGCAGCTCGACCGGCACGTGAGCATTCAATCCAAGAGCAGCGACGTTCTCCTGAAGAGAAGCGGCCACCGGTCGTACCCCTCCCAGCTTTTCAGCAAGCCTTTGGCTCTACTGAAATCGGTAAATTTGCTGAGGCGTTCAGCCGCGCTGAGGTCGCGCACGAAACGGAGGATTCCTCCGATAATTTCATGTTCGAATCGTTCCACGACTGGGACGGTCCGCCCGAACTGCAATGGACCTCGCAGCCTGCATCCCGGGAAATCAAATGTGAAGACAACTTTTGAGGATGTCTTCATGCTAGTGCTAATTTAGGGCGATTTCGCCTTATAGGTAAAATTAGATATTTTTTAGTTCCACCACCACGTTGCCAAAATGAAGTAGCTCGATGTTACCCCGACATCATAGAACTAGGATGTGATACCAAGTTTTTTAAAGTGTACGAAGTCAACTGAAATAGTGGGGGTGACTTTAAATACATAATATACATATGATATAATATTATATTAAAGAAAAAAATAGTTATTCCCTTTACCTAGTTTTAGGCAGACCTTACGAGATAAGAGGATTAACCGTTAGTGTGGGATGAGGGAACGTAGGTAGGTATGGCAATTAGATGAAAAAAATGAATCAAGATTCAATGTGCCTTTAATCCAAGAGCCCGGCCGCATCGCGCGGCGTCCTCTGCCCCGACCCAACTTGCTACGGATGTCGATATCATAATTACAATAGCAATTTTAGGGACCAACGTTTAGACAAATATACACGACCCTGTCGCGTACACGACCTATGCGCAATAAGCTCAACGAAACGAAAGGTTCGGTCAGGGAGTTTAACGAAATTTTTAGGAACCCTAGCTGAAAAGTTATGACTACTGGATGCAGATAATGGATCTGTCGTAAAAATAAAACGCAAATATTAATATAATAAGTAATTTGATAAATCATAAATATAACTAAACGAGATTACAGCGGTTATTAGTCTATTGGTTTATATAAAGTAAAGATGAACAATTCCTCAATAAAATGAAATTAGAAATATTAACTATAATAATATAGAATAGGTTAGGTAGTGCATTATTTATCCGACAAAGATCTAGGTTTAATTATAATAAGTTAATTACTTTGTGATTAATAAATTATGTAGTAAAGCCTACAACCTACTACTATATACTACTAGTATATTCAACCTGCACAGTCAGGTTAGGGCCGTCACCATCGTTCATTGCCAGACTTATACTGCTGTATATATGTCTGCTCCACACGCTGTGGTCTTGCGCCTCTGGTATCCAGTGGATCTTTGCGACTCATATGACGTCGGTCTAGGTACTTAGTTGGGGTCTGCCACCACTGCGCTTTCGCGGTGGTGTGAGGACGCTATTCCAGCACCACCTTGTCTGGAACCTTAATGCCCATTGGTTTTTCGAACTACACTTCGACCAGCCTAAGGTACTTATTCCATAGTAATTAATGTAGGGTTGAATATTTTCAACTGTCCCTTAACGAGTAAAATATTAAGACTTGAGTTCAATTTTCTTTCAGATCTTAAAGTTAATTAGGGCGCACCCTGAGTTGGTGGATTCGCCTTTTACAATTTTTAATTATACATAAATTTAAAAATTAGGAAATTTCCTTCAAGTATAGGTAAACAGTTAAATAAAAATATAAAAGTTAACTATATTCCATATGTAAGTATGATTTGGGATTTGTATTAGAATATCCCATAATTGATTTTCCTTTAAACTTTATAGAGCCTTTTAATAAACTTTAGCAAAGGGGCATCAAAGGCGCCGCGCGGAATCGTAATTATTAAATAACCTTTGAAAATTATTAATGAATAAAATAATGAAAATCGTGTAACTATATTTAGGTAGTTAAATTTTTAAAGAGATTACTTATGAATAAGACAGCTTTTTGAGAAAATTGCTAGGGTCCAATGAATTTGAGATAAAATACCGATCGTGGTTTTGAATAACAAAGTTATGATTTCTAACTTCTTGCTGTTTAATTGCATTTGACGCAACGATCTCTCATGTTTTAATGGATCACGGTTGATTTAGAGCTACATAATGTAAACTCTTGGTTTATCAAAATTGGACCTATCATTTCTTTCGAAACGAGCTTTGATTAAAATATATTGCCAAATGAAAAGTCAATTTAATATCATTTAATTTATTGTTTTATCTGTGATAATTAATGACTTTATGTTTTTGTTTCTTGTTTTTTTAATACTTATGAAAGAAGTTGTGTTTTTTATTAATATTATAATTTAGATAATATACCTATACCATGAATTCTTTTCCCATTTAAGTGAGTTTTTAAGTGATTTTTTCGGTCCTGCGTACTAGGCATCAGCAGCGTTACTTAAATAATTAAGTATGTTCCAACTTGCTATTTAACCTAGCTATTAACTTTAAGAGGGAGTTGTACGTCAGGCAATTATCAGTAAAGTTACGGCTAAATGTTTTGATCACAAAAAAAAAATTACACGCAAGTCAGAGTTCTTTAACTTTTTACCATTTGTCTTAAACAAACTCTTCTGAACCATTGAAGCCCGAATATTATCAAACAACTTTGCTTATTGGTAGACTAACATAAATTTAAACTAACTTTACATTAACTGCCTGATGTGCAATGCACTCATATGGGTCAGTATTACTCTTTTCTACTTTTTGAACAATATTGTTAAATATGTAGAGACTAGTATGATTTTTCTTGACTCAAAATGCAGAGAGTTCTTCAGCATAAAAATTACTTACCAGTCTACTTTGTCATACCTCAAAAAATAAAGTTAACAGCTGCTGCTACCTATGCTAGCTTTTTTGTCAAAAATCATAGATTCTGTCTTCTTATGACATTTAAATGTTTAGAATTTATATAAAATAAAACATAAACTTCCATTGGTCTTCATTTTTATGAAAGGAATCTATGTATGTGTGTCTGTATCTGAACCTCTTTCGACAAATCAGCAAAATTAAAGGAGTGCCTTATGTAATTATTAAAATATGAAATTAGGTGGAAGAATTTTATTCTAGTCTAATTTGATGGAACACCATATAGTTGATAGCATAATGAAACCTCTTTTAAACCGAGAATTTCATTAATGTGTAGATGTGATAATAAACTTATTTAAAGTTATTTAACAATATACATGTAATAGCGAACGTAATATATTTAAAATATTATAAAACTTAGTCAACGTGTGCGCTAACTTTATATACCATAGATATATACAAAGTAATTTGTTATATAATGAGTTTAATTTGTGTGAATATTTATAGAGTTATGAGATTAATCTTTAATTTGTGTTGTGTTATTATTTTAATGGAACCTATTGATTGAATAGGTATAGAAGTGTTACGTTGATGGCATCTAGATATTTACGTTGCATAACTGTAAATGTTCGAGATCCTATGAGAAATTTTAAGGTGTTGCTTAAAATCTGAATGTTTGCAAGGTAGTTCGTCTATGTTACCTGAGAATAATGGAGTAGACCTGTCAGTGATATCATTGTATTGATTGAATACTTGTTTACGCACAGAGGTGCTAATGTAAGTTCCAGTCTGCCATACTCGGAAGGAAAGTTGAAGAGCCATAATATTATGAACTTTCAGAATTTTATCAAACATCTCCTCAAAGTTTCCTGCAGGCTCTCGTGTTTGAAATAATTACCTAGATTATAGTCAAAATTGAATTTTAGTCAGTTTTCAGCACATAAAATCTACTATGAAATTTAGTCTTAACATTTGATAAATGGTAGTCTCATTATATAATAATAATTCTCTGTATTATTTTACCGATCTTTATTTTGAGATCAGAATATAATCATCTATTTAAAACTAACTCCAAGATTAATTTAATACAATTTGAGTGTCTTCAAGGTAGTAAATAAGCATTTTATAAGCAAGCGCGCTCCAAGTTAGTCTTCATCATTTCTATCTATAAGGCATGATAGATATCAACCGCTAGGCTATCATGTAATAAAAATTTGAAAAAATTGAATTAAGTCTCAAGATACATTATTAATAATGGGACGTACCTAAAATTTTATTTATACCGACTTTATTGTGCTGTGGTATTGGTAGTTGCATATAGAAAACGACACAACTAAACAAAGCTCTGATAAACCTGTCTAGCTTTCATATCATACCTACAAAACTTTACCCTTTATTCATCTTCTTCCTCACTTTCACTAAACTATTAATAATTTTCGTCGTCATAACTAGAAAAATGAATTTTTATACAAAGTTTCATCCCTTTTAAAGATGGGATTTCCGAAAATCCTTTCTTATTGAGTGCCTATTTCAAAAAGAAAAATAAGAATAAAATGATGATGGTGAAAAAAAAAACTGTCATTTCAAGTTTCTGACCTCAGTGGTTTAGGCTGTGCGTTGATAAATTAGGCAGTCGGTCAGTCATTCTTCGTATTTATGAATATCAATTTAATCATTTACTTACTAGTCAGAATTTTTTCTTAATTATTTTTGCTACGTACATTTTTCATCATATTTTTGTAATCGACACTAGGAACTGATTTTACAAAATGATTTCTTTTTGCAATTCTTTTTCCTAATTGTATTACTAATACCTATAGCTTACCCGAATGTAGGATGTCTAAAATTTTCAGTATGATACGTTAAAATTTTTAAATAATTTTTTATTTCAAATTGCATAATTTATATACCTACATGTAACTAATTGGAAACAATGAATATAGTGGGTGTATTCTTTTTTGTTTTGTATAAATCATAGTTGATTCCTTCCACGATTTAATAATTTACATAATTATATCATTAACTTAAAAATTCTGGGTGATGCAGATTTTAAATAGATATATTATAATTTAAAAGTTACATTATTTAAAATGTAGTCTGTGCCACATACTATAATGTATATACAATATACATTTCCTTAGATAGACGTATTGTTATTTATTTAAGTTAAGGACTTTATAATTTTTACTGTAGTGTTGTACAGAACGTATTTTCTAATATTATAAGTATTTCACATTATATAGAGCTTCCCGTTTGACTATCCTACAGTTTCGTCATCATCAGAGTTAGTATCACTAATTATTCCAACTATCATTATAGTTTTCGCATAAATTCCGGCATTTAGGGTTAGGAGCGTCACTTTAGTTTTAGTACTCGTAACTGTTTGTGGTGGTCGTATGTATTTGTGACAGTTGAAATAAGTACCTATCTATTTATTAAAAATAACGTTGTAACAGTACAAAAGAATATTAGACATAATATTGCTTCAATCGATATTAATTTGCTTGGATGATCTTAAGATATATGTATAAGAATCAAAGTATTATGTTATATTTTAAATGCCAAAGTGTTGTATTGTTAATTGGTTCATCTTTCGATCACACAGCAATGACAGGGCAACGGATTGACATTTATGCGTGGATATATCTAAAGACCTAGGGAGTGACAAATGATATAACCAAAGAGAACCAAGAGAGTCGCAGGAAAAATTAGTTAATAAATAAAGGTGAAGAATTTTTATTACTAACAATTACAATTTTTTGTTATTATTGTTGCATAATTTGATTAATTTGATTTACTGTTGCATTTTTTTATTTTGTTATACTTCTTATTTTTCCCTATAATATTTTTTGTGTGATATGAACCTACAAGTACTTATGATCCAAACTGGTAGTTTTATAGAAGACAACTTAGAACAGAATGTTTACTATACTCTCTCTAGTTGATATCATTATTGTAAATATTTAATTATGTTCCAAATGTTCATTCATATCAATTTAGAGAAACTGTTTTAAAAGCAAATTGTAAGATTTTAAATTCAAATTCACTAACATGTTTGATTTAGGGACGTCGATGTACAACAAATAAACTCATTTTACTGAATTCGTATCGTTCTTTTATTTCAAAATACGCTTTATTATAATGGGAACTGGTAAGATAAGTCAAATTCAGCAATAATCACATACTAATTTGTAAGAAATCCAAGTCCTTCTTTTACAAATTTCTTACATAATCCTATGTAATTAGAGTTCATTCGTTCAACTTATTTTCTTCATCTCAACTTATCGCTGGCCAAATACTAAATATGTACAAATCTTCAAGAAGGAGAGGAGAAGGGTTTAGGCCTAACACGGAGGCCAAGTGCGGATTGGTAGACTTCAGACACCTTTGTGAACATTATAGAGAATTCGCAGGCAGTTTTCACGATTTTCTTCTTCACAGTTAAAATTCACATATTCCGACCGAAAAACCGAACCTCCCTCCGAAATGGAGGTGAATATATTCACCACTGAGAGGAATAATAATAACATAGAAAATAGAGAACTGTTAGTATGTCCGTTACGCGTCTGCTGCTATTCCCAGTTATGTAAATAAATCACTGGCAGAGATTTGAAGTTTTTTGCTAAATAAAAGAGCTCCACAAATACATTTTATATTTATTCATAAGCAATAAAAAGTAATTTCCGTATGAGTCACAAAGTTAAACATAACATAATTGAACATAATGTACCTACACAATTCACCATTAAATGAAATCGGACCTTATTTCGGAATAAAGTTACAACAACATATTTATTAACAAATAAAATATAAAACTTTTGTCAAACTACTAAAAAGACGCATTTTGTGTATAATAAAAACAAACATCAGTGCACTAAGCGTAATAGCGTAAAGGCACTTTAAATTTAGGCATTTCAACAAAAAAGGTTTGAATATTAATCAAATCAAACAACAGCCTATTTTGTAGAGCATAACCTGCAGTCAGCAAATTAAATTAACTATAAAGTGTTCCACAATTGCTATGTTTTTGAATGTATACGGCGCATAAGGTGCATCTTTAAAGTAGTTTTTCAAATAATATTTATATGATAATGAAGGAAATATAAGAACTGAATTTAGTGGCAATTTAAAGTTTAAATTATAACAGTATAATTCTTATAATAACATTAGTTACATTCGTATTTTACTTCAATAAGTCTTTCTAAATATTCATTCATTTTCCTACATTACTTTCAAATGTCATTGAAGTATGAAATACAATCGCAATTAATGAGCTCATTCTTCATTCCATTATTCACTCATATTTGTTTATTCATTTTATTAATTATATTTTCTTAGTATAACAATATCTATAAATTGATTGTATAAGTTCGTAATTATTAAATTCGAATATTTTAACATATGTATATTAATAAACAGGTTTTATTTTAATTAATCATAAAACAATTATGGAACTGATACTTTAAATTTGAAATATAATTGAAATATGTATTTATGTGTGTTAATAATAATAAATAATTACAATATCTACACAGTATTAATACATACCTAATATACAATAATATTCGAAATTAGTGTAAAACGTTCAATATATTATTAAAATCACAATACAACTTGTAAACTGAACAGGCGATTCTAAGTCGGTGATATGTTTTAACTTATAGTACTTATAATACCCACGTAAAAATACAAAAATAAGCTTCAAAAACATGACCATAAGGTTAGAATCAAATGACTGACAATTCTAACATTATAAATATTGTTAAACATCTGTTTAACTGTACTGAAATAAAAATTTAACTCACATTTTTTACTTCCAGTCATTAGGTCTTTAAAATTCAATATTTTAAATAATAAAGGATATATTGAATGATTTTTATGATACGATAATATAAATAATAAGCTACTTATTGCGTAACTATTATGCTAGCATAATTGAAAAACACTAATAAGATACCTACGAGCCTCGCATACCCGTCTACTGTTCAGTTTACAGTATAACCATGATTTTAAATAACAACTTCACAATTAATTATCTCTACATTAACAAAACAACCTTTTTTCTATTTCTCAATTGTTAAATAAAAATAAACCGAGTCATGTATATATGTTATATAATTCACCTAACCTATGATAGAAATTTCGAATTTGATCACGAAGAGAAATTATTATCAAAACTACCTAGTGTATTTTTCCATATAAGGTAAAGTGCATTTTCAACTATAGGGGAGTGTAGACTCAGCGCCCATTGGAAGTTCAGTCCCTTATATTATACATATAACATACTATCACATCGAAATTTACCTACTTAATTTGTATTGAATTAGAAGGTATCGTATTTTTATTAATGATCAAGCTTGAATAATGTACACC
The DNA here is from genome assembly GCA_038048805.1 of Hipparchia sbordonii. NCBI lineage: Eukaryota > Metazoa > Arthropoda > Insecta > Lepidoptera > Nymphalidae > Hipparchia > Hipparchia sbordonii. The sequence continues at coordinate 8,273,995 of CM076102.1, forward strand.
GATTAATGATTAGTATCTACGATAATAATGACTGGGTATGCTATTTTCATTAGTGGCACCCAACCACGTGATTTCAATATGTCGTAGATCAGAGCGTGATCTAAGTAAGTTCACTTGACACTTTTCATTTTGAAAGGAGATCTGTTGGTCGATTGCATAAAATACATTAATCATTGCTGCAGTCTTAATTGTGGTGATTGGCAGAATTTATGACGTTTTTGATGCATTGAAGCATTTTAGCCAATAGCGATAGAGGATCGGTCAATCAGATGAGATTCCAATTGTTACACTGCTAACAATAATTTCTAGGAAATTCCCGGCAAATAGTGTATGAGCTGTATCAATCGTTAAATCACTGTGTCAATGTCAAAATATGGTTTTCGCAGCAGAGTTCATTAATACAGTCTAATAGAGAATCGATGTGCTGCTAACGTTAATGTTTGGCAGCTACGGTATGGCGATCACAATAACCTCTGATTTGCTGACACTCTCTATGGATGCCATAAATTCAGAAAACTACAAGAATTGTGATTATCTTTGTCGTTGTAATCAATTCAACTCTGCGTTCAGTGGACGTAGGTCTTTTCAGATCGCCACAGAACAAGATCTAGTGCCGCTAGAGTCTAGAGACTATTAGTGACCCACTTGAGTACTGCTCGTAATTCAACAACCACTTTACATTTGGTGGGCGGTAGTCCAGTAGTAGGGGGTTCTCCAGCACAGTTTCGTGATGCGGGATTGCCTCGCATTTTAAAACCCAACATATATCGGTTCTTAAGTTTCCCGCCTATAATATCCTTTACTATACTTTAGATTTGCAACTCGTCTGTAGGTAACGGAGCTATGTCGTAGCGCTCTTCCTCTCCTGTTTTGCTCATTTGCGAATATCGCAATTTGATGATGATAATCACAATTCTATTTCAAAATAGTACATCGAATGATCTTCTTTATACATATTTATAGACTTATTTCGGATCCGCAATCATTGCGGTGGCGTTTTCGTATCATTTTTAATATCTGCTTCAGTTACAACATAGTTGCGAAAATTGTTGAAAATATTAATATGCTGAAATTATTATGAGTATTTGCATTCAAATTTTTAACTAATGCGAATATAATACCCCATACTATTGAGTATGACACAATACAGAGCTAGAGAAAGATAATACTGTTGTAAGTTCTTATAGAATACTACGGCGTAGCAATGGCGTAGCGTTTCTACGATAATGCTACGTCATAATATCATCACAAGTGTTCTGTATGCTACAAATGAAGTTTTATCGCTTATGTGATTTCTGGGTTAGTACAGTTATTAATATCTCCCAGTGGGCGCCGGATCTAAGTTTTGAATGCGTTGCCAATGTGACGAAAAGAAACGCAAACATGTAGATTACAGCTAACTACTTTCACGATATATTTTATTCAGTACTATGATAACAGTGAGTATTAAAAAGCACAGGTAGGTATAGAATACCTAATTTGGCACAGGATACCATTTTATTATAGAGTATTTACTACGTCGTAGTTTTTGGCAAATGTATGTAAACGAAAGGAACCATAGGTATAAGAGATATTTCATAAGTTAACATATTTTTCAGTATTATTCAATATTGCTTGTTAACTAAAACTAATCTCAGTTGAAAATATATTTAAATTTATATTATTATATTAAGGTTATTCGTTCAAATCAGTTCAAAATTTTTAATAAAAATTTTTAAACTCTTGACTTTCTTATAAAACAATAATATACAAGTCAGCGACAGTAAGTATATTATTATGAGTACAATTTGGTCATTCTATAGATAGCGATGTCACACCACTTTTATGTAAAATAAGAAACGATTACGGTCACAAGCTGATATTCATCGAAATCTAGATGAGAACTTATACTTAGTACGAGTATTATGAGAACTTTAGTAGGTATAATGTTACTCTCTAGTCTCTTCGGTTCATTGGTATATCGAGGCTATCTATAGAAAGGCAGATTACACACATTTGTAATGTACAAATACAACAAATTAAAAATCAAATATCAAATAAGAGTAATATAATATCTAGAACCGTAAACAAGTCTGTTTATGTTTAAAACGGTTTCCTATTGATATTGTCATTTGTTATGAGATTCGACTTAATTAAGGGTTTTCCCTTTAGATCTAATATGAATAAAATAAACTTAATGACTATCAAAATTTATGTTTAAGTCGTGATAGGTATTCGAATAAATATTAGCCTGGGGTGAGACTAGGTAAGTGTCACAATGCACAGTAAGTTGTCACAACAATATCGAGATCCGTAATTTCAACGAGAGTTCGTAGTGGAAACTGTCACCGAGTAAATATGAACAAGGGTGAACACTTTCCCGACAGTCGCGTATTCAGACATTTCTATACCACAGACGAGCCGCACGCAGTCTTATTTTTGGATCAAACATCAAATTATTCTTGAAAAACATTTGAGCGCAAAAAACATATTAGATAAAAACCACTAAAAGTAAAACTTTGAGCGTGATAAATGATTTGAAAATTACTGTCAATTTGATACAAATAAAAACAGTTTATTTGGCAACTACCTACGAGTTTTCTATATATGCTAATTATAGCAAAACAAATGTGAAATTTGTACAAAACCCAAAAAATACGTCTCATCACAAAATCACTCTACATTTATTTTCACTCCTTTCTTCCTTCTTTTCGCTTTTTTAATACAATTAAATAAGTCAACCAGATATCTCTTCCTCATTAAAAATGTTATTCCATAAGTTGTTTCACATTTAAATTTTTATATTTCTCAACAATATTTATATACTCTTAATAATTTATTTATTTGAATGCTATTAAGTATAGTGCGATATATTTAATTTATGACATCTGGATTTCTTATTGTAAATAAACTCTGAATAAAATTAATTACTCAAGGGTTACTAATAATTGCGCAAACCTAAAACCAATAATTTCAAATCCATTACACATTGTTATATAATCGACTATGAAAATATTCAAACTACAGAGCATAAAATATACATTATAGCGCATTTCGGTTCATTTCAGTACAACTGTTAGTTAGTACAATAGAGAAGTTACAAGCATAATATAAGAGTATAGTGAAATAAGGTGGATATAGGCGGGAGATACGGGATGAGGGCAAAAACAAAATAAAAATCGGCCAAATGCGAATCAGGTTAGCACACCGAGGGTTCCGTATCGTATAAGAAAATATAAATAGTTATTTGGGTAAATTATTTGACCGCCACGTAAACAAATGACTGATGAATATTTAAGAAGTATTTTGCTAAGACTTATTTTTGAATTCTAAAAAACGGAAACGTATGAATATTGGAGATGTCACTTTGCGAAAAAAAGGAATAATAAACTCATTTTCTTTATAATCCATCAAACTAGAAAATCTATTTGTTACAATGCGTTTTGCACAACACAAATTCACTAAATCACATTTTCACTCTGACATTGGCGCATCTTCAGGAAATTGTTGACACTACAATGCAGGTTTGCATTTGGAGGATTATAACGAAATAAGCTCGTTGTTCCTTGTGAAAGTTTAAATAGTTATTTAGTTACATTATTCAATCACTCCATAAGCACCGATCTAGTGTCAAAATTTTAAAATATCAACCTCTCGACAGACAAACAAATGCAACTGCAACTGCACCATAAAGTTACATCTCTATCATTTTGTTACGGAACCCTAAAAAACTTCAATTTTTCATTTCTGTAAACGGTTCGCTAGTTGCCGGCAAGCTTTGACCAATAAACGATCTAAAATAAGTCGTTTAGCCAAATACTCTCAAAATTCTTTCAACTTGAAAAGCAAATACTTAGACAAACTTCATATTTTTCCCACATTTATAAAAAACATTCATAAAATTTTGGAAGTTATTAGTATTATCAGGATATGTAATGCAAAATAATTTAATTATGTATGGACTAAAACCAAATCCAAATAAAACCGAAGTCTGCGCATATCACTTACGTAATAAAGACGCTACAAGGGAACTTAACATCACGTGGCAAAACACAAAACTCTCTCATAATAGATTCCCCAAATACCTGGGCGTAACTCTTGACCGAAGCCTGACAATGAAACAGCACTGCATGAACACCAAGCAAAAGGTTTGCACACGCAATAACTTACTGAGAAAGTTGACCGCGACTTCTTGGGGAGCTAAACCAACCGTCTTGCGCACTACAGCCCTTGCGCTCTGCTACTCCGCAGCCGAATATGCCTCCCCTGTATGGGAACGGTCGGCACACGCAAAGCTGGTTGACGTAGCTCTAAATGAGTCTTGTCGTCTAATAACAGGGTGTCTGAAGCCAACACCGACTGACAAACTGTACCAGCTGGCAGGAATAGCTCCTCCGGAGGTGCGAAGAGCGGTCCATAGCTCGGTAGAAAGAACAAAGCAGACACAGGATAGACGTCACCCACTATATCATCACAAACCGCCCCGACCTAGGTTACGCTCCAGGAATAGCTTCTTACACTCTGTGCAACCTCTGAACCAGTCCGCAGAAACTACGCGTCTCGCTATGTGGAGGTCGCGGCTGACCACCTCAAGCATGAACATCAGCGTGAAGGAGAGACTAGCCGAGGGTTACAACCTTAGCTGGCCTATCTGGAAGTCGCTCAACCGTCTCAGAGCGGGGGTGGGGAGGTCTAGGGCAAATCTGGCGAAATGGGGCTTCATCTCTGTACACGATACGGAGTGCATCTGCGGTCATCCGAGACAGACAATTGCGCACATGACTGGGTGCCCTGCGTGCCCAACAACCTGCACGAACGAGGAGCTGCATGAGGCTACCGACCGAGCTATTGCGGTTGCAGCTTTTTGGGCTGCCCGTATTTGAGGTGCCGTCGACTCGAGAAGAAGAAGATTTAATTATCATCGACTATTTATGATGTATTTGAGAGTACATTTGGACACGACGGGTTCTATGAATTTTTTATAAAAGCATAAAAATGGAAGTCGATGTTAAGGGAGCGTGTGGTGATACTGATACCACGAAAATTTCCAAACAGTTAGAGAGTAGAGTTAATTTTCTAGAAACATTTTTAAAAGGTCATTTGGAAGAGAGGAGTTAAGGTGGGGAGGGGGTAGAGTGGCGGATTGTCGGTGGTTTGCGGTCGTTAGTGGCGGTGGTCCGGCGCGAGCGACTTGCGGCTCGCGGACAGGTGCGGCGCGCGCGGCGCCGGACGCTGCGAGCGCGGCAGCGTGGTGGGCGCGGGGGGCGCCGCGCTCGGGCCCGCCTCGCTCATCACGTCGCGCGGTTTCCACACGGGCGACCCTACAACACACCAAACACCGAACTCTTTTACACACTGTGCTTTCCACGCCCAAGTATTACGAGTAATTTAGAAACGCATTCATACTAATCGCCAGGATACCGCGGGTCCAAGAAAAGAGTTGAATGTTTGATGAATGTTGTCGAAATCGCCCTATGCGACTTACTGCGTAGATCAACGCTGGTGGAATGGAATTGCAACTTTGGAATCTCACGTCTTTTTATTTGTGTATGTGAAACGCAAACGTTTTTCTGTGAATTATTATTTAAACAGAAAAAGGAATAGATACAGAACAATGTTACTTATAGATCTAGATGGAAAAATTGATTTTTGTCATGTTCCTGCTCTATGTGCGATTTCATTTCTGCCGTATTTGCAATTTCATTCCACCATCATTCTATACAACAAAATGGGCCCGTAATGTAAAAATAATATGTCACAAAAAGTATTAGACGTTGTGCCCTTTATCAGCTAGTCAATTAATTCGGAGGTCAACATTGTCATCGAACATTCAAAAAGCTTCAGCGGTGTCGAAATTGTAATTGATATTATAATATTCCATAACTATAGTACATTATAGTACAAGTGTGGAATGTTGGTGATTGCCGCTGAGGCGATCTTAAGATAGCCGAGGACGGTAATCATCAATACACACGTGTATCATACGACGTTTTTCAACACACTTGTGAAGAAAATAATACTAAAATAGTACATTATGGTACAAAACAGTGAAAACGAGTTAGTAGTTTCGCAATGGCGGGAAAAATTAATCAGTTTTACTATGCGCGCGCATCTTACTTTTTATTTATTTATTTACGGCTTGGATTCTACTCCTCTGAGGTCTTCGCGCATCTTACAATGGCAATCGGTCATAGACTAAAAGAATGAGGTTTCTTTTTTTTTTGGCTTTTCGCGGATAGCGTTTTAGCCACATACAAAATGGGGAATTTCAAGTTTTCTTTATTACAGAAAAAACAAAAATTATATTTGAGTGAAAGTTTTATTTATGAAACATGTATAAGTTGAAATTATCTATTTAAATACGAAGTTGCATGAAATGAGCAAGCAATAGGTACATTAATTTATTTGTTCTATTGAACATGATCTTTTTTGTATAGAAACTTTTTAAAGAACAAAGCAACTCAATCAATAAAAACAAAAACTCTATAACTCACTTGTGAATAATAGTAATGAAAAAGTCACAGTTTGTTTATATGTTTCATTATGTGCCACCACTTTATGAGCAAGTGTGTTGAAAAATATATTATTATGATTAAATATTTTAATTACTATTAGACTAGGGTGCACCAGTACGTATGTGATTTTCATAATTGATTATTATTTTACTTTTTTTTAACACATAAATTTTCCGGTAGAGTGACGCGTGCAACATCTATATGCTACTCGTTAGGTCGAGCGCATGACTAACTGCTAAGTATTCAACTATGATAACGTATATTTTTCATCTACTTTTATTAATATGTAGTTATTCAATAATACATTTTTTGTAGGTTATTAGTTTAACGGCTATCATATTATTATAGTATAGGGTTTAGTACGATAATTGAGTATTATATTTTTGTTAGGTAAGTATACCCATGCACATAGATTAATATTACATATTATTACCGATATATTATTAAGTCGAGTATTGAATAATAATAATAGTAGGCATTATTAAATGCATAAATAGCGTTGAAGTGTTTAGGTAAATTGCTTTTTTTGCGACAAATATAAAAATATGAGGGGAATACATATCCGTATAAGAAACTAGGTATTTTTTTAATTTAATGATAATTAATTCATTAGCGTATTGAATAGTTAACTAAAATCTTAAAGTAACTTAAATCTAACTTGAGCAGGCACAGAATAAATGATCAAAAATAAATTAATATATTTTTACAGGTATTTCGAAATGGAAGACTTAATGGTACAAATCCATGGCAAGTTGTGTAATAAGAAGAATAATGTTACTCATTAACTCGAATTTATAATAAACTATAAGAAGATGAAGTATATATGTAATTGATTATTGAGATAGAAACATTGACAAAGTGATAAGGACTAACATCAGTACGATTCCACAGCCATTTAAACGTAACACAGCACTTGGAGTCCAGATTCAAGAGTGTTCGTTAAATTTAGTTCTAAGATGAATCCATTACATTTATGTCTACAGTTATAATTTAATATATTCTAATGAGTATTTCATAATATAGTCCCTAAATGGGGTTTTATGGGTAGAGATCCGTGTTCGTGGCAAATGTACAGTAGTCATTACGTATACGTAATTTGAACCATGCCAGTTATAGCTTAACTTTCAGTCGTGGATTTTCTAGGAATAATTTATTATTGGTGTCAACTATATAGTACTCTATACTTAGTATTTAGTGAAAATAGGTGTACATATATATCATACCAACACTAAAAGTAAAATGTTGCGAATTTCAAATGAACTATCTAATGTAAGAATTTAAACTATCTGGAATGATAGTCAAAACTGATAATATCAAAGCATGTTCTTCTCATGTAGGTCATTGCAGTCCCTGTCTTGTTTTAGACACGTTTGAGGATCTTATGAATAAGTTTTTACTTATATTTTCAATCGAATATTCAAGTTCGATATTTTCAATTATCAGCTATCTCATGACTTAAAGTAACTCTCTTTATTCTTTCTCTAATCAATTCCATTTAATAGTATTACGTCAAATTCGCCCGAGTAGAAGCATCACACCACATTTCAGTTCTCACATTCGGTCAAGACACCTTTGAAATTAAATGTTCTAAGTAAGGTACGTCGTAGTTTTTGAAATCAAATCAAATTTAAACGTGTATTTGATCAAAGTCACTCTTTTGGTAATGTCGGGCGGAAGGGCAATGTCCACGCTCGTGACTGGAGTCGTCTAGGGTCTCGACGCTGCTGCGATCCGATGATGTCAGCATAGACTGAGTCATCAGAGACTTCCTACGAGCTTTGGGCTGTTTGCCCTTCCCCTTATGCTAAGAGGGTTTACTCTGTCTCTTCCCTGATAAGTAACATTCGACGCAAGTGGGATGCTCGATAGTTTTAGCGATTGACTCGGTAGACTTTGAGACCACGATTCCCATTTTCATCGCCTTATCTTCTACTTTGGCTAATTGCGAGTAGTGGGTCATTCTATCCAGGGAGTTAGTACCGAGTTTTGCTAATTTCTCCCCACTCGATTTGGATGAACGACGGCTAGTATTAGGGGATTTACAAGGAGACCTGTCGAAACTGGCTTGCGGTGTTCGCATTATACCTTTTTTCGGAGCAGGTTTCGGTGATTTCGATCGATCGAGACTGCTCTCCCTTGACTTCATTATACTTCCACGAGGAGATCTCGAGCTATCAAAACTTTGTTGAGGCGACCGAGATTTGTCAATGGACCCTCGTGGGGATTTAGATTGGTCAAAGCTCCCTTTTGGTGATCTATGTAAAGTCTTACTCTGTTTTAAACTGGATTTGTTCGGAGATTTGCAAATAATAACTTTCGTGACGCGGTCTCTGTCAGGTGATATATGCTCGATAGATCTATTCGGGGACCTATCTCGATTGATGCTACTGCCGCTGCCCGAACGGATAATTTTGATTTTTTTCTCAGATGTCGATGAGCTCCTCCTCTCTGGCGACGATTTGAGCGATTGCGACCCTTGCTTACCTAATTCCTTGACCATAGTTGGTTGATACTGGGTGGGTTGATGGGAAGATTGAATAAGTCGAGCCTGGCTACCAGTACTGCCGGCACTCAGGGTCGAAGTTGTACTGAAAGAAACATTAGACCATTATAAATTGACAACGCAACACAGAAATAGACAGAGTTTATTTTCTAAAATTATGTTTTCTACAGCCCTTGCCAAATAATAATAATTCAAGTGACTATAAATTACTCTACGAGTGGCGACATATGTATGAGAAACAAGCGAACCTACGTTAAAGAGTGAAATTTGGAGTTAGTATGAAAGTAGGTGAGTTGAGTCCAATGATGGATGTGCGGTGTAGGTCAGTGTCGGCGCAGTCGGTTAGCCCATACATATGTTGGTACCTGAGGGTGAGGTGGTTGGGAGTACGGCCTAACCCTCGCTTGGCGGGCGGCTGCGGCAGTTCATCCTCGCCCTCTGACTTGGAGCCGCCTTCTGACTTGTCCGTGTCGGTGGTCGGCGGGGGCGGGGGCGGAAGCGTCCGCTTGGCGGTGCTTTCTGTTGAAGTGAAAACTACAAATGAAATATTATTTATCGTCATCATCAACAGCAACCCATTAACGGCTCACTAGTGAGCGCATGTCTCCTCTCAGAGAAGGGCCATTTTCCATCATGCTGTCCGGCAGACTTCATACACCTTCGAGAACATTATGGAGAACTTTTAAGCAGTATTTTTAAGATGTTTTCCTTCACCGTCAAAGCATGTGATATTTAATATTTATAGTATTGTGTCCAGTGAAATAGAGTGCTATACATCTGAGGCTACTATTTTTCAATTTGGACCTCGTTTCCTGCACAAGGTCCCACGATTACTATCGCTAATGATTGATAGTAAAGTTAACAATGACTTACCGATTGTTTCGCAGAGGGTTTTGCTTCGTTGCCTGAAAGTAGTTTCGTCAGATGAAAGTTCGGAAACTTGAGGAGGTTCATCGGCATCTTGTGAGTTTTCTCGTGATAAGTCGCCAACCTGCAGGACAAACAAGATTATAATATTAAAATGTACAAACTAAAAAGTGAAAATAAAAATAGAAATAGAACAGTATCACTTCATTTTATTTATATGTTTTTATTTTATATTTCGGATTTAAATATTTAGATTTACATTTAAAATTTAGTTTATAACAATATGGGTACTTGGCCTGAAATAAAGACATATATCATTATTAAAATCAATTTGATAAAGTACGTCAGGTCGGAAAATTATAAGACATAGTTAGTCGAAACGACCATGACGTCGATAAATGAGTGAGGAGACATTTAAAAATCTTAAGCACCATCATTTTAAAGGGTCTACAAAAAAAAATCAGGTAAAAAATCAAGGATCGTCGCACAATTTGTCACACGTTATAGGACAAAATTAAATTAAATTATGTCTATGCCTTATCCTTAACAATAGCAACTATAATAATTGAGCTTTGTACAATAAAAACTAAATACCTAGTAATAAATATAAACAAATTGAAGTAAATCGATGCTTGCTTAAAAATTGAATTTCAGAATCTATTCGGGCTAGAATCTGGGTACTTATCGTTAATATTATTAACAACATAATGGTCATATTAACTTGATCGTTATTCATTGTTTTATCAATAATAATAAAAAAATTACCTCGATGTTACCAGCTGACAATCTCTGGCCCGTTGTTTTAGGTTTTTTCGTTTTTCCGAGTGTTTGAGATCCTTGCATTACTTGTACCTGTAATAATTAGAACATCACTTGGTAATATTTCAATCTACTTTGACGTTTATGGTATACCTAGATACTGTTTATTTAATATTTGTAGCTAACCCTTTTAATTACAAGACTAGCTAAAAGACAAACTAAATGTTTTTCGTTTTATTATTAACTGAGCAACTCTTGGATAAGCAAAGTTCAAAACACTATACGTATCTAACTTCTACAAGTTAAGCCAGCAGCAGAATGCACACTCTCTTGATATTATTATTACATTTTAAAACACAGTTCAAGTTTGAAAAGTTAGCTACCTGAATCTGGAAACTGCTTGACGTTAAACTTTCCGATAGCTTAATGAGAAAAAGTTAGCCTGCTCTGAACAATTAAAGTGATCATTTTGTTAGCTATACGAAAAGTAAATATGTTTCTTATATAATAATGTATACCAGGTTTTTAGAAACTGCTTTCTTTAATATGCAATGAAGTAACATTGAATTTTTAATCGAATAAGCTTAGTTTAGCAGAAGTTTAGCTTAGTTCAATCGAATGGGCCTTTGAAAGTTTAGTTGGTCTAGGTCTAAATATTGTTAAATCCAGAAATCCGCTGGATCCAAGCGGCTTATAGGAAACAAGAGACAAAAACAAGCTACCTAAAATAAAACTAATTAAACTCTCCAAAATTAAAATAAATGTGTGTGAATTCCAATAATCATCATGAATATCAGCATCATCTTCATGAATATCAAAAATTTTGAAAAAGTTCCACAGTTTCTGTCCCTATAACAATTCAGTTTTTAACCTTTGCACTGAAAACTGAAAGATCGACTGTACAATCCCCACCCATTGCATTGTCATACCCACTTCACAAGCTTTTCGTTTATTTGGAGGGCAGAGGGGAATATTAGTCCAGTTCATAATGGCATAATATTCTATTTATTAAACAAAAAATATTTTATTACAACAAAACAAAAATATTTTTCTAGCGCGCTTCCACCAGATACATACGTGCCTCGTCCTACGTGGTCCATATTTGCTATCAGGTGAGATTCCAAGTCGTCAAGCGCTAATTTATCATACAATAATTAGAAGAAAAAAAAAGTAGGTACCTGGTGTTTGGGCCTATCGAGTGTGGCCGGTGCTCGCGGGGGCGCCGGCGCGGGCCGCGAAGAGCTGGGCAGCGACATGTTCCGCACAGACTCGCGAATGATCTGCCGGATTGTCTTCAAAAACGCGTTTCGGAAATCCGCCGTGCTGTTAACAATTAAGAGCGCGTGTAATAGTAAATCTTCAAATGCAGGCAAAAATTACATCATAGTTCCAAGGGACGATATTGAGTAGAAACATAAAATAATGGAATTTGTTTGAAAAAGAAAATCGCGAACTTAGGTCTAATTTTTAACCAATTTGCGTTTATTTACAAGGTGTTGCATATAACACAGCCAAAATTTTTATAAAAAATTCCTATACATATTTCTAAGAGATGACACAGCCATTTTTTTTAACGAATATCTTACGAGTAATTAAAATACATGATATAATTGGCGCTTACTACACTCCTACACGGTAGCATCTGTCGCGTTTCACACGAGGTTTCGAGTATGTTTTATTTCATCAATTACGGGGATTTTTTTCTGGCATTCTGCGCACTGTTAATGAGAAACTATATAGCTTCGTAGTTCGTAGGTATCAAGGGTTCATCGGTTCGGAGGTTCGAAGGCCTCAACCCGCGGTAACTTAAACGAACAAATTCTTTCGGCTAACGCACGTCACATGTTATTTTAAACAAAGTTTACCGAACCTACGAAAGTTTTTTTAGTTTTTTATTGTCGAAAATTCAAAATTACTTATTTGTTATAGGCCGATTTGTGGCTTTTATGACAAGTCAGGAAGCAAATTCTGCTGAGAAGAGCTGGTTAGAATCAATCGATCACAAAGAGGTGTTCATGCGACTGAGATCAGTCGAAACAGACGTATCCATTTAAGCAACCTAAGTTTTCGTCAAAGGATACGAGGCTTTACAATTTGTCGAGCCAGAATAAATAAGAGACTGGCGAACAATGCCGAACTGTACACACTAACGTATTTCAAGTTAGTGCTCGGTTCTCAAAGTTCCACCCTACACCTATACAGATCCAAAATCCAAAATAATTAATAATAAAAACGAGTTCCACGAGGTTTCACGTAACTAAAACTAGAAAACGAACATAAAAAATGCATTTTCAGACGAAAATAGTCTATTATTTTTATGAATATGAATAATGCTAGGTGCAGTTTTTTGCTTCTCCAGTAAAGTTTAGTTACAGAAACAAAGTTGCCTTTTCGCTAGCTCTTCAAATATTCGTTCGCAGCTTATGGTGTGATACGTTGCTTATTAGTCCCAGTAAAAGTTCGTCTAAATACTCGTATTTATTACGAATTCAAATAAAACTGAAGATACAGAAAAATTTTATTATCCTATTAGCTTCATAATTTAAGTTATTACCTAAAATTAATTATTTATTATTTAAAAGTGAAAGTTTTTTATGCCGGTTTTAAAATAAAACATGAAATATTTTAAAGGGAATCATAAATACGACAAAGATCTCGAAACAAGTAAAAAATCCCTTAACTGGACGCAGATACGCAATACCGATTCTTCTTCTTCGTCAAATTAAATATGTAAAACATAATGTAAAAGGGTGAAGTTAACTTTTCAATTGACAAGTTGTTTAGGTTGACTCATTATTGCGTAACTGCGTCCAACTATAGATACGTAACGTTTACGAAGAGACCATGAGACTTGTTTGTTGATTATAGTTATTGAAAGTACTAGTAATTCTGAACATGCCTACCTGTTGGAGAGTACGTAGACTTTCTCAGAGCGACGTTGTAGTTGACTGCGCAGGTGAATAAGCTCCCATAAGAAATGACTGTCCATATCCTTTGCAGATGATGCCCGCACTTGAACCTCCGTCACGGGTATCAACACTTGGTATCTTATAATTTCTACTTCATTTGAGTTATTTTTCGAGGATACACCCTGAAACAGTGCAAATGTTCGTAAGAAATTTTGAACATCTATACTACTTCATCACTCGGTAGACTCACAGGGAGCATCGATGGTATCTATATTCTCACAACAAAAAGTTATATTGCAAGTTGAGAACTTGAGAACAATTGCAGTATAAAGTACTAAGTAAAATTAAAAAGTTGCTCACCATTATTTTTTTCTTTTGTCTCAGTCTTTCTTTACAGAGGAAGACAACAGCTGATTTAAATACAAAACACATAGCGTGCAACTCCAGTCCTTTCTTTATTTTACCTAAAAAGTCTGATATATTCAACCATTCCACCCCTCCATAATATAATAAATCACCTGAAAATGGAAATGACAAGTAAATAGTAATGGTGCGATGTTGCGGAAATGTAAACTGTCGAATAAAATCTCCAAAAAAAGAAGTAGTTTTCTGTTTATTTGTTTCAACAAATATTACGCACCACAGAAAAAAATTGAGGCATAGCTTTTGGAGTTGAAAGGCATAAGTAAATACTGCACCAGAGAAACACTACAAGTATGCCAGAACCAGAAATACAACCTAACCCAAGTTCCCCCATTGATTAGTAAGCTACCTTATACTAATTAGGGAATAAAACTGACCAGGGCTTAAATCGATAGGTTGCTTGCAAGACTTTTGATGTTGCCTAAACAAATGATCGAATATAGCACCATATTCCTCATGTATTCGTTGCATTTCATTGATGTGTTCCGCAACTTTTTCCATCCCCTTTAAAGCCTCTGTAAAACAAAATACAAAAAATAATACCGATAAATTCCGAACAACCAATATGCTTTTTTAGAATATTAGTTTTTAATCCAATTCTTACCCACTAAGTGAAGATGCTCTTCCGAATTTACATCAGTCAAATTTCTTAATTGTTGTAATAGCAAAGGATATTTTAGTATTCGTTGAATTGGTTTGATCAAGTATGATTCTAAGGTTGAGGAGTGTTGCTGTTTCGGATTACGAGCCGCCAAAAACTCTTGAAGTGCTTGATTTCCTTCATCTGCTTGACAAAAAAAATTTTTGTTCAATATAAAGGGCGATTTGATTCATTTCATTGGAATTGTGATTTGTCTGAACTTACTTGGATGTAAAACTTTCTGTGCTTTGCTGTGACTAGCGCAGAAGGAACTGTATAATTTGAAATGGTTGACGTAATAGAGGAAAGCATTCCCAACTGCGAAGAGAACATTCTGGAAAGTTGTACAAATTGCTATATAAATGTACATAGATATAAGGGATGTTACGTTGAAATTATCTTCTATTATTCCACAACAGAACGTAACTTATGTATATTATTATATATATATTTATGTATGTATTTGACGTAACTTATGTATTCATAATGCATGAAAACCACAACTTAAACATTCTATATTATATTTTGTCGACTTTATTGTATGTAAATCTGAATAAAATTACGCTTTGCATTTTTCAACTTCTTTCCAACAGAAAGAAGTGAAAAATATATGCAGCATAGTAAGAAATAATTTAAGATTTAGATTTACTAACTAGTTACAAGGAATTTATTAATATACTTATGAGAGCAACATTGTTACCCCAGTCACAATAAGATTATAAACTCATATGTATAATATCTCAAACTTTCATTTCATTCTAGTACCTTAAACTGATTTGAAAATTCGAAGTGGTTAAAATTAGGTTCAGCCTCGAGCGCTTCTTCCAAGTTTTGTAGGAACTGTCTCTGGAAAGTTACTATCTCCTGTATGTTTCCGAACAGAGCGTTGATCTCGGCATTCGATAAAAAAGTTTCCTTCTTGAGCGGTTCCAGGTAGTTCTCCAATAAGTTATTTAGATGCTGAAAGTATCAGGAAAACAAAGACACCGTTAATGGCTTCACCGGTTTCTAAACAAACATTTTAATCAGCGTGACAGTTGGACAGCTGTGCAGGTGTGGGTTTTATGAAGTTATAAATTCACGCCAACTTTTAGGATTTACAAATTTATATCCGCTGCTAAGACTTCAAATAATTTGCTTTATAAATTTTGGAGTAAACGTTCACAAAGTTATCCTTAGAGACTGACAAATTTCGCATATTTATCAATTTTAATAGTCTTTTTTGGTAAATAGTAGAAAAAAATGCGGTGGACTACGCTTGCTAAGCAAAATGTTGCTGTATAATATCACGAGCTACCGCAAATTGCTTCTAAACTTAATTCACGATCCCGTCCGCAACCTAGTTAAGTTGCTCCGTGTACGAGGGGCCGGGAAAGATAATAATATAACTATCAATCGCGATTTATTACATAAGTAGCAAACCTTCGTAAGTAGGAAAGTATAAGCTTTTATTATATTATATTTTTGCAAATGTTAATAGAGTTCGCGTCATCAATAATGTAATATGATATATACCAAATATTCCTGCAATAAATCCTGTTATGCTGACCAAAGTAATATTTATTTATCGTAGTCTTTTTCATAAAATATGATTATTATCAGCTTATGGTAAATATTACCTACTTTCATATAAAACATGTACTTCGATTGCAGAATTATAATCGTATGAGTTAACGTAATAAATTCTTTTCTTTTGTGCCTATGAAAACCTTATCTTAATTCAATAATCCCTGAATCAAATCTGGAGCAAATAATGATTTATCTCATAATAGGGACTCGACGCAATCACCCGTCAAAATTATATATTTCACACGATATAAATCCAATCATATTGTAATCCGCCGTAAAGGAGCAGTGGACTAGGTAGGTACGAGTAATATGGCAAGTTTCCACCTTAGTTCACTAATTACTCTCGAGGTCCTCAAGTTGGATATCTTATTATCTTAGATACATCGCTTAGCAAAGTATCCTCAACATGAAGTGCCTGTGAACAATTCTCAAGCGTGCCGGCTAAGAAGTTTCCCGAGCGTAAGGAGGAAATTCCTCGAGGGAGTGTGTGTGCTTCTATTCTGTTACAGGTTATTTGTACGAAATGTGATTAAGTTCATCTTATAAAATTATCTCTGTACGCATCAATTCAAAGCATTAAACAATATACATTTTCACGCTTGGATGCGAATAACATGAAATTATTTTTGAGGTAAAAACTTTTAATTAGAGATAAAAGGAATCATTGCGTCGATTTTAAAGAAAATAAGAATTTAATTCATACATTTTCGAGAAATTTGGACAAGACCATGTAACATCCTCATCGTGGTCTCAACCCACAAACGTCCACAGTTGGACATAGGTCTCGCGTCATAGATCACGATACTGTGCCGCTTATATTCAGCGGCTGTCCTCGACGCGCTTGTAATGTATCCGTCGGTTTTTTAAAGCTGCGTTTCCCGGTGCGAGAGCTCCGTTACAGTTCCTTGGAACCCCCGTCTCTATTGGTTTTTCGAGCTATGCGCCTCACCCATTGCGACTTAGATTTTGGGACTGGATGGGCTTACATATTATGTCGGTATCTCAGGTACTCCTATGGAGCTCCCCATTTCTGAATCTATCCCACAGTGATACTCCAAGCATAATAGTCTGCATGGCCATCTACGTTGAGCCTGAGACATTTTATGAGACTTATATGATCATGATCAGATCCTGACCTGGTCGCCTGGTCCAGGCGTCTTCAGTAGTCGGGGAACATACGTAAAAAAAAAGATTCTGACGAATTGAGAACTTATTCACTTTTTTGAAGTCGGTTAAAAAGGTAGATAGGTGACTAACCTTGACATAGGCGCGTTCGGTGTCGACGAGTTCCATGAGCACTTTCCGCAGCTTGTCGGCGTCGGAGAGGTGCCGCGAGGGCGTGACGGCGGCGCTGGTCAGGCTGCCCGTGGGGCTGCCGCGCCGCGTGTCGGCCGGCGAGCGGCACCACCCTGTCACCTGCTCCGCACTCTGCCGCACACGCACACGCCCACACTTCTATTTATGCCCACGGATTGAAAGCTATTATTTGCTACGTAGCGGATGATACATGATAACAACACGATGAAGGCTTACAAGGTTTCATGCGGTTCGTTGAGCGGTTTCGATACGTAACTCATGAGTTTACTACTTTAGATTTTAGCACACATTGGCCAGCCACACATGGACCTATTTTTTGTGCATTATACTATTTACATGCTATTTTATTAAGATTTTTTACACTATCATAATATACTTTATGTTAAAAATAATACTTAACTACTGGTGCAAAATATGAATAAAATAATATGTCTACAGTCTACGTCTTTTATGTGAGTAAATGTTTTAATTTATCAATAGTATCTAATTATTGTAGGTAGATAGGTGCATTATATTTCATTTCTAAAGATTTTTTATAGCATTATGTATTTTTACGTTAAAAATAATACTAACTATTGGTACGTATATCTAACTACAGAATACAATATTTGACGCAATCAATATAACTATCTAGTCTCTAGTCTAAAGTCAAACTAACATAAAAAGGTTTGCCTTTTTAATAATTGTTTAGATAAATAAGTCTATCTAAACGAAGTCTAATTATACTTCCTAGAATGTTACCAGTTTAAAGCTGTTTCAAGCTACTACTTTCTATTGGTGCTTTAATAATGACTGTTCATTTGAAGTCGAGTTTCGTATCGAATCGCACTCTTAATTTGTCGAGAGGATACGTAACAGAAGGTTGTTGAAACATCGAGTCAAGCGGGTGAAGGGTGAACGAGCGAGCAAAGAAGCGTTTAAGTGAAGTTCCTTAATAAGCACCTTGAGGAGGTTCTCGATTTCAAAGGAGTTCGTCCGAGAGCTCACTTTAGGCGGGCCCGTGCTCGTCGCGTCTCCGTGCGCATCGGTCTCCGGGCTGTACAGCTCTTTACCTATGTACAGGTAATATTGAGATTGTTAATATAGTTCTTCTTCTTCATAACTGCCTCGTTGGTCTAGTGTTTAGCATGTGTGTGGATGATGAGGTCCCGGGTTCGATACCCGGGTCGGCGCAGTTAAATGTATTGGGATTTTCTGTCCAGAAATTCTCAGTACTAGCCCGGAGTTAGAAAGTTGGCGGTGTGTGACCCCCGGGCTTCGGAGAGTACGTCGTCGATTAATCCGTCGATTCTGCGCCTGATCTCTCTCCGGTAGTGTCAGATCTCTATCCTACCGGATTATGAGAGTGAGGAAATAGAGAGTGTATCTATGTTTACACACAATTGTGAACTACAAACGGAAACTTTCAGTTTAATTTTGTAAAGAACTGCACATTGTTTTAGTACATGGTTGATCGTATATCGTTATGTTTTAAATAAGTTATTCGTAGCCTGTTGACTTGTATATTTACCTACTACATAGGTATAGCAATAAATAGGTTTTCGGATACACATAAAAGGCGGCCAGGGTCAACGATGCGAACAAAATTTCGCCTCATAGGCTTTTTCCGATTTTAATCTGTGTTAAATTTGAATTTCGAGCTATCTGATGATGAAACAATTTATCAATTTAACATTTATATAACAAAGTTCTAAAAGTTGAGTTGGTTATTTATTGCTTGTTATTTATCTGTTCAAATTAATTAAAAGTTATTCACATCCTATTGTGACTACATATATCTACGAGTATACCTGCAACAATTTACTAAAAAATTAAATAATTACATAATATATATTATATAGTTTATATGGATGGTAGGTACATGGTTAAAAATGACATTCGATTAATACAACAAATAAAATTCCATAATAGATTGGAATTATATAAATAATTTAATAACCTGTCATCCTTTTGATTATTTCGTACAAAAGGTGATAATCGCGGATAGCCGGAACAATAGAGTCATTACAAAATATTTCACAACAATATTGAAATAAATTGTTTATCACAATCAGTGCAGGATAATGTGGGATTAATGTATCGATTAAGTAATCCTCAGATTGGTGATATTAAAAAATTGGTAAATAAAATATTTACCAATACTTAAATACATAAGTAGAGGTAGATAACCTCTAAATAGTTTTTGTTTATATACTCGCATTACTTTCTTCTAATTAATAGATAACAACAAAAATTAGAGGCTTACATTTCATACAGCATAATTAAATAAACTGTATGAGCACCATTTTATTTTTATCCATTAATTAATTAATCCTCGCTAATATTATAAATACGAAAGTGTGTTAGTTTGTTGCTTTGCCCTTTAATCACGCCACAATATAGCTACATATCGAAGTGATTTTTTGCATAAGTATAGCTGAGGACCTGGACATTGACATAGGCTCCTTTTTGTACCGGGAAAATCAAAGAGTTCCCATGGGAATTTATAAAACTAAATCAAGCGGACAATGTCGCGGGCATAATAAGGTTAAATAATAAAGAGGTTAAATAATAATAATAAAGAGTTTAATATGAGTCTACATTTCATATTATGTTCTACGAAAATATATATACACGGTGTTATTTTATTCCCCGTAAACCCTGAAGGAGATGAATGTGCTCAACATAGGTCGAAATATGAAAAAAAATTTTGGACCTCCCATAATAAATCAATCAGCTATTCGTCAATTTTGTATGGAGGGTGCAATTTTTTTTTTCATATTTCGAGCTATGTTCCGTGGGGAAAGTTGTTCAGTTTCATGAGCACATTCACCTCCTTCAGGGTTTACGGGGAATAAAATAACACCGTGTATAGGCTCATATTATTATTTGACTCATGTCAAAACGAAAAGTAAAGTAAACTGAGTGAGCACAGACCGTTAACAATTTAACCTGACGTTAAACTGTAATAAAATAACACAAAGTAGAAAGTTGAGCGGTTTGTTATTACTTCACTCCCGTCTGAGCAATCAAGGACGGCATCTCAGCGGCATAGACACAAGAGTTGAAATTCAAAATAATTTAGTCTGAGTATTTTGACAACGAGGCAGATTTCCACGGCTGCGGGGAAATTACAACTTCATATTGTACCCGCTTTGTAATAAGAAGTGACACAATGAGTTTTTTTTGGTCGAGGTAAGTCAACACTAGGCTGGCAGCGGCGGGCAAATAGCCCGTGGTAAGGGTCACGACCTTTATTTAAAGGCCGCGATGAGTGCTTTTGCTTTAAAGTTAGTTTTGAAATTGCTGTAACCTATTTTTAATTCTAAACATTGTCGTATTGCAAGCATGTTTAAAGGTACTATGGCTTTTCTTATGGCTATACAAACTTTCGCCTTTATAATAGTACCTACTATGATTATTATGTTGTGATTAGCACCGTACATCGGCATCTTGTATTTCTGTTTCTTCTATTAAGATGTGAACAAAATGAATGACGGATTTTATTACTGAGGATATAATCGCTCCGTAGATTTTACATCTAATTTTCCGCAGTCCAGTTATAGTTTTTATTCAACTTTTATACTTTTTATAAGTATAGATTGATTAGTCACTTAAACTTAACATTAGGTAGGTATTAAAACTATATTAATATTGTTGTATTGTTTATTCAAAGTCTCCGCTACTCTTAAAAATGGTGTCGTAAAATTCACCATCAAAATGATCACCAACTATTCAAATGATCGCCCAAAAAAAGAAAATTATTATTTTTTAAATGAGAAGTGCATTTCATGAGAACGCTGAAGCAATCATGAATCATATCGCGTAATGAAGGTTTTATGCGGATGATGTGTCATATTATCCCCTCATTCTCAATCTAACACTTTCAATTCAATAGCTATCGGGAAAAAGCGCCTCGTATGTCAGACCGATAAGGTCCTCTGGTGATTCTGAATAAAATTATTATCTCATACAGGCACAAAGCTTTTATAGTACATAGATTTAATAATTTGTTACCTTAGGCAAATCCCATTTTGTTGACTCCCACAAACAGATTACCAATTAGATTATCAAGAGTCAGAGTTAGAATTATATATATTAGAATTATATTATTTTAATCCCAAAAAAAAGAAATCCTAGGAGTTTTTTTAAGTAAGGGGATAAAGTTGCAATCATTTTCTAATATGAAAACAAACATAGCTAACACTGGCCTATAACATTTTCGTTTTATGCTAGAACTTTTAGATCATTATTCATTACATACACGAGATTAAGTGCACATTAGGTCCATAATCCCAGGTCATATGAATAAACAATGAATGACGTATAGGCCTAATGATGTCGAGGAAATTGCAGGCTTAGTTGCCCTAATAAATATTTATTTACTAGGTTTTGCTCGCGACTTCGTCCGCGTGTAGTTAGGTTTTTCTTCCTTGTGGGAATCTACTGCTTTTATTCTATGCAAAAAAATCACGTCGGTACGTTGCTCCGTTACTACGTGATTGAAGGAAAAACTAAAAACCAACAAACACACTGTCGCTTAATGTTACGCTAGAAAAGCAAACCAATCCAAGTCATTAACATGAATGATTGAATTGGGCCTTGATATTTCCTAGTATGCCCTCACAGTAGTGAAGTTAAGAACCAAAACTAGAACCAGAACTACAGCAATCTAAAACTTGCAGGACTTGCTGAAAATTGAGTCACAGTACTTACAGGTGACTTGTAGATCTGTCTTTTGTAAATACTGCTAGTGGAAACTTTGCTTCCAGATATTTATCTTACGTCCGTGAATAATATATATGTCGGAGCGAGCGAACTCCGGGTAGTCATCAGGAGGGCAATCTTAGGCTAGTTCATTTATTGTTCTGAGCTTTTGTGGGCAATGGAAACACGAGAGACAAACACAGTCATTATAACGATTTCACTAAAACTTATTAAACAATATTGTTCGCACTAATCACTCGATTGTCCAATTTATAATCTACGTTTTAAAGTCTTTGTCTAGATTTAGTTAAGAGAGCGGATACGAGTCCGTGGGTCGCGCTTAGTCGCTTCCTAGGCAAGTATTTGACTCCCAGGCTCACGCTCTACTCCTCTTAGAGGAATCCAAACCAACCCTCGGCCACGTACGATGGCATACTAATCACGTCACCGTCGCTCTGCTTTGAAACAATGATCCTGTTGTAACATAAACAATCGCATTCCCCATATTTGGGCGAGGTGCGAACTAACACCGGCGCCGCGCGCCGACACGGCGATCCTGACTCTCACACGTCCTCGTGTGCTACTGGACCTAAAATCTGCAAAATGCAGAAGCAATAAGCTTAATTGTATGTGATAAAACAACCTTTCGTCTAAGGCCCGTTCGGCTATCCTGCTTAATTACCAAAACCAGAATATGTCAGGTATCCACAGACTAGGATTTAATTTACCATTATGTACCAAAACTCAACCAAGAAGAACAATCTAGCTGTCTATTCAAAGTATAAATGAATTGTTGTTTGTACATGCACTTTAACTGACTCACATAATTAAATTAATTGAATTAAATTAACGTGAATTATTTTCACCCCGTACTACCATGGCTGTAGGAATACTTCCAAAAACCACGGCAACATCACAGTGACTGTAGTAAGACACACCAGAACAACGGTGACTGTGGCAAATCACACCAACATAACAATGACCATAGTAAGTCACACCAACACAACAGTGACTATAGTAAGTCACACCAACACAATAGCGACTGTAGTAAGTCACACCAACACAACAGCGACTATAGTAAGTCACACCAACACAATAGCGACTGTAGTAAGTCACACCAACACAACAGATCCACACAACACGGCACAAAGCCAAGTCCACCATGGGACGCCACCACACGGAATCAATCCGCACTCCACGGCACAAAGCCAAGTCCACCATGGGACGCCACCACATGGAATCAATCCGCACTCCACGGCACAAAGCCAAGTCCACCATGGGACGCCACCACACGGAATCAATCCTCACTCCACGGCACAAAGCCAAGTCCACCATGGGACACCACCACGTCCACGCCCGTTAATCCATTGCCGCCGCACAGTCTCCGACCAGCTAAACTGGGTTAGGAATACGACCTACGATCGGACAACAGAAACAGGCCGTGACGTCAACTACATCACAAGCACCTCCACGCACCTTTAACAGGAGCAAATCGTGGACAAAATAAATCACGTTATTGCATTAATCTCATTATTCACTTTTGTCATTATCATGACGCGCGCCGACAACGGCTCAACCTGACTGTTCCTCATTATCATTTAATCTGAAGTAGATAATATCAAACTCTGTGGATACGTAACAATCTGGCATTTCATTTATAAATCTATTAGGATATTTCTTTTAAGTGTAGGTTAACACTTCAACAAAAAATAAAAAATCTGGCATCGTTACCATTAAGTAACTCAATAACTTTCAGGAAACCACGAAACTTTGGATATAACTTAATCTGATATTTTTCATGATTTTCTATTAAGACGAATACACTAACAACAAATTGTTTTAAGCTTTGCTTTTGTTTAATGAAATCTGGATTTTATTTTCATTGATCAAGGTTTACTGCACGTTCCCTTATTTTAGTATTGTTAATAACGAAAGAGATCTGGCTACATTGCTAATAATAAAATTATTTTCTCATTCGATTTACTATCGAGTTAAGAGCAAGTTGAACATGTGGTATAGAATCTTATCATGTTTTTTTTTGTACTTAACTGCAAAGACATCATGTTCTTTAACGTAATCATAAAGCATTCAATTAAAAAAAATCGTAAAGTTATTGTTTGCAAAGCAAGTTGGTCAGCAATTACACTAGAATTCTGAATGAATCCTTTATTTATCTTTTCTCTTTTTATTTTACTTAGATCTCAACTTAGACCTTTTATAAGATAGGAACTTCCCAAAGAATCATTACATTGACAATCATCAATCAAATCAAAATTAAGATGACTTTTTCTTTAGTCACAAATATCAATAGCTTTGCCTTCTTAACTCTTTAACGCGCATACTCACGTGGGATAAACACAACATCGTGCATTCGTATACTGTAGCATCATCATCAACCACAGGTCAAAAGCTTTTTTTTTTCTTGGACAATCGAATTGAATTTTATTCAACTTCAAATCAAAAGTGTACTAAACACAGAAACACAGAACAATAGACGAACATTTGGCTCATTATACCTTGCAATAAGCGGAGATCTTCTTACAGAAATTTTTCATAGTTCTAATCCATAACAACTATAAGTTTACAGCTAATGAATGACGGTATTGTTCGATGGTTTATTTTAACCGTCGATTTATGTGTCGCGCCGAAACGGCGAGTACCTATGTCAAGTGTTTACAAGTCACACCGCTAAGTTTATAATAAAAAAAAGGGACTCTTTGTTTGCGCCTTACCGCTTCAAACAAAGAGAACTTTGATATGGTACACGTTTTGTAATTATTTACTCTTTGCAAAGATCTGAATAATCAAATATCAGACCTTTATTACTATCAACACTTTGGCTAATACCGCCAAAGCATTTCATCATCATAGCTTTAATCATGGTTCTAATTCTAAATTTTAATAAAGGGAACCAACTTTTCAACATCGGTACCGACTAAAACAAACTAATTGTAAACATCGCCCTGTAACTTAACACTCAAAGACGGCGGCATTCCGATAAGAAGCTCGGTTAAAAACTTCGCGGCCGATTATTACTCTACTCATAATTTTGAGATACATAAAATCAACAATACTTAGCGTCGGCAATACTGCGCAATAGAAACGTTATTCTATAAAAATGATTTGCGCATTTGGAAGCACATATAAATTTTAATGTGAACTTTTCCATGATGAAAATGAATAAATCGAAGTATCGATCCAGGCTTACAGATAAAAATTTAGAAAACACATTGCGTCTGATTATTATCTTGTTTCACAAGTTCAATTAATTCAAGTAATTATCCCCATTACGTCAATTTAGTTTTAGTCTTTAAATTCAACAATTGACAATCAAAAAGTGTACATTCGTACCAACTTTGAATTGATGTTTTTTTACAACCAAATAAAAATTTATTTATTTCTATGGCCCCCGACTTCTATTTCAGCCAAAAGTGTAGCCCGCCACTTTCAAAAGGTTGCCCATACCTGTTCTATGGATACACATGCTCTGTATCAGATAATATCTTAACTTATAAAAATAAATTTGAAGTAAAAAAAAAAATAGAATTGTCGCGAGAGCACTTACCGTGCTATGATTTACATTTTACCTACTATGATTTAAAGTCGATCCAAGTGTACATTTGTGCACTGAAAGACTGCAACAAGCACATGGGGAAAAAGCTCCATAGATGACTAATTGTCAATAATGACATGGTTGCTATATTTTTCATACTGACTTTCATGTATGGAATGGTTACCAAAAGAGCGATTGACGTTTATATAGGGGGAAATGCCTTTGAACATCATTAAAAATTTTCTTATCAAAATCATTAGTAGCTTTCCTGCATCTCAAAATTTATAGACTGACCTAAGTATAAACATCCGGTCAGACTTGCAATAAAATCTTTATGCGACATGCAAATAAATTTTGATTGATACTGAATATTTTCGCATTTTCAATAAATTTCCAACTTCTTTTTATTCTAATAAGAATAAATTTGTTATTAAAAAATAACAACAACAAAAAAAATAAACTCTCTTTCGTATCTAGTAATGCACGATCTCTATTATCAGAGAATATTCAGCACCCAACTCAAAAATAAAAATTCTAGAATACACCTGATTTGTGAAGTTCCCCGGTAGGGGACTGCGCAGACGTATGTCCTGCCAACCTCATCTGCTTCACTCAGCTCTGCACACACGCACTAGCACCATTATCGTGTTTCCAAATTATTGTATTAGCGTGCATTTCGCTTACTCTGCACATTTAACTATGTTTGCCATACGGATTCATTGTCGGAACACATTAAATGAAACTATACTTTGATTGTTCCAATCTCACAAGTCCCAATATCATTTAAAAAATATCAGATTTTCCGACAATTTTCCACTTAATCCGTATTTTCCTAATAAATCTTCAGGTAATCCCACTTCTGATGTCGGAGCGAGCGAACTCCGGGTAGTCATCAGGAGGGCAATCTTAGGCTAGTTCATTTATTGTTCTGAGCTTTTGTGGGCAATGGAAACACGAGAGACAAACACAGTCATTATAACGATTTCACTAAAACTTATTAAACAATATTGTTCGCACTAATCACTCGATTGTCCAATTTATAATCTACGTTTTAAAGTCTTTGTCTAGATTTAGTTAAGAGAGCGGATACGAGTCCGTGGGTCGCGCTTAGTCGCTTCCTAGGCAAGTATTTGACTCCCAGGCTCACGCTCTACTCCTCTTAGAGGAATCCAAACCAACCCTCGGCCACGTACGATGGCATACTAATCACGTCACCGTCGCTCTGCTTTGAAACAATGATCCTGTTGTAACATAAACAATCGCATTCCCCATATTTGGGCGAGGTGCGAACTAACACCGGCGCCGCGCGCCGACATATATATGTGTTCATATTCCACGCGTTACCGACTCCCTCGCAGTACTCTCTTTCACATGTCAAACCAATACGGCATTATAATTGCCACTCCAGTTGCAGGCACTTGTTCTGGGATAAATCACAGCATACGATTCAAGAGCGTAGCAATTTCGGTCCGTTTGTTCTAAATAATGACCATACAGCCACAATAATACCGATTTGGGAGACAAAGGACCCCGTTCGTAATTTACTTTTTTTTTACAAAACGATACGAGGGCTCTTAATGGCCTTTTTAAAATACACGCGAGCCAATATACAGACCGCTTATGTTGTGACTCAAGGGATTTTAATAAAGAAATTGCATGTTTTATTTCGAAATAAAGTGTATTTAAACAGCTTAGATGTGTAAGCATCTTATGGAAAGATTGCGAAAAACTTTGTGTGATTTAACTGTGTGAGTGTGTGATAGGAACACAATATCAAAACCAACGAAATTATACGATATTATCGAACAGTAATACGGCTACAACCTCAAATTGATATCATGTTGATTCCGTTTTGACGTATCTATTATAATACTGGCTGACGGCCACAATATTGAAAGCCAATGTAATTTCGGTATATCTGGATTCGATGCCAAGTATTAGGTAGAGGAAAAAAATTGAAGCTGTTTGTTAAGCAGCTATAGCGAAATAAAAAACGAGAAACTTATTCATTCTGCATTGTTAACGTCTGAAGAAGTTATTGCAGCGAACACAATACTATACAAGATTATTTATGAACATCTGTGTATATTATTTTGTACACTATGTATTTTACTATTTTATACACTTGTTTTTGCTCACGACTTTATTTATCTGGAATTAGGTTTGTATTAATACGACGCGAATCCTATTTTATCCTTAGGATAGATAAAATAATCCAGTGCCACTCTTGATCCAAATCTTCTCCAATTAGACCTCAGCAAAACCCAAAATAACAAAATTTAAACCAAACTAACAAAACGTGACCCTTGTCGATCCAACGTGATTCACGCAACTGACTCAATAACCTATATCAATATCTAACTGGTACGTACCTACTTATTTTGTTTGAAATAAATGACTTTCACTTTGCCTTAGCCCCTATTTTTAAAAATGCCTTGAGAATCTTTTATTTTCTCGGGATAAAAAGTATCATAGGTAACTTTGCAAAAAATCAAGTCGACGCGTTGTACCATTATTGCGTGATTAAAAGACAAACAAATACTCTGGCATTTATTACAAGTATGGTCACGAGGGTGAAGTGAAAATGGGCGGGGCACATAGTTCGAAGAGCGGATGGTGCTGCTGGCAGACACCCTATTAGGTATATTTGCAACAAACTAGGAACAATGCTAACACCCGAGACCTTACTTAATAAATTAGGTTTTAGTTTATTTTATAGTTTTAGGAATAAGTAAAATTTTAAAAAGATAAATACTTTATAAACTATTTCTGATAAATCTGTCGTTACGATTTTGTATTCAATTTATATAATATTATGTACATAATAAATAGGCAGCAATCAAGCGTTGCATCCGCTACATGTTTGATCTTTACTATTTCGACAGCATAATATTATGCCTATATTCGTCCTTGTGTACTATGTGTTACACAGCCATGTTCGTTATAATTTAATTGAAATCTAACAACATGACGCCTCGTTAGTTCAGAGGATTAAGTGCTTGCATACACACAGGTTCAGGATGCGCGGTCGAAATATAAAAGCGAGTGTTCTATACAACGAGCGCATTCGAAGCCCAGGTAGATTTCCAAGTTTATGTGTGTATGTTTTCAGAACTGCAGATCGGTAGTTAAACTTTATATTTATATTTTTATGCCAACATCAAACATTTTATTTCAAATTCAAGTAGATAAGCTCTAGTACGCTATAACCACAGAAATGGCAAAAAACATAGTGAATTTGTATTGAAGTTGAGGGAAATATTAATCTTTTAACTTTATCAACCGATAGATGTCCACTACTGGATAAAGGTCTCTTGCATTTCACAGGTCTATAATATTGTCTATGACTTACTCCATGCTGGCGCTGGCACGATGAGACCGGATATCATGTCGTCGGAGATGACAGGCGGCTCGCTGGGCGGCGGTGGGCACACCAACGAATCGATTATATCGTCTGTGGCGGCGCGCATCACTCCGGTCAGCTCCGGGGGCTCCGTCCGTGACGACCTGCATGTAAACCGCTGATGTCAAAACTCCAACAATCTTATTGTATCCTAGTACTTAAAATAACTTAAACATAATGTATTTATAGGTAAAAAAATCTAAGAAATTTGTAGTGGAGTTTTAAAGACAAGGTTTTTTTAACGCAATTCTCAGAGATCAAGATTTATTGTTTCCTTAGTACCTACCAATAAATTTATTTATAGAAAAGAGGAAATATGAATAAAACCACTGTTATCAAAACAATGTTTTCTTTATTCTACGAAATAAATAAGAACGATATTCAGCCACAATATTGTGAAATATAATAAATATACAGACCTATTTTATTTATCTATTGTTTAACCATACCACTTGTAACAGTTTAGATTCAAATAGCCAAATATTTACCCTCCTTTAATATCACAGGTATAATATTAAAGAATATCTTATTATTCTACTTTTAAAATATGGTAATAAATTCTATCACTTTTAATACGCCTGCTTTATTCATTGATTGCATTACTTTTAGTAAAAATTTAATTATTAAAATCTCTTTAACTTTATTAATTTTTATCATTATTTTAGTTGGCAGCAGCGACGTGATTGCATATTTTATCACCCAAAGCTTTCAAGTAAATTCATTTTATGAAATTACTGAACATTTGTAGGCATCGGCACATAACTTTTTCCGATTGCGCAGTGACCTCGGTCTATAAGCTTGTGAGTTGTGAAATGTACATAAATAGTGGGTCGTTTTGACTAAGAGCTTGCGTGGTAATGACCTGATATTAGTATTGTTTAACAACAGGATATAACTGAGACATACATAAGTTTGAGTAAAATCTTTAATCATATCACCAACTCGTTATGAAACGTGTACAAAACATACATACCTACTTCAAAATGTCTATTTCAAAGTTTTCACTTTCTCCATGAAAAGAATTTATAATTTTTTTTTATATTAGCAATGACATACAATAATACAAAAGTGAAATTTAGTGGTACGTGTTATTTAGGGTACGTGTGGGAAACATTAAGCCTGTCTAGAGTGAAAATAAATTTTAAATTAAAACTAAAACGTAAATATAAAAAATAAAAGCTAAATAGGTAAATAATATAATTAAAATGTACTAAATGTAATAATTAAAGTTTGAGCTTTGAGACAAAAGAGTTCTAAAAATGGCGAATTTGAGAACATTTCCAAATCGTCATTAAATAATTGAAGTAAAATTAAACAAAAAATAATCTTGTACTCTGTTTAAAAACTTTTTTTCAACGATATTCCACAAAATTACGTCTATTTTTTGTTTGACTCTCATGACATAATATGCTTATAAGAGTCTTGAAGGATATAGCCATATAGAGTCGGTCTCTCGAATAAATTTTGTAGCTTTTTAGGGTTCATTCAAAGTACAAAAAACGTAAGTTATATTAAAAGTATAAAATAATATAACTTCACTTCTATAAATAGAAACGGCGGAAAAACTTGCAAAGACTGAAGTAGCGCAATTTATTTTTCGCAATTCCTCGATTCAAATCTAGGAAATACCTACGAGTAGTACCTACTCTGTGGTCGCTTTCATGATGCCATCAATTTCCGGCAGTTCCGCTCGCCGACTTCTAAGCAAATCGCATAGTACCTTCACAGACATCTGTTCTCAACGTTTGGAGTAGGTACTCTTGTAAGTATTTGAATCAGAACACTACCTACTACATAAGCGTAAGGAGAAATTTAATTTCACTCCAAAAATATTATTTTAATGTTTTGTTAGACTTATTTGGTATTTTTTTTTAATTATAGCGTGTTTTTAATTTATCTTTCAACTTGGTGTACAGGAATCAATTTCCCTGTGATAGAGTTTTTTTTAAATTTACTTCAGGATTCCTTATACCTACTGTAAATTACTGCATCGATGAAATACTGTAATTGTGTATTGATTCCTACAAACGGAAATATTTTGACAATATATCATTTCATTTCAGTTTATGTTAATAATATTATGTCACGGCATATCTAAAACTATATTATGTTGCACAAATATTACACGCTATATTAGGTATATACATACTGTACCTAATACCTATATGACGTCACTGCAAACATAACACTTGCACAGGTAGATACAGATTATTCAGCAATCAGTATAATTAAATGAGACTGTAGCATGGATTGTAGAAATGCAAACAACGATTGTAATAATTACACATATGTATAATATTTAACTAAATAATGAATAATAATTAAAATAATAAAAACTTATGTCCATTCATTTTCTTTTATTTTCATATAAGTAAGCTAAACTTTGCGATAATTTATTTTTATAAAAATGCGACAGTTATAATTGAAATAGTCATAATTTGTTAGTTAAAGATTATTCACCATAAAAACTATCCTTTTCCATAAATTATTACATGATATGTTTACAAAAACAGAATTTATCAATTTACAAATATATTGAAAAAAATTATTTGGAGCAAAAGATAATGTTTTATAATGAGGACAATGGTGGCTTTTTCAATGAAAGAATTTTTATCTAACATTTTAAGACCGGAGAAAATGAAAGGTATCACAATTTTGTGACAAGGCGGGGCGGGGTCTTTTGTTCACCGCAGACTTACCACAGTCACCGTGGTCTAATATCGTAGTCGATGTAAGTACGGGACGGAGTCAGGGTCTTACAATATTAACATCGCACGAGCGTTTAATTTGATATGAGAACTCTAGGCGAAATTTACGCGACGCGACGTCAAGAGGCTCGCTTGCGAAGTTCACAATGGCGGTGTGAGGGGATGCAGGGCGAGGCCGTAGGGCGATAGGGTTGCTAGATATTACCTTGTCACATTAAGGAAAAAGTAGTATTTATAAGTAATACAATGTCTACACGAGAAGAATCATGAAGGATTTTCTATAGCCCCTGCAAGCAATTTAAGGTAAGCATAAAATTGATTCGATAAAATTTTGGAACTACTTAGTAGCAAAATATATGTATCTATATATAAAATACGTATAATTTAAACCATATTTTACAGCAACTGATGGGTTATTATACAACTTAATAGTATTTATACCGAGACATGTCTCAATACATCTTACCTCTTGTGTAACCTATCAGGGGAGCATGTAGGTCGTTGCGAGCGCTTCAGTAAACTTGTCGCGGTCGAAAGGTCAGGTGTATAAGGGCGGAAATTCCGATGAAGAGCCTTCTACCTGCCATAGTTCCTCCTGCCATACTTTTAAAATCCTCGAGAACTAATGGTGTAGCGCAAGAATCATTCGCACATTTTTACAGCGGTTATAATATTATTTTGTTCTAAAGGTCCGTAATATTTTATTTCATGGATGATCTCAACCATCTAGCACCTTCAGTCATAACGCGAATGCTATACACGTGGCTATGCTATATATCTTATAGAATAGTTACGTCTACAGTCTACACGCCTACAGTCAATTTCGCTTAAGGTATTATCGGCCATGATCCGTTTCATCATTAACCCTCGCGTCCCACAAAGTCGCCAGAAGCCCTAATTATTCATAACGAGCTCACCCAGACTGCACCAAATTATGCGAATCTATGCTAACGAATACACGCGAAGCCCGCTGATTAATGAACGGCGGTTAAATCACCCAACGATCGACAAAAATGCATAAAATGTTAATTCACCAGGTGAAAAAAAAAACTCACCTCATCATCATAACCAGCGAGAGTTCCTCTTGTAATACGCTCTCCAAATACATCATATCTAGGTCAGATACGATCGCTCCGTTAATCACCATTATTTCGTCGCCTTTAATTATACCTGGCGTAAAAATTAATTGCACAATATTATTTTTTGCATCACTGAATTGAACCAATTAGTGCAATATGGGACGCTTCGCGATCGAATTATTTTCTTCTGCCTTTAAGTTTCTTTTAGTATATAAATAGATTTTGATTTTGAATAAATATTCTGCCTTTACTAGCCTTGACATCTTTTGTATTAGGTAAGCTCACCCTTTTCTTTAGTACTTATAAAGGTACTCGAGAAAAGGGTAAAAGGAAACCCCGAAGCGGCCGACCCACAGATCTTTTTTATAATTTATACTGTAGGGTTTCTTTTTAAGCCTGATTGGTTTGCTTAAAAAATAATTAGGTATAGGTATGAATAAAACATAATAAAATCATAATTTAGCCTAAAGTATTTTAAAACCATGGATTTGAAATGTAGGATAGATACCGCATCAAGCCGTTTGTCCCCTTTGCTCAAGAGAAGGGGCTATCTCTCTTTTGTCGAAGTTTACATCATTGTACTTGCATATTTACGAACTCGTATATCGTTTATAATGAATCTTTTTGATTAGATATATATCTTTGCTTCCAAAAGTCTTCGATGTGATAAAAGTTAACACCTTAAAACTAACTGTAATA
The DNA here is from genome assembly GCA_038048805.1 of Hipparchia sbordonii. Classification (NCBI taxonomy): domain Eukaryota; kingdom Metazoa; phylum Arthropoda; class Insecta; order Lepidoptera; family Nymphalidae; genus Hipparchia; species Hipparchia sbordonii. The sequence continues at coordinate 8,307,604 of CM076102.1, forward strand.
TATAGGTACGAAATATTTTGTTAAACAAAACAGCTAATTTATAAATGAAAAAACAGTGCATTCAAAACAACCACGCGATAGTAGCGCCTGCAGTGTTGTGTACAAAGCAACGTCACCGATGTATGATAACCTATAGCTACAAATAATGTAGGTTTAGCAGTCACTGGGGCTGAAGCTTTCGGTTCAGTTGAAAGCGGATGCTGGGAGCGAGGGGGGCGCTGCTGCGTCCCCTTTCTCATTTTTCCGCTTGGTACCGCTTTTGATTAGGACTCGCCCGCGTGTCTTTTTGCACTTAATGGAAGACACAAGTGAGGAGAAGACACGCATTATACACTAGTTTTCCCGTTGTATGTGCTCAAATGGAATGCATTAATTTAATTATAGTTAACTGCTATAATTGAGCCCAGAGTTCTTTAGGCCTGACAGAGAATATTGTCGTGCCGCTCAGACATGCATTTGGTATATTTTCTCTGTCGCTCAGACATGCATCCTGCACATTTTCTTGCCACTCAGACACCCCGCAGAACGCTTTTCGCCCAGATCTCACACTTACCGTTCTGCATGGCCACGCTCTTATCCTCGACGCGGCTGACGTAGCAGCAGAGTTCGTCCTGTCGTTCGGCGTTTTCGATCAGTTCTGCCTCAACACTGAAACCCCACATCTGCTCCAGAGTATTGCGTTGCAGTTCCACTTGGTATAAAATCTTGGCGCATACTTCCACTACCTCGTGCGTGTGCAGCTAAGAAAAAATAATTTTACTGTAGATATAAGCTTCACATAATCTAAAAAGCTAGTACAATAGATAAAACTATTAGAATAGTGTGTAAATGTATGTGTATGTTATATTCCCAACTAGCAACACCATGGTTTAAAACGATCTTTAAGAGTTATTTTACTATACAGGTGGATTTGGGCGTAGTTACAGGAGCATTTATTTCTATAACGATCTAATAATTTACTTGTGCTTGTCAAATGCTATTACAAGTAAAAGAGTAATACAATGCCTTTATAGGAGCTTTATTAGTATTGATAGACTTGTAGTCTTTTGTTATAGGACTACTTTACTAGTTGCGTTATTTATCTGCTAAAGTTATGTTACAGAGAATCCACTAATTTTCCCCAAATTTTCCTGTTGAAATTTCATTAGTTAAAAACGATATTTACGAATCCGTAAGCAAGATGCTTCAGATAAGACTCTCTCCTGACTCGATTTGATAAACGATTACACTAAATTCTTTAAATTCACACAATTCTTTTTTAACAAAAGCCTCATTCCGAATATAAATCGAAACACAAATGAAGGAATCTAAATTCAAAAGCTTGTTGTTCTTATACTTGAGGCGGGTGCCGAATGATTGAATACGCAAAGGCACCTCATGAAATTGACGTTTGCATTAAAGTATGGCCTGTCAGACCCTTTTCACCCAAAGTATCAGTATCACTCAATGCAATACGTTCCGTCCAGATGGTATACACGCACTTGTTGATTTCTTTAAAAGAAATCATTATATTTATAATATAACTTTCACCCGAAAGACACAGATAGGAATAGTTAAAGGACTGAAGATAATCTTAATTTATTTTTTCAAAATATTATCAAAAATATTTCCAAAATGTCCATAATTAAAACGCAAATAAAAACATTTTATTATTTATATTAAGCGATAAACGTTAATATTTGTTATAAAAATGTTTTACAAAAAATTTAATTTAAAAACAAGATTTTATTAAAAAAATCAATAAAAATCTTTTAGAAGTTGTTGCTTTCCTAAAAAGGCTAAAGCAAGTGATTGATACACGAACATATGGCTTATAAAATTGGCGTTTGGATTAAAGTATGTACTGTCAGACCCTTATCACTCATAGTTCCACCGCATTGCGTGTCGTCAAAATGTTACATACTTTAAACAGTGTACGTGTTGTCGTGCGAAGTTTATATTTTCACTATAATTTAAAGAAATGTTTTTTAACATTTTAATAAGAATAGAAATTACAACTTTGAGAACTAATCACAATAAAGTAATTGCGAACGTAGTTTTATTCAATACATTTTAGCGTCGCTTATTAACAACTTTCAAATTTCTTAGAAACTCCCGAAAATGTTCCTCCCATCACAATATTTAATTTAAAAATATAAGAAAGAATTTAATATAAATACTCATCATTGTAACAATTCTTGTCATTTCATATAATTATTATCATTATTAACATTGACTTTAGTAGGTACTATACATACATATAGACAATGAATATTAATGACATTTAATATGTTTTTTTATACCCAAAATAATCGTTTGATTCCCGTCCTCTTGGTTCATTTTATAAACATCACTTTTGCAGCATCGGTACTTATAAAATCCATCGTAACGTTTGAAATAAATACACATCTGAAAGCGAAGCTAACGAAGCTAAATAAAAATGTTTTAAAAAATGTAGCTATTCCTGTGTGAACTTACGTATGTCTCAATGAGGTCACTTCTGTGCGGTACAAAGTAATTATGGTCTTCCATATCCCGACGTTTCTTAACTCGCACGAAGTGTTCTAGAGGGTTAAGTGAGCGTCGTGCGCAAGCAGCCGCTAGGAACTCTTCAACCGACATCCCTTCTCGCACCCCCACCGTCGCCGTGGTACCTTCGGGTAATGAAACCCTCACCGCAGCTTCGCCTTCTTCGCGCGACATCTGTTCCGTTACAATGGAAAACAAAAGCATACATGAAAAGAAACCTCTCAGTCCATAATTTTTTTCAAGAAAGCAATGAAACAAAAGTTGCTTAATAGACAAAAGGACTTTTTATATGAACACCATACATTCATGTACTATAAAGCAATTGAAATATTACCTCGAATAAAATTGCTTTCAGACTTTTTCAAGAGTTAAAGAGGTTTAAGTTTAAGCACCTTTAGTTATTTTTTCTGCATGTTGATGTAAAACAGTTAGTATATTTCCGTATATTTTTATTTCATGAATTATATTCTAAGTATTAAAATACATATAAAACTCGCTTCAAACAATCTATGTTAAGGTCGCGGCACATAATACAAAATAATGACGAGGTAAAAGAGAGTGCATTAAAAGGCTGCCTTACTTAAAAAGGTCAGAAATAAAAATGTTGCATAAATGTAATTTATTTGTGACGTAACTGATGCTAGCCTTTCTAAGTTCGTGTAAAATGTGGCAGCGTTCTATTGGTCTCCTCATAAAATCAGGTAGATAAGCAGAGGTAAAGGAATAAAATAAATAACAATCTAATAGATTATTCATTTATTGCTTATAAGTGAAAGGAGCTGGGAATCTAATTCTTATGTCAACAAAATTTCTACACTTATGTTATTAATAGAAAAAGATCAGGACCCTTTGCGTTGAGGAAAGTATGAGGAAAAATATCGTAAAAAAACCTGTATCCGTGAAAGTTCTCTATTAGTTTTCAAAGGTGTGTAAAATCTGCTATTCCGCACTTCGCCAGCATGGTGGTCAATCTTATCATTTTGAGAGAAGAATCAAGCCCAGGAAAAAGAATTTTAAATATCCCTATAATGTAAAAATCGATATTGCAATTCAACCTATAAATTCACATTTAGTTTCTGACATCCTAATTTTCTAGTTATACAATAGATATTGCAAGACATAATTGGTGAAAAAATTTTCTAGCTTGTAGAGTCGTTTATATAATACATATTAAAGAATCTTGGCGAGACTTAATTTAGGCCACGAAGTAACTTTACTCTGTTTGCTGTGGAGCAATTTACCATTTTACTTAATAGAGCTGTGCTTGTAATTTGTACTGGTAACAAGGGCGAAATGTCTAATGACAGGCAGTCGGCGGCTGCGGGTAACAGAGTAATAGACGCTTTTCGTGACGCCGTATATTAGAAGTTCCTGTAATATTACGTGGCACGCCACCTCGGCATTTTGGAACCGGAGTGCCGCCTAAGCTTAACGAACATTTTCAAAGTAAGACTTTCTAATTTAAGTACATATATTTAAGTATTTTTTGCTTTGAAGTGTTTAATATATTCAGATTCTGGTTATTTATTTTACTCTCTTATGACTTATGCTGTGGTTTATGTGTACGAGAAATGTCAACTGGTAGGTATGTGGACGCAAACATATCAACAGACATCGTTGAATTTTATTATTAATTACTCTTGATACTAAAAAAAACGGGTTAAAATGTACCTGAGCCTCTCTAAAAACAAAATCTACATTATTGCTTAATGGCTGGTAAATCAAAAATATGCCACGAATTTATGCAAGTTATTAAAACATTTTAAATAAAATAGATGCATCATCAAAGTGCTTTCAATATTTAAAAATTGTTAGCAATGCAATTTTTAAATATTGAAAGCACTGGAAATAAGAGCATAAAGTGTATGTTTTTCAATGAGCGGCATGCGTCACATATAAATGTTATATAAACTACACGACATGTTTAAAGCTTTATAATAATTATATGATACCTAACAAATAATTTGCAGGAAAATTAAAGCGTCGACTAGAGCATTGAATATTTCACAACGGTTATCAAAATATAAGACTTCTCTCGTTCCCTATTTTGCTCATTCTGAAATAGTGTTTTTATTTTATTTTTATAAAAGCTAATTTTAAGCTTATACAGCTATATCGGTGCTTCATCTAATTGGGTTCGGCAACACTTGACGGAGGCTCCGTGTTTGCCTTTGTAATTCAATTTTTCACGATAATGGATGCTTCGTTTTTATACGAGTCCTTCAGTATTTGATTTGAGTGTTTCTTTAAATAATATTTGATCGTGACCGGCCTTTGTAAACGCTGCTTAGATTTAATACATGAAAGGATAGTGTTTGAGAAACATGATACGTTATATCAAAGTATCGTACTAATATTATTAGATGCATAAATTATATGTACATCCCACGCAGCAGTTATTAAATAAGTTAATATTTTCTAACATGAGTAACATTTTACTACAATGTATATGTTGCATCGTACATCACACCGCATAAAGTACGAGTATTATAAGTTATTATAAAAAAAAAGATTTACAACGTTTTGTTATAAATATTATCTAACAAAAATGTTATACAATAATTTCATAACTAATTTATTTAAGCATATTCAGAATGCCTTTTGCTCATGCTCGTTTTAACCAAACATAAGTAAATCATCCCCTAACTAGGAATTAGCGAACGTTGGTGAAAATGGGCATAAGAAAAATAGAAAACACAAAAAAAGCTAACACAAAACTGTAGTGAAAGATAGGTTATCTATTAAAATAAAACTAGTACCAACCTGCATGGAACGTCGACTAGAGCCCGAATTCGATCTTGATAGATTAGGGGCTCTACGTTTAGTGGCTCCCCTGCCCGCCAGCAAGTTGTTGAGCAAGGAGGGGGAGCGGGCGCAGATGAACGCGTGGAACGAAGACACCGTGAACACGCCCAGCTTGTTGAGGGTGCTCTTTGTGCCCCGCGAGACATGTGTTAGCAGCGACTGAAACAACCTTGTTTATTGGACTAACTCACAACTTAATATTGCTCTCTCTACTCTAGCTAACCGAACCTAACCTTTTTTTATTAACCTAAGAGTCGAAAACTCGTTCTCTTTACTCGAGTCGTATGCGGAAGGATCAGGAAAACCACTCAGTTATTATTCCCAGAAAACTTTTACCATTATGTGAATATTGGAAAGGGGTGACGACCCTCAGCGATGAAAGATACGATGTAGAGAGAAAAACAATAAATCTTTTTTTTATGCATTTTTTAAAATAAAACCCATACCCCTAATTGGTTTCCGGCACGCTAAATCGCTTGGCGTCTTTGACGGCAGAGTGGTAACAATCCACCGCTGAAGCCTTTCACAAGACCAGGACGGGGGCAATTAAGAAATTCTAAATTCTCCAATTGGCTCTTTCGGGAATCGAACCCCGGACCGCCTACATATTCATCACTACGTTGTGGAGATCGTCAAATATCTAAAAAATTAGTATAAATACTTATGTACTGACTTTTAGCACAGTAAATAAGCAATAAAAACATTTCAACAAACTAAATTAGCTTAATCATTAAAAGCCTGTAGCATATTTCGGTGAAAGCCAAAGTAATCATTATTTCACTTTAGGCATCGAAATGTAAAATTTAAATGAAATGTTAAATCGGTCCGTTCTGAGAATCTCATCACAAAGTGTGTGCATGTCGATATGAGATCGGTGAATTACTTTCGAGTCCAATGAGGCACATCGATACACGGTAATTGGTGTAGGCATTTTCATTTCAATCGTTGAAAGGAAATTTCATGACATGGGTTGCCGCAACGCATATAACAAAATATAACGCCGGTCATCGGATCTGTCAACTTGGGCGGTCAAGCTGACAAATATAACTCTTCTGTCAACTCAATAAAATCAGCTCCATAGCATAGGATTTCATGAATACGTACTAGTCTCACTTTTTAACCATTGATACTTTTCTTAAAACCTATTTAAAAATAACCCAAATGAAAGAAAAAAGTATAACTACGTATGTATACTTACCGACTTAACGTAATTGATAACTTTTAATTTTAAGAAGCCATAGTAGCAGTACTCTCTCAACTAAAACATTTATTTCTAAAGGAAGTAAAGTATCTACAGAACATATACACACATATTATCATTATTATTTATTCGCCTAAAACACAGATCTACCTTATTTTAGGGTTTTCTGTAATTGCAGAACTTTACTTGTGTTATGTTTTCTTGGAGCAATAAACATTTATTTAGTTTTGTTTTATTTATTTCTCCCTTGACTTTAAAAAGTTGCAGCTATAAAAAGTTCAAAAAGAAAGAATGATATGAGTTAAGTCATTAGCTTTAACTTCATACTTTGCTGTAATCTTAGTTTCACTGGTAATCCAAATGCGCGATGCTTGTACACAATTTATAAGTTAAAAATAAAAATGTTGGTCACAGAAAGTTTGTTTTACTAGTTCTTATTTAAGCTGCCGAGAAAAGGGATCACTTTCTTTACCTTAGGATTCGGTAGCTCGCCGCTTTGAAGGCTCGCCATGTAGCATCGGAGGCGGAATTGTTCGCAGTGTAATCTTTCGAGATTTTCCTCCCATTGCAACATCTGTACGGCCAACTGTGCTCTTGTTTCAGGATCTGAGACTACGGATTGTTGTAAGTCGGCCATATGTTTTAGCTTATGATCCTGTTGAAATGAGTTAAGGTTTAAAAGTGTAAGGTCCACTACCACTTGCACCAACCTCTTAAATACGAGTATGTTTAAGTTAAATTTTCTATATCTGTCCTTTTTTTGTTCACTCTGAACTAAACATACCAAAAAGTATAAATACCCATTACATTCCATTTAAATAAACATTATTAAGCTGATTGGTGCAAGACGCCCTAAGTATAATAAGTTAAATCTAAATAAGCTTATTAACCTCAATAGCCCAACGGTTAAGGGTGCGGATTGAAAACTGAAGGGTCGCAGGTTCAAACCCCACCCGTTGCACTATTGTCGTACCCACTCCTGGCACAAGCTTTCCGCATATTTGGAAGGGATAGGAGATAGTCAACTTCAGCTTGGCTAATATTCTTTAAAAAAAACCTTTTCCTTGCTCTATTGAGGAGAAAATGACATACTAAAATAGAAATAAAATTAGAACTTCGTTTACTTTTAAACATTTGCTTCTTTTAATGTACAAACACATAAGTTGTTAGCCGCGAGTTTTGCGCGGTCATAATTCAAATGCTCCAAGAAAATCGTTACTCTTTTAGCAGTAAATCGCAAAGCTCTTTACACTAAAGTGGTGAGTGTATATTACTTGAATTGAATACTGTACTTATACTTATTTTATATTATACTTGTTAGAAACTAAGAAAAAAAAATATTGAAATCGTACTATATCTTCTGTAATTGATTAGATACTATTTGAAACGTCACGGTGGCGGTTAAAGGTAACATAGTATGACACAATTTGATGGCAGGCGCGGCCCACAAACTGTTCTAGGGCACGAGGTATGCCATGAATATTAATAAGCGCACACCACCTGCCTGCGATCACTGCCCGGCGCCCGCGATAAACTACACGTATCTCACTGGGTACGTGTGTCGGAACTAATTCATCAATCAAAGAGATTAATGTAGTCATGGATTTTGTGTAAAACAAAAGGAAACGATCTAGGATCCTTACTGTTAATCAGAAAGTGTATTTTTTTTTTGTTACTTTTTTAAACCTAAACTATCTCTAACTAGATAGATTAAAAAGCTTGTATAAAACGTAGGCAGTAATCAGTTATGTTGATTCTATGTATCAGTGTGGTATGTGGCATGGCTGGATCTGTTATGCTCGTTGAACAAAACCCTCTACATATTATTATATTTAAAATTCAAATTTTATCAAAAAAATTGGTAGGTACTAGACATAGCTCACATTATGGAGTCAGACATAAATTATTTAATCTGAGCAAAACAAAGGTCTCACTGGGATTTCTCAAACATACTCTGTAACGCGAACAAAGTCAAAGAAAAGTGTATTAATGTGAAGAGTCGTAAGTAGCTACGTATAAAGTTTACCACACTATAAGAAGCTTTTCAAATATCACTAAATATATTTCAGTGTTTAAATCAAGAAATTCAAACACTGAAATCCACGGAATTTGGTGCAATACAGTACCAATCTCTGCATGCGATTGGCTTGAAGGATATAACCAACTTCGATTGGTTATACAAGTCAGTTAACATTCAATTTGGTGTAACTACACATTACTACAAACTATAGTTGTAAGTTATTACACTCTTATTTAAGTGAAATTCAGCAAGCTCGGATGCCTGAATTTTAAGCATGTATTCACTTTCAGTAACCATGTAATGATCGGAGCGTGCGGTAGAAGCTTTGATGCGAGTTGCGGTCGAGCAATGCGGGTGGAAATTGGCTCGATTTGCACGAGGAATGCTCTAGACCGCACGCCAGCGCCACATATTACAAGTGTTTGCAAACTTTTACATATGTTGTACGTAACTTTTTTTATTCATGACAGCACAGTGACTGTGATCTCACATGATAATCAGTTACGATGCAGTCTAAGATGGTAGCGGGCTAACTTGGAAGTGAGTGTAGTAAGTGGCAGTTTTAATGAAATATAATCGGTTTTATCCACCATCGTGCCCTAACGCTAAACCTCTTGATGGTAAGGCTCTGATGGAAGGGTAGATAATATCACAATAAATATACAAATAACTTAAATAATATGCTTAGATATCATTGTCAAATCATAACACATGTTATTAAGGAAAAACATTTCGAGGAAGAAGGTTTGTGATTCTGTGATATTACTGATCTGATTCTACGTATCGAACAATTATTTTTCTATGAAACTCTACGAGTAACAATCTTGGAAAATATTGAAAGCAATCTATTATGTGGTAAGCCAGATACAAGAAATAAATTCTGCATAAAGAGTGAATGTTTTTTGATTCGCTACATTTAACATACTGGATGGATTCGTAGCGGGCACTGCAAAACATGTTTCATCCAAAATTGATTCTTACAGTGATGGTACTAAATTCACAGTCGAAGAAAAAGATATTACGAAAGTTGAGTGATTCGCTCTACTCAAACAATACGTCTGTTGGTTCAGGCCTAAGCGACGGGCGATGAGGGCCGTGCCTTGCATAATATCTCAGTATCTGCATTGTATTCAGCACCTTTCGATTGTACTGCACTGGACCACGGCCGCTTAACGCATAATTATTTCAAAACCACTACGCTCAGTAACTGGGTCTCTGCGGACTTTTCTAAAAATTAATTGGATAGCTTTTGTTATAAAAAAATGTTGCACTCACGGATTCTATAGCTTTCTCGAGGCGGTAAATTTCTTCTTGAAGTAGGTGAAGCGTTCCCGTTTTCCCGCGATGACGAGCAAAGGCCGCAGCGCATGCACTATGTATGCTATTCACCCAGTTTTCGAGCTCCACCTAGGTTACAATAGAGTGTCTTGTAAAATTGATTTCGCAGTAACATTTAAGGAGAAGTAACAATGTATCGCATACCTGGCACGGGGCTTGAAAGAGATATGCATCACCAAAGGCCGTACTCAAACAGAATATGTGATCGCGTTTAGGATGTTCAGGTATAGGTTGCATGATGGCGCCATCGACGATAATGAGGTGTTTCGGCGCAGCTTCCACTGAACGGCCCTCTCGAGAGTCGCAAGGGTAGAACAGTAGGGTAGTGCCCTTTAAGCAAACCCAGTAGCCTTTCCATCCACGTTTGCGAGCTAGTTCAATCTGGTGTTTCTTGCGCAGTAGCCACTTCTTTACGCTCAGAAATCTGTATGAAATAATATAATGCTTTATTTATATATGTAATACAAAATATATTGCCTATTTAACGTTTTTGAAGACACATAAATCGTGGGACAGGTAGGGATCGGACGCACATTTCTTGCCTTCTGCGCCCTGAGTTTGTTGAACAATTTAAACTACGGCCACGATTCAACTACCTATCAGCCCCGAAATTAGTATAATATCAATTTTTAATAATTTAAAAATATAAAAATTATTTAAATTACATTATAAAAATATTTTATAAAACAAAAATTTTATTTAGAGTAGGTCTTTATTTATTTTAAAGGCTTTTTTTCATATTACAGTAATATCATATTAAATATATGATATATTATCATATTAAATAGGCATGTAATTAAACGAGCTTCTATTTAATACCATTATTGGCTTCTAAATTACTAAGTCAGCTTCAACTAGTGAGCCTCTAAAAAATATAATTTTAGCATCTATATTTATAACTTAGCTTCAAACCGTAAACTCCTAAAATACTTAAATATTAGCATCAAATAATACACCAAATCTTCAACCACATTTTTAATTTTTTTTTTTGTGAGAAAAATGAAATAAAAAAATGTTTCTAACTAAATAAAAAAACGTTTTTTTTTTTTGATAAAAAGAAATTAAAAAAATGATTGTTTTTAAATTTAACTCAAGATAAATACTTACACATAACATTATAACATTAAAAAAAAAAAAAAACAAATTTTTTTTCAACTTTTTTTTTAGTTTTAGGTAGGTTTACGATCCCAACAGAACCTAAGTGCCCGGCCTTCGGCCGGGCACCTGAATATTCATGTATAACCCTAACCTAACCTAACTTTAGTTTAAAGAAAAAATTATACAAAAATAATTGCAATATTAACACACTAACAACAGAACAACAAAAAAAACAAATGCATGTTTTGAATGGCGCTCTCTGATTGGTACAAATAGCCATAACCAACGAGATCGTGCAAATTGCCAGTCGCAACCGTCTCACTCGCACCAACGAAATCGTGCAAATGGCCAGTCGTATCCATCTCACTCGCACCAAATCGTGCAGTGGCAGTGGACAATAATAAAAATAGTGGCTCTTTATTTGATGCTTTCTTTGGAATATTTTGTGGCCATTGTTTAGAAGCCGAGTTAGTATATTAGAAGCTTCATCATTTTCCCGTTGCTGAGTTATTAAATTAGAAGCTAGGTTTTGATGCCAAAAAAATAAATTTTGTTGGTCGACTTATTATATTCCTATTAAATATATTATAGGAGTACGAAAGGGCTGTCAGCCCTTTCGTACTCGTATCATATATTTTCTTATTAACAATAGTTTATTCTTAACATAATCTTATTTTTCGATCCGTCAATTTAGATAGTTCGCAATGTTCCCTGAGGAAAATACATTATTATAGACGGATAAATTGAATTCGGATATTAATATTATGTAAATCGATTTCCGGGTTTCAACAAATTGAAAGGGATTTTTAAATAAGTTGTGTTGAAAGAAAGAAGTTATTTTTATATAAAGAAATTCTAGATCCTTACTTAAGAAGTACCCAAAAGTATTCAGAGGTTACGGATAAAAGTCATCGAAGTGGGTACATCCTGTCTTCTAACTTGAGCTTCACATCTTTACAGAGTCTTTGAATCATCTTTGAATAGGTCACGGCTAAGATTTCCCTCCGGTCATTTGGCATTCATGGGACAGGAATTGTAGCCTTAAGGAATATAAAGGACGCTGTAGGCTCTAGGAAACTCGTTACCTTTCCACGGTATCGCTTTTCTTTGTTTTTCTTTTCCAACCTCCTTGCTTCCACAATAATTTTAAGCCTTAAGAAAGACAGGTGCTTTTATTACACCTTTGTTTGTCTCCGCGGAAGCGTGACAAGACGCTGTAAGCTTGAATGGATATTTATTTTCCAATATGGACGTTTTTCTGAGACACGTCCTTAAAAAGTCGGAGAATATTTTTTGGGAAGCATTTGAATTTAACCAAAAAAAAAAGTTAAAAATGAAAACCAGGGACATAGTAATAGTACAATGTCTTTAGAAATTAAATAAGTTCAAATTATCGGGCAATAGGATTTCATAAAAGATTATAAAAATAACATACATATTATGCAGTCCTTTATGATTTTATTATTTTATATTCAAGCTTCGTTATTTATGTCTTTGGGAATGTAATTATAATATCTTTTTATTTACACTTTTTCACGCCTAAGCCGCTGATCAGATTTTAACAAATTTTGATATGGATAGGATATATTGTTATCCCGGATAAAGACCTAAATTCAAGCGGACAAAGTTTACGCCTGAAACTTTGTTAAAGCTAGTGTATAAATAAACTAGTAGGGCGCGTGGATGCGCGGCTCGCTAAAGCGAACCGCGTGTTTTCTGTTCACTAAGTAGATCTTCGGGTCTTGATCATCTTTTACCAAGAAACCACTCTTCCATCTTTTATAGTCTCCGAGATAGACACCGACGACATTTGTATGGCCGCCATCTTGAATCCGCCATTTTGGTATTTTTTTTCAGCTCATTGCCAATTGGATGATGTTTCGAGTGATTTTTGTTTGGGCACCCTCAACCTATCTTCAATACCCTGACCGTGCTCCTCACCCGTCTCCGAAATCCTCAATCATCAGCTCCCTCCATATTTTTCATCCAAATGAATTTTTGTCCTCTATACGAAACCATCAGCGGAAAGGAACGTATCAAAATCTTGCATACATTTTATATGAAAAAAAAAAAAAATCCGCCATATTGAATTTTTTCTATTCATCACGTAGACCATCGGGTCCTGATCATCTTTTTCCAAGAAACTACTCTTCCATCTTTTATAGTCTTCGAGATAGACACCGACGAAATTTGTATGGCCGCCATCTTGAATCCGCCATTTTGGAGTTTTTTTTCAGCTCTCTGCCAATTGGATGATGTTTCGAGTGACATTTGTTTGAACACTCCCCACCTATCTTCGATATCCTGGCCGTGCTCCTCACCCGTCTCCGAAATCCTCAACCATCAGTTCTCTCCATATTTTTCCTCCGAATGAATTTTTGTCCTCTCTACGAAACCATCAGAAATTTTGAAAAGGAACCAATTAAAGTCTTGCATATATTTTGTATGGAAAAAAATAAATTCCGCCATCTTGAATTTTTTTTCTATTCATCAAGTAGACCTTCGAGTCCTGATCATCCTTTTCCAAGAAACCACTCTTCCATCCTTTATAGTTTCCGAGATAGACACCGACGAAATTTGTATGGCCGCCATCTTGAATCCGCCATTTTGGAGTTTTTTTCGGCTCTCTGCCAATTGGATGAGGTTTCGAGTGACATTTGGTCGAGCACCCCCCACCTATCTTCGATACCCTGGCCGGTGCTCCTCACCCGTCTCCGAAATCCTCAATCATCAGCTCTCTCCATATTTTTGTTCCGAATGAATTTTTGTCCTCTATACGAAACTGTGAGTGAAAAAAAATTTTTCCATACAAAATTTTACAGGAGAGGTGATCAATGAGTCAGTCAATCAGTCAGTGAATCAGCACGAGTAGCTATATATATATTAACTAGTAGGGCGCGTGGGGGCGCGGCTCGCTAAAGCGAACCGCGGTTTTTCTGTTAACCAAATAGACCTTTGGGTCTTGATCATCTTTTTAGAAATTTGTATGGCCGCCATCTTGAATCCGCCATTTTGGAAGTTTTTTTCGGCTTTCTGCCAATTGGATGAGGTTTCGAGTGACATTTGGTTGAACACCCCCCACCTATCTTCAATACCCTGGCCGGTGCTCCTCACCCGTCTCCGATATCCTCAATCATCAGCTCTCTTCATATATTTCCTCCGAACCATCAGAAATTTTGAAAAGGAACCATATGAAAGTCTTGCATAGTTCCCAATTCGTCATATATTTTGTATGAAAAAAAAAAAAAATCGGCATCTTGAATTTTTTTCTATTCATAACGTAAACTACCGGGTCTTGATCATCTTTTTCCAAGAAACTACTCTTCCATCTCTTATAGTCACCGAGATAGGCACTGACGAAATTTGTATGGGTGCCATCTTGAATCCGCCATTTTGATTTTTTTTTCAGCTCCCTGCCAATTGGGTGAGATTTCGAGTGACTTTTGTTTGAACACCCCCCACCTATCTTCGATATCCTGGCCGTGCTCCTCTGCCACCTCCGAAATCCTCAACCATCAGCTCTCTCCATATTTTTTCTCCAAATGAAATTTTGTCCTCTCTACGAAACCATTAGAAATTTTGAAAAGGAACCTATTAAAGTCTTGCATATGTTTTGTATGGAAAAAAAAAAATTCCGCCATCTTGAATTTTTTTTCTATTCATCAAGTAGACCTTTGGGTCTTGATCATCTTTTTCCAAGAAACCACTCTTCCATCTTTTATAGTCTCCGAGATAGACACCAACAAAATTTGTATGGCCGCCATCTTGAATCCGCCATTTTGGAGTTTTTTTTCAGCTTTCTGCCAATTGGGTGAGGTTTCGAGTGACATTTGGTCGAACACCCCCCACCTATCTTCGATACCCTGGCCGGTGCTCCTCACCCGTCTCCGAAATCCTCAATCATCAGCTCTCTCGATATTTTTCCTCTGAATGAATTTTTTTCCTCTATACGAAACCGTGAGTGAAAAAAAATTTTTCCATACAAAATTTTACAGGAGAGGTGATCAATGAGTGAGTGAGTCAATCAGTGAATCAGCACGAGTAGCTATATATATTTACTAGTAGGGCGCGTGGGTGCGCGGCTCGCTAAAGCGAACCGCGGTTTTTCTGTTCACCAAATAGATCTTCGGGATTGGTCATCTTTTTAGAAAATTGTATGGCCGCCATCTTGAATCATCAGCTCCCTCCATATTTTTCATCCAAATAAATTTTTTCCTCTATACGAACCATCAGCGGAAAGGAACGTATCAAAGTCTTGATCACCTTTTTCCAAGACCTTTTTCCAATTTTTTTTTCTTCCACCTTTTATAGTCTCCGAGATTGACGCCAACGGAATTTGTATGGCCGCCATCTTGAATCCGCCATTTTGGAATTTTTTTTCGGCTCTCTGTCAATTGGATGAAGTTTCGAGTGACATTTGGTTGAACACTCCCCACCTATCTTCGATACCTTGGCCGTGCTCCTCATCCGTCTCCGAAATCCTCTATCATCAGCTCTCTCCATATTTTACCTCCAAATTAATTTTTGTCCTCTATACGAAACCATTAGAAATTTTGAAAAGGAACCTATTAAAGTATTGCATATATTTTGTATGGAAAAAAATAAATTCCGCCATCTTGAATTTTTTTTCTATTCATCAAGTAGACCGTCGGGTCCTGATCATCCTTTTCCAAGAAACCACTCTTCCATCTTTAATAGTCTCCGAGGTAGACACTGACGAAATTTGTATGGCCGCCATCTTGAATCCGCCATTTTGAAAGTTTTTTTCGGCTCTCTGCCAATTGGATGCGGTTTCGAATGACATTTGTTTGAACACCCCCCACCTATCTTCGATACCCTGGCCG
Organism: Hipparchia sbordonii; assembly: GCA_038048805.1. Lineage (NCBI taxonomy): Eukaryota > Metazoa > Arthropoda > Insecta > Lepidoptera > Nymphalidae > Hipparchia > Hipparchia sbordonii. Next base: position 8,323,418 of record CM076102.1, read on the forward strand.
GTGCTCCTCACCCGTCTCCGAAATCCTCAACCATCAGCTCTCTCCATATTTTTCGTCCAAATGAATTTTGGTCCTCTATACGAAACCGTTAGAAATTTTGAAAATGAACCTATTAAAGTCTTGCATATATTTTGTATGGAAAAAAACAAATTCCGCCATCTTGATTTTTTTTTTAAACCATCAAGTAGACCTTCGGGTCCTGATCACCTTTTTCCAAGAAACTACTCTTCCATCTCTTATATTCTTCGAGATAGACACCGACGAAATTTGTATGGCCGCCATCTTGAATCCGCCATTTTGGAATTTTTTTTCGGCTCTCTGCCAATTGGATAAGGTTTCGAGTGACATTTGGTTGAACACCCCCCACCTATCTTCGATACCCTGGCCGGTGCTCCTCACCCATCTCCGAAATCCTCAATCATCAGCTCTCTCCATATTTTTCCTCCGAATGAATTTTTGTCCTCTATATGAAACTGTGAGTGAAAAAAATTTTTTCCATACAAAATTTTACAGGAGAGGTGATCAATGAGTGAGTGAGTCAGTGAATCAGCACGAGTAGCTATATATATATTAATATTAATGTTTTTTATTAAGTTTTTATATTTAAGTTTATATAAAAGTTCGTCTGATAGTTATTTAGACTATGTAATCTTAAACTTGTGTACCTCTCTAGCGAACATTAATTTGCAAAATCCGATCAAAAACTTCAGTTTTGAAATTATTTGTATAGGTTCCGGAGTGGGAGGTCCCATCGTATATTCCTTTAGAGCAGTATGTGAAACTTCGATAACTTTATAGTGAAAATTGAAGGCAGAATATACTGATGAAGGTTCTGTCACTGTTACGTACCCTATCTCAGTAGATTTAATCTAACTAGTTACAATGTGAACCATACTACTAACTTGGTTACCTTCCGATGCAACATAAATTATTATGTTTCATTGTAAACATAATCAGAACATCAAAGTATAATATGCATAGGTATATGCATGTACACTGCCTTATACACGTAAAAAGCTTAATTATTAGGTACGAACCAAGAATAATCTCAGATCACTTAGGGGAGAACGGAAGAATCATAATTTGCATAGGTACTTGAATAAGATTGTTGGACGTTCCAGTAGAAAAGTCCCATAGTGGAGATCACTTATAAGCAAGCATAGTGTAGTTCACTCTTCAGATCGATGTACCGATAATAAAAAGAGGGTGACGAGTAGTGGCTTGATGAGGAAGATTGAGGATCTTATGTAGTGGAACTCAGTAGTGTAGTATTCGTAAAACAAAGGACATCTAGAAGCGTCAGAGTAGTGATAGTCTTAGAGTGGAGTTACCTTTGATTCTTCGGAATTACATGCGTTTATGCAACTAAATAACACATTCTTCAACGGTGAAAGTAACCTAAACGCCAGAGAGTTCTTCATAATCTTTTCAAAGGTGTGAAGTCGACCTTTTTGCATTGGGCTCAGCGTGGTAGTTCATGGCTGAATCCTTCTCAATTGAGAGGTGATCCGTGTCAATAATTTTACCGGGAATAACTTGTCCGCGCGAATTTTGATGTTCACTGGAACTTCTCGACTGATCCAAGCGTGAGGCGACAACGCTTTAGTCGAATCCCGGTGAAGGCTAACCATATGGACTTATATGAACTATTCTCTAAAAGGAGATCCGCGTCAACTCTGCGTCATTGATTGGTTTCTGATGATAATGATGATAAGCATGGGCGTCCAGATGATGAAGTGATTATGGCTTTTGTCTTACCCAGCTTTCCTGACAGCACCGGTGCAATTGAAGGAGGCAGCCGCAGCCCCAGTCTGCTTGCCTTTGTACGGGGAGTTCATTGCACTCTCGCCGGGATCCTCTTCATCAGACACAGCCGTTGTCAGCGACATACGATCATCGTCGGAAATCTGCGTAGATAATATAATACAGGTATATATGGATGTATGTAATATATTACTTTAATGGCTATAGATAACTAGCTTTAGATGCCCGCGACTTCGTCGTCGCGGTAGAATTTTAGGTTATTAGGGTTTTATTTGTTCCCGTGGGAACTTTCTCTTTTTCTGGTATAAATGGTAGCCTATGTCACTCTCCAGGCCCTTGAAAATGTCCACGCAGAAAATAACGTCGATTCGTTGCTCGACTGCTACGGGATTGAAGGACAAACCAATAAACAAAGACACTTTCGTATTTATAACATTATAGATAAGGATAATTCATCGGAGGAAGAGGAAAAAAGTCGATGGGTGTTTGTGCACTCATTCATTTTCGATTCGTATTTGACGGGACCGTATAAAATGCGTATAAATCACATGCTTCAGCGGTGATGAAAAACATCTTGAGGAAACCTGCATGCCTCAGAGGTGGGAAGTGTGGGAAGTCTGCTAATCTGCAATTCGCCAGCGTGGTGGCAAGAGTAGATCTTTGCCCAGCGGTGGGTTGAGATGAATATGTAAATAAAATGTGTTCACAAGTGTACGTACATTTTATTTATTTATTTTATTTTATTTTATTGTAATCAACAGCGATACATACACAATACAATTTACAATTAAATCTTAATACTAAAATAAGGCCAAATAGGATTACAATTGCATGAATTTATAGATATTTATAACAATATGTGTGTGTGTGTGTGTATGTGTGTGTGTGTGATATTTTGTATGACAGCCACTTCGAATCATATTTTTACGTATAAAATTACGAATCGAATAAGAATGGGTGCATAAATACCGCAAGCTTGTAATTATTTCACATGAATAAAAATTTAAAAACTAAACAACAATATTTTTATGTAGCAATTGTAAGAATTAGATGAAAATTTCAGATGGCTAAGTACGCTTGTTTTCCCTTTGAAATACGCCAAGCAAAGCCCCGCAGCAGGAGGGGTAATACTAAAATCCGGACATTTTCCACCATCTTTGGAATTAATGTCCGTAGAAATGCATAAAGCTTGACGAAACGTAGCCCGGTGCCAAAATGGAGTTAGAGAGTTTGCTTAGATCTTACCACACTTTACTTTAATCTTGTTCATGAGACAAAAGCGTTTTCAGTTTAGTGTTTATTAATATCACAACGGTATTAAGTATCTAACGAAGGTTTTATGTGACAAAATTAAATTTTATTACAGAGCAGGGTTTAGGTACTGTGTTTATAAAAATTACTAGCTTTATCCCGCGGCTTCGCTCACGTTAGGTTCGATTTTTTAACCCCCTATTTAACCCACTTGGGGTTGAAATTTTCCAAAATCCTTTCTTAGCGGATGTCTACGTTCTAACAGCTACCTGTATACCAAATTTCAGCTCGATTGGTTAGAGCTGTGCGTTGATAGATCAGTCAGTCAGTCAGTCAATCACCTTTGCCTTTTATATATTTAGATGAAACTATGAAATTGGCGGTGAAAATGATCTTTAAGTTAAAAGAAATCTTTGTATACAAGAAACACGACACCGATGCTGAGATTTATAAAGCGTACTCTGACTTAGCTCGGACTTAAGATAGAGTTAAATCGAGACACAAATATACTCTGATATAAATCTGTCTCGTTTTAATACCGACTTGAGTCTGAGCAGAGTGAGAAAGCAGTCTATAGATTTCAGCCTGAATGTTCCAATTCCTCAATTTTTCATGGTAAACTGACTAATAATTCCCGTTTCACCTCCAACTAAGCGAAAAGCTTGTTCTAAGAGTAGGTACGACAGTAGTGAAGTGGATGGGTTTGAACCGTCAACCTTCCTGTTCTCAGGCGACTTCCCTTACCGCTGCGCTATTGCTTGTTGTTTTATAATTATTTAATTACTAGACGATGCTCGCGACTTGACTCCACGTCGAAGTGTCGATTCCCGCGAGAATTCTTTAATTTTGTGTTAATCCCAAGGATTAGCTATCTCCGTTCCAAATTTCAGCCATCGACATAGTACATAAAGTGGCTGAAATTTGGAATCTACAAAATTTGGATCTACATTGTAGATAATAGATAAGAAGTACTAATTATAAACTTCATTTTTAAATATGGTTATAATATTTTTATTACACAAGTTTTGCTTCAAAGCCTTCAAATTAATTTTGTTCGAGGGGAAAACAATTTGCAACCGACCGACATGAATACGTACTCAAAAAAATTATGTTTTAATGGTAAAAAAATTACAAAGACGGAAAGCCATACGTTTAAGTATTCTCGCTATATTCCACAGTATAACGCAATTTGCCGGCACTCGCGCCCTCGTTTCCAGCACTGGAAATTGCTACCCCACTTGTTTGTTGTAGCTAGAAACTGACTGAACAAAATTCAAAAACAGTTTCTATCCGCTTACAAGGTTTTGATACTGTTCTTGCAATTCTCGAGGGCGCGTGAGCTTTACTTGTGGCTACGTCGTGTACATGCACATTGCGTAAGTGTGTGTGCCTGTCAGGAGCATAGCTGGGAACGGTCAGACGCGAGCAAGCTCTCGCTCCCACTTATATAGATACGATACGACATACACACAACCATGAGCCGCGTACCCTCGTGAAATTTTTGTGATTAATAATGGTTCATTTTGAGGATTATCTTTCTTCTAGGAGACCATGAGTAAGTAGCTCAAAAAAAAAGATCCATCCTTAATCACAATCCAGAATAAAACGATCAGTAAACAAGGTGCGCTTAGGAAGGTGTGCTTGATACAATGCATAATAAACACACATAAGGGACGAAGTAACGTAGTAGGTTGAATATAGGTTCAAGTAATACGATTAAATTAATGTAGCTGAGTTAAATGCCTTGATATAAATAAAATGATAATAAGGAGAGTTTTATACAAAGCGCGGGGCGCGGCATCGCACACTTAGCTCAATGGTTCTCGACAGCGTCAGGGGTGTCCTCTTAGTTCTCAAAACAAAAAGACATACATTCTACAACTGTGTTATGTGTAAAAATTGGACGTGAGAATGTGGCGTAAAAATAAAGGGAAATGGGCATTTTAGTATGGAAACCATACTCGTGGCACCGTACTTTAAAGATGCTCAACGGCATCAGGGAGTCCTCTAACATCTTGAAACAAAAGTACAAACATCCTGCAATTATGGTATGTCCAAAAATTCGGCACGGGAATGCGAATTTCTTTATTAGGGTTCTTTACCCGAAGAGTTACCAACGGGACCCTATTACTAAGCCTCCGCTGTCTGTCTGTCCGCGGGCTCTATCTCATGATCCCTAACAGGTAGATACAGAGGCGGCTCTAGCCTATGTAGCACCCGTGTGCAAACAATATCTTGGTGCCCTCTAGTAGACGCGCGGCCAAAATGGAATACTTACAATACAAGAATACCGTTTGACTTGTAGTTATATTTTCACCAGTGAAAGGAAATTCAGGTGCAAAAAATGGTGCAATTTTAAATGATGTCGGGAAGCAAGCAAGCGCGGCTCGGCGCGGCGCCCCCTAAAACCCTGCGCCCGTGTGCGTTGTACACCCTGCACCATAGGTAAAGCCGACACTGGGTAAATAGTTGAAATTTTCACAGAATGTGTATTTCTGTTGCCGTTATAACAACAAATAATAAAAATAAAAATAAACTAAAAATTAAAGGGGCCCCTTCTAGAAACGTGTTTTTTTCCGATGTTTTTTTGGTACAGACGGAAAATTTCGTATGCGAGTCCGACTTGCATTTAACCGGTTATTCAGAAAATTATCACTGCATTTGGCATCTCCTTAGTCCTATTCATTACATTTTTAAATACGTTTAATAAGGCGTCTCAAGAAGGTAATGCTGCCTTCGGTATCCGGCTTTTGATCCGCCAACTAAGCGGAGCCCACTTGAGGCTTTTTGCTATTCAACCGACGTTGGCTGAAACATCTACAAGTATAATAATTGTTGAGTTGATTCTACTGAATTTAAAAGGAGCTTATCTCATTGGCCACCTAATTTTAAGCGTCTCTTAAAGCACGTAGCTTATACCAGATAAGGTAGGACCATTTCAAGGTTCGTAAACATACAAATACGAGTAAGTTTATTATGTATGTACTAGGAGGTTGATTATGTATCTAATTAAAGGCACTAAAAACTATTAATAATAATTATTTCAGATAAATTATTATACTGTAGAAATTATCGGTGTTTAGTATATTTTTTTATTATTTTCAGTTCTTCTATAAACATTCATTTTTTTTTATTGGTACCTTTTGAAGCGACACAGTTTATTAAATATTATTAAGTTTATATTGCCAATAAATTAGGAGGGTGTTAGCGCCACCGAAAACAAGGGTGGGTTCCCCTCCTTGAAAGGTCTTTCTGTAGGTATTAAAGATATCGCACAACTAGGATGATTAAATAGCTGCTAATACTAAAAACATCTGACAAATCGGTATATAATATGTATAATTTAAGTAGTCCAAGTAAAAGTAACAATGACCGTACTCACACCCAAAAGAACAGACACCCCACACCGAAAATAACAGCGCTAGGTCGATACTTATCATTAAATTAATGCAAATACCTTTTTATACAATAGCGTAGTATGTTTCCCAGAGGAAAATAGAAAGTGAATATTATACGGAATCTTTTATTACTTACTCGTTTGCTTATTTCAGCGAATAAAGAAAGCGCTACTTGACGAACTAAAATTTTTTCACAAAGTTAGTTGACAGATATTCACAAAACGTGATAGAGACAAGACACGAAGTTTACCCTTACTAACAAGATAAATTTCAAAAGTAAATCCCAACTACTTACTATAATTAAAATTACTACCACAGACGAATGGTTTTTTTATATATTTTGAATTAAATCTATTTAATCTTGGATAATATTAAATCTATTAAATCTATTTAATCACAGCAAATTAGCGATACTACATCTAACGTAACGATTCTAACGTAATTGATTTTATTTTTGTATATGTATCTAATTTTTCATGTGCACAGACATGATATAGATTAAAATTTGAATCGGTATAAGGTATTAATTAGGTAATTTAAAAACGAGTCAATAACTACACTCACATATTTTGTACAATACGTGCACACAAAATTGCGTAGGTCTGTTCAAATTGTGCGTGTCTGAGTGGTCATCACGTTTTAGTGAAGACAAAAATATGATTGAATCGTTTCGTGAAAATTGCACCTCGTTTGCTTCTGCTTCATTGCAGGAAGGCCATGTCAATACTCGTTTACTCATGCCGTCATATTATAGCTACGACCTATAGCGCGACCTATAGCGCATGACCCGAATGCCACTCCCCAGGAGAATATAATCACTACCAGGCTAAGAGCCCATATCAAATAAACAACCCCATGGTTTCGAAAAGCGTTAGCACAGCATTCTGCGTGCGTGATCATCTCGACGGAACATCTGAAATGACGTCACCCGGTTGAATGTCCGGAGGCTAAAGTCTGCTTTAGAATCCTTACCGAACATCGGATGGGGTCACATCCTATAAGTCTTAGAGAAGTTTCCCTCGAGCGCTCCCGAACGCGCCCCATAAAAACTAACTTTGATATTTTATTCCAATACTAGTCGATACCCGCAACTTAGTTCGGGTTTTTTAACTCCGACCGGAAATCTCTTATTTTCCGAAATACAAGGTAGTCTGTGTGTTCCTGACTATAATCTACTAGATGATGCCCGCGACTTCGTCCGCGTATATTAAGATTATTTATTTTCCTCAGATCACATACATAATTATTATTACTTGACTAAGAGTAAAGGACTACAAATCCCAGGTTTAGGGCTTATTAATAAAAGTGATAATAATATTTCGGAACAAAGGCGCAACTGACTCTGAGTCACGAAGGATAACACTAATTTCATACTATCAAAGTCAGTTACTCGCCCAGTAAGGTCTTGGTTTGATGTTACTTAACCAGCGCAATTAACTGATAAACACTATAACAACTAAGCCATATCAAGTAGACTACTAAACTTATAATGCGTGTTTTTTTTATTCGATGATAGTCCTTGATTGCGATCTCACCAATGGTAAGTGACTATGCAATGTAAGATGGTAGCGATCTACCTTGGAAGGGGTATGGCAGGGTTCATTCAACCCATACCCCTAATCGGTTTCTACACGCCATCGTGTCGGAACGCTAAATCACTTGACGGTACGTTCTTAACTAGCCACGGCCAAAGCCTCCCACCAGACCAGACTAGAAACAATTTAGAAATTATGAATTCCCAAATTGCCCCGCCGGAAATCAAATCCGAAACCTCCCAATGAAAAGCAAGAAGATTTAATTGTAAGGTTTAAAATTAAAACATGACAATACATTGTTACAAGCTTACTACAAGGCATTATTTATGAGACGCACCACAAGCTACGGCGCACGAATTATATTAAAAGTTTGCAATGGAATACCTAGGTACCTACTGTACAATTGGACATATAACTACCCATGCCTCGCCTAGTTAGAGTCAGGAGTCAGTTTGGAAACTAACTTTCACATTGCTAAATCGTTTGGGTAGTTTTATGGCTAACATATCATCAACTTCGGGTATCTACTTTTAGCAGTGAAAATTCTCTTTTGCATTTCATCTTGAACCGTAGCTGTGAAAGCCGTGGAAACTTCGAATGAAGTAAGATTGAGTGGTTCCGGAAATTTAAATAGATTATTCACAAAATAAAAAATCTACAGTCTAAGTACATACAAGCAACGAATTTATTTGCATAATATTTGCTGCTCTTACTTGTTTCAGGAAATAAGTACTTTATGTTTATTCAAGCTATACATTCTATATAAATAAATAAAATTGAAGTGTCTGTTTGTAATATCAAAATAACAGCTTTTTACTAATTGCATACGAAATTATTTTTTTTATAAGCAGATACGGTATCCACTATAGCAAAAAAACTATTTCGAAAACTTTTGTCTGTCTTTTCCTCTGCTTGTTCTGACTAATCTTGGGAATGGCTTTTTTTTTTTTTTGCTATTTTGCAGCCATCTACAATCAGTCCATCTATGACTATAAGTAGATTCGATGTAAGAGTCGTGAGTTGAGAGAAGGTCACTCCATCAAGAAACTCTTCTCGTTATGCAATTGCTGGCCTGGGTTCACAGTGACAGTTCTTCCACTGTGGTTCGCTTTAGCCTTTTGATTTTGCTACATCTGAATCGGAATGGCTGGACCGATTTTTTTACCGGTATCCCGCCCATATTGAAAATTGCGAAAATTGGCAATTTCGCTTACTCTATCATGAACTCTTTGATCACAGTCATTCAAATATTCACACAGAGTACCAGTTAATGTTCCATAATCCGTTTTCAAGAATAAAACTTATCTATGAAAAATTTGCGTCGTATAAGTATAAATGTTAAATACTTAAGCAGTTTTCTAAAGTAGAAAATAAAAGGCCTCATTAGTAAAAAGGAAATTGCAGCCTCTCGCGGAGAAATCTAAAATAAGGTCAAAATGTTAGGTATACTTTTTTGCTCGCTTTTATCTTCGAGCTATCTATTGTAAGGGGTTATTGTGAAACCAATTGAGAGCTTCACAGGTACATAAGTGGGGCTTTAAAAACAACCTACATGACTATGTCGCTGCGTATTCTAAGAGAATTAAGTATTTTTTCTTTTCTTGTCTCGCTCGAGAACGCTCTTATTCTAAAATATTCGTTTCTATTATATCTCGTATTCTACCGTACCTATTGGAAATCTTGAAAGTTTTTATGTATAAACTCAGTTCAATCCTCGAGATTGATGGATATGTAAAAGTTATAAATTATATCCACCGAGTTTTTGTTTTTGCTCTTTCTCTGAGTAATCAATATGCTAAATCATTACCTTAAAATATATACAGTGAACAACAGAACTCAACTTTTCTGTATAACATGGATTAATTATAGTTGTAAATGAAAATGCATAAATTACATTTGCTGCGTAATATGGCCGTAAATCGGAATTCTCGTGCTTAAATGTAATTATTTAGAAACTAATTGCGATATCGATGACAATTACCGTATCGTAAATAATTTGGTTATCTCGATTGGGCAACAAATAACTGTTTTTTTTTTAATATATAGACAAGAGCTGCGACCACACCCGATGGTAAGTAAAGGTGCAGCCAAAGACGGAGCATACTTGATTTAAAAGCACCCACGTTATAGTTAGTTCGAAAAATGGAATCTAAAAAATGTAATCTAGTAATATAAAAGAAACTGAAATAATTGCTGAAACTGAATATATCAATGGTATTACAAATTAAAATATTAGCTCACCTTCCTCAGAAATGATTCGTTGCAAGTTTGAGCTGTCCCTTTCCAGTGATAGTGACGAAATCTTACATTTCCAAGGAGTTTTGCACCTTGTAAGATAGACACTTCGTACACGATACGCCGTATATTGAGTACATCCGTACGTTTCTTATATTTATTCAGCTTGCGACGACGAACTATACGCTCGTCGGGTTCGGAATATTCACCGGTGCTCGTGAGCCCTTCTTCAGCAGCCCAAGCACTTAGTACACTTTCTATAAAACTGAATAATTGTTGCACGTTTGGCTCTAATTTGCTAGGGATATACAGATAAGGCGAAACGGTTTTTTTTGGTACTATCGACTTCTCTTCGGGTTCTTCTTCTGGTGGTGGGACGACGTCGTGATAAGGACACGAGTGTATTTTGTGGTGGTGATGATGATGGTGATGATGGTGATGCTTCACTTTACGTTTCGGATCTTTCGAAACCGAACCGCCACCGCCTTCTCCTTTGTCTGCGGTCTCTCCACCGCTCGAATGCGAGTCTGCGCTGCGCTCCCTGGGCGGCTTGGGTCGTTCGTTGGACGTCAGAGCCACGAGAGCCCCCGCGGCCAGGCAGCAGTGGTGCGCGACGCAGCAGAAGCGCGCGTCTCCCTTGGCGAGGCCCGTGTGCGCTTTGTGACAGAAGGATATATCGGGTACTCGGGCCCCGAGCGCCGCCAAGTGCGCGCGGTCGGCGCAAACCTGCATGAGGAGGTTTTCCCCGAAGTGGACAGTCTTGTGACGGCGGCGGCGCAGGTGCATGAGCGTGCCGCTGCCGGCCAGCGAGGGCGGCGCGGAGGCGGAGGCGGGCTTGCCGCGAGGCTCGGGCGCGCGCGCGCAGCGCGGCGGCGGCGGCGCGCGGTGCGTCTCCACCATCATTGGCGAGGAGCGGCGTCAGCGGCCGGCGCGCGAGCGTCACCTCATCACGAGCTACGACCGAACTGCGTCCTTTTACTGTCCCCTCTACTCTACCTTTGCGTCTAACGTTATTGCATTATATACGACATTTTTTATACATTTTACATTTCAAAGTCATTTTGAACACTCATTCAAGATTATCACTCACATTTAAGTTCTTGAAGAATAGGCAGTTTTATAATTTTAGCTATATTTATACTGATGACTGATAAACATCTACGTGACATTAGCAATTAGTGATAAGTACTTTAGGTTTTGTTAAATATTCCATGTTACTAAAACATACATGAACGTTTGTTGTCTCCAATTTCATAGTAGGTGGTGCCTAATGAAATCTCACGTCATTATTGGGTTCTAAACGGTAGATCGCAATTAGGACGTTAAATTAATTTAAACCCCAATGGACGCTCCATCTCATGTCGTTGTCGACCTAACTTCAAAGGTTTCGTACTTCTCTATACTATGTTTAACGGATAATAATTCACTGCAAGGGCATATTACACATATTGAACAGGCATGGAAATCTTAATTAATGTGTTCTAAATTTCATATGTTGGAAACTCTCAATTTTATAGATTAAAAAGAAGAAGGTGTATTATCCTTGTACCTACTGAATTACATTGTATTGAAAATCTTAGTGCCATGTCAATCTGAAACGAAATAACGCATGATTATCAAAGAAGGTAAACACGAGTATTCCAGTTTGAAATGTAAAGAAGGCGAAGTAGCTATTTTGTATTTTTCATTAAGTCTAGGTGCGAGACAACAAAGGCTAATTTTTTCCCTTTGCGCTAAAGACGGCTTTGTTCGGAGAAATTGGGTTACCTGTCGATAATTCTGAGTTTTTGTTTTAGAGTTCTCAGTTTGTTCACCATTTCAATACATAAATATACTTAAAGAAGCATCTCCTATTAATTTAGATAATATAAGAGATTAGCAATTTATTAATTACAATAAACTGAATAGGTATATTCCATACTATGCTTATGGTATATCCTTATATCTTTAAAATAAACTAACTAATTTATTTATTTCAAAGAGATTTCTGAAAATATAAATAAATAACAGGTAATATAAATGTTAGTACTAAACACCAACTTTACTCTGCATTTGAAATCGTTTGTTCTCTACAAAAGACGTTAACAAAATTATTGAAGAGCTTAATTAAATCACAGTTTGAGGGATTGCAAAACATTTCAGGTTTATTTTCTGTAAATTATGCCATTGATAGAGTTTAATTTCCACGTAATTTTGTTAAACTGAATAATTTTGATTCCGTAAAACTTGTCGCAATCAGGGCAATCAAGTGATCTAACTTCAATTTGTTACAGTATCGGCAGCTATAAGCAAACTATTCGGAGAATGAAATGTACAATGGAAATGTTTATTTCAATCTAGGTACTCCATATTAAGTGCAATTTGAACTTATCTTATCTTTGAAGAACATAAGTTTGCTAAGTATTGTATTAGTTAAGTTTAAGTTTAAAATTAAAAAAGGTTTATTAGTTGCTACAAAATCTATTCTCGAAGCAAAAGTTAAATGAGGCAAACTGGGGTATGAATAATTGCGATGAAAAGTCGAGGATCGTTAGGACAAATCGAAACGATGCAAATCGGTCAAATTAGGGATCCCACAAGGTTTCGATAATTTGAGTTGATTTATTTCTCGGTCGTAATTACAAAATATACGTAATGTTTAGCAAAACTATCTTTGGTAGGTATAATGTTTTATATAAAAAGTATAAATAAAATTTACATAATATATTGGGTATTTTATTATCATCTTTTCTTATCGTTGGACGCTTTCAACGAGACGGTAAGAAAGCTCAGCTTGCGAAAGAAAAAATAAATATTAGTATGACTTAGAAAATAACTCCAAATTATTTTAGACTAGCTTTTGGCTACTACTTCGTCCACGTGGAGTTTTTTAAATATCCCACAGAAGCCTTTTGTTAAACCGGGATAAATTCTGCAAAAAATCACGTCAAATCCTTGCTCCGAATGCTGCGTGATTGAAGGACAAACCAAACGAATACACTTTCAATAAAGCTTATTTAATTTATACGAATTAAATGCCCCAAAATTATATGACCTCAACAAAATTTTAATGATTTCACTTAGTCCTATCCTTTTAATATCAATAAAGCGATGTTTGAATGTATGGATGGATTGATGGATGTTTGTTATTAATTACGGCGAAGTAACTGAACTGATTTGGCTGAAAGGCATAGAGTTAGAGATAGATTATAGTCTGGAATAACACAAATTTTTTTCCTGGAAAATAAGAGAGTTCCCGCAGGAAATTAAAAAACCTCAATCCACGCGAATGAAGTCGCGAGTATCAGCTAGTATAAACTCAAAAAAAAAACGATATATTTACTATTTCAATATTTCGCTAACACTAGTAATACATTTAATAGGTGTCCCGACATTAAGGACTTATACAAATGTTAAATAAAAGGTGGGAAAAACGAGGGATCGCTAAATAGGTAACTTCGATTACAATATTCCACTTATGTCAACGAGGATACAAGCGTGAACTCATTTCGAAAAATAGACTAAGGCTCAACAGCTAAGCTACTTTGTTTTTCATTCATGGCGTGAGATTGATGTATTTCTTGTAGTTTTGTCACGTTTTAATTACGCTAACAGCCGGCGCGTCCCAAGGGAAGTAGGGCGTTATGCACCACAACAAAGCAACATTGCATTTGGTCTATCACGAGTTACGATAGCAACGCTCACGGCCTTTAAATGGATCTGAAATCTAATTTCAACAAACGTCACCTACGATGATGTTCCTGTCGTCCAGTTCAAAAATCGAAACGGATCTCCGTTCAGTTTCTAAGCAACTACTTAAGTAAAATATTGCCAATTTTAGGATAAATCATCATTAGCTAGATATCGTAGCACATGAGAGTGCTACGATACGCTAAATATGCAGTCGGTGCTTGTCTTTTGTAATTCAGGCCTTTACTAAATTTTCATAGTCAAAAATCACAGTAAACGTCGGTCGTAGCTTGATCGATAATTCACTAACAACTTTATAAATTCAAAATTCTCGATGAACATTTAGAAGTTTTTTAAAAATGATTAATTTATAAAATATCGCTGAGTCTCAGTTCAATAGTTGCAGGATGAAATCGTAGAACTGAGATCTTTTTATTCTTAATTGAAAGAATCGTTAAGCTTTTAAATAGATAAAAGATCAAGCGAAAGAAAGAACGAACCAACGATTGTTCATCAGTAGGTTTGTAGCAGATAAGTAGCAAAGCTAAATTTAACGGCCGCATTGTAATTTTTTAAATGGTTTAAAGTTTCTGCAGCAATTAAACAGCTTTTTGTTGTGAGAGATACTGTAGTTAACAATACTTGATTGTAGATATAAAATTAAATTCTAAAATATAATAAAGATTTTAATCGCGTAAACTGTTAAACATTTCAATTTTTTATTTTGTGACGATCACTTCACTTAATATTATAAGTAAAGTATAATAAATATGTTACTTGTTTTGTTTCCAAATTGTTTTTATACAAATTTAATAAATAGAGAATATTTGAAATATATATAATTCAATTAATAAATAGAATGAAACAACTCTTTATTACAGGGCGTATGTGTATTATGTCGTTAATTTAATTAAAAAATCAGACTTATCAGAATTATTATCTAATTGTGAGCTCAAAAAGCTGCTTAATTAAATGTGTATCTAAATACTAATAAGGTCACAGTGATTTATTTTAGTTAAATCGTGTAATTTTGTCCATATATTTCGTTCTGTACCGATTTGCTATATTACCAGATATCTATTTCTTCCAACTAACTTTGAGGCTCTTTCATTCTATTCAAGTAAGTTTTCTATTGAATCAAAGATATTACAAGGTATACATTTCTCATCATAGAAGACATATTATTCAATAGATGAATGTATTCGATTAACAGAATAGTCTGTACATGAGTTGCAATTATACGAGTGACCGCAAAGCATCTGTGGCATGAGTAGACACAATAAACACAATCTAGATTTTAAAAATGTTTTTGACATATCCTTTTTAACAGAATGTTGTTATTCTGGAGTTGGAAAAGCTATAATCAGAACCCCTTTGACGATTCAAATAAGCTTGCAACTCATTTCAAGTATCATTCACATCTCCTACAAAATTCCATATTGATAGATATTATTAAATTACGTTCTTGTAATAAAAAGCTTTTTGGAATAAGTTAAATCAAAATGACCTTTGACCCCAAAACATTAAAATTTATTTCGATAGCATTTCATATTACCTATGTAGTGAAATATTTAAAGTTATACAATCTCCAGTTGCATTTGCTATTAATAGAACTACAAATTGGATTAAAGGTGAAGGTGCAACATAAAAAAATAAAGCTCAAGATTAGATAGAATTCTCTGTGTACGCTTTTAGGTCAAGTATTGTCGCTGAGCTTTGCATCATACAAATGTTTGGCACTTGTGTTTGCTGATTCTACACAAGTTTAAAGTGCTGAAAGCACTACACTTGTTTACGAGATAATCCTACTTTACCTTGATCTAACTGAAATGTCAGTTGCAATTGACATCCATTCTATTCCATAGATATTTTAAGAAACAGCACTGTAATGGAAACGTTTTTTAACTTTTATCTGATAATAATCAAACTACGTATACTAAAACAGTAATTTCGTGCCTCATAGAAATCTTCCCAGAGTTATAGTATTTTCAACTTTATGAGTAGTTAACAGATTCATTATTACTTCCGTAATAAAATCGAGGGTTAATGACACATCGATTTTGTAAAACAATAGGCACAAATTTCGATGTCGGCATCAAGACATTAATGTAGTTGTTATTTTACCCAAAAACAGACCTGACATACAGCATCACTGCATGGAATTGCATTGGCTAAGCAAGCAATTACGGATCTGAAATGAGCGGTGAGCAACTGTATGGCTGTATGGACGTTTTCATACGACCGTCCTGCATTGCGCCAAATTCCTATTTGTGTTGTTCTATTTGTTCTTTTAATTGGAACGGCAGCAACGAGAACGATCCGGTATTAATGACGAATGAAAAAAAAAATCATAGCACTCTGATTTAATTTTACAGTTAACAAGTTTTCCAAACAATATCGTGCTACAATTTAAATTTGTCCGTCAAAACAATTTTTCAGTGATGTTTCAGTAACATGAAATTTAATACTACAGATAACCGTTCCATTGTAAATGGTTTATCAGTAATTGGAATCGAATTGGAACAACATTTTTAAACGAAACGATAAACCTGTTCCGATGTCTATTGCCGCGAGGATAGGCGGAGGTACACATCACTTTTTCACATGTATGGGATTGGATGTAGTGAGATATTAACAACAGAGTGTGCAGTTTTCTATCACAAATGTTCCTGAAGATTTATTTTTAGTTGATAAATAAATAAGTTTATTGAGTTACATAACCGAGCACTGGGCACACGGAGAACTGTTCCAACGCCTAGGCGGTTTTCACTGCGACTGGAACCGGCTCGCGTCAACGGAGGGTGGTCGCGATCGTCGAACTTCGTTACGATTCGGAACGAAACGATCGTAAGTCCTCGGGCGCTTTCGGAGCACGCGCGCCTGCGGGCGGGCGGCGCCGCGGCGCCCGGCCCGTGTGCCCCGCATTACCCGCCTAGTGCAGGGCTGCCACACCAGTGCGATAAAGCGGGACGTGTCCCGGCTTTAACGACAGGACTAACAGTCTGGTCGTTAATGCGTGTACGAAACGACATTAGACATTTCTGCCTTTACCTTTGGTCTTTTATTGACTTATCAGAATTTCCGGGTCAACTTTACCTAACGAGTTTCTTAACTCTTTATTATAATCCCATAAGTATTCGTATTAAAATTTAACAGTTGTCCAATATCCTGCAGGTGGGGCTCTTAAATGGCGTCACTGGCGGAACCCAACCGACCAAGCCTTTGATTAAATCTTCTAGCTACATAATAAAGTGTAATTCAATTTGGTTGATGCTCAAAAGATTTCTTTTTTTTTCTATAAAATTTTTGTTGAAAATATAGTAGATGCTAGTATAATCTGAGTATCTGCAGGTAAAAGATAAAAGATATTTAGCATAACTGTATAATATATTTTACATACGTAATTTCCCTACTCCCACGAGGAAAGCATAGTGAGCTGTTGCTTACTAGTGCATCATATTTTCAATAAGCGAAGCCGGCATACAGGGAACATAAACAGACTTCCCCGCTACTTTTTCTCTTTGGATGCCTGGAGAGAATGTGTAGCAATTGAATATTGAACGATTCGTATAAGCACCAAATCAACAGAACACGAGCATGAGTTACGTGAGTGATTTAATTAGATTTTACATAACGAAAGTTGTAGGTGCAATATGGTTTGTCTGAACAGTACATAATTATTTAATAAATGTTTGTAATATCAACAATACAAAAGCAATGAATAATATAGGTAAAGGTAAAGCAATAAGTACAGACTTGATTAAATAGTTCGCAACACAAATATTTCGATGGCAATACTTATCAGCAATTTAATATTTTGTCGTATCTGTGTATTGTTAACATAAAAAGTCATAAACAACAATTCTCACACATTTGAGAACATTGAAAATAACTCTCAGGTTTTTCAGGCATACAAGTTTCCTCGCGATGTTTTCTTCACCGTTAAAACAAGTGATATTTAATTGCATTAAACGCAAATAATTCAGAAAAATCAGACATGGTGGGAGGCTTTGGCGGTGGCTAGTTACCACCCTACCGTCAAAGACGTGTCGCCAAGCAATTTAGCGTTCCGGCACGATGGCGTGTAGAAACCGATTAGGCGTATGGGTTGAATCTACACTGCTATACCCGTTCCAAGTTAGCCCGCTACCATCTTAGACTGCATCGTCACTTACATCGTCACTTATATGTATCGTCACTTAAAAAAAAAGATAAGTGCCAGGGATCGACTCCCTAATACGCTTGCTAATATATAAATGTGAAAATGTGTTTGTTTGTTAATTTTTTTGACAGGGAGTGAATCGACGTATATTTTCTCATAGGGCTTGTTAGTTGAGGAAATAGGCTAGCCTGCGTACATTTATACACTACAGTAGGTACCCCATTGCTGCTGTCCTGAAGCGCCTTTAACTACCAAAAACCATTTTTCGAGCTATGATCCAAAAGCTGCAATTTATAAAGAAATTACGTCATTTGACGAATAAATGACGTTTTTAATATTATTATATCAAAGACTACAGCAGTAAGGAGAATACCGATTAGATGGATCGATAGAGAATTTTTTCTAAGTAAGATAGCATTAAAAATCGTATTTGGCCAAATGTTGGTTAACGACGTTATAGCTTAAGGAGGGCAGATTGTAATTATTTGGTATCCTTCCTTAATTATATCATAAATGCTAAAGTGTGTTTGTTAGTTGATATTTTGACCTGAGGGAACCGACATGACTTTATGCATGGAATGGTATTAGTCAAATACCAAGAGCGAGATATATCCTAGATTTTACTCATTTGAAAAACAAAGGGTTCTTGCGAAATTTTTAAAAGAAACCTAACACTATACGGACAAAGTCACAGGCAAAAGCTTAATGTAATATGCGAAAACGAGTATTGCGCAAGTTAGTCGCAAAGGTAGCATAATCTAATTATAGGCCGGAACGTTATCGCGCGCCTGTCACGCTGCTCAAGTCAGTTTTCCCACGCGGAAAATATTCCTGCAGTCTGCCTTTTTAAGATGAAGCAGCAGAAAGTTATAAAATGCGCTGTTTATATTTGCGAGTAGGGGCGGGGTGAATGCACCTCCCGCGGTGTTTACTCTATGTAAGATTAGTAGGACACGCCATGGGATATTATTGATTGATGTTAGCTTTTCCACTTTCCATGTCCTCGCTTATTTTGATCATGATTTCATAACGGCAGCACCGATCGTTCATCATATTAAGGATGTCGTCGTTTTGTAAATATGCACACTCATGTTGCTTTAATATAATATTGTTTTTACTCCCAAACTCTTAAACAAGTTACGTTCTGAGGAGCACCAGGAACACCAGACATTAAAAATAATCCCAGTACATTAGAGTCGTTAGTCAAGAATTGCCCGACACAATTCTGTTTATTTATATAAGATCTTGCAACCTATGGTCTTGTAAAGTGTTCAAAGGAATAATAAAAAAAAATACTGTTCTCCTAGTTGTTATTAGAATTCGATGCAATCTTAACGGGATGTAAAAAGAGTATGGCAGTGTCTTGTGTATCTACATTACACCTACATGCCTAATCAGTTTCTATACGCTATTTTCCTGTTACGCTAAGTTTTGTGGGCGTTTTGATCTCTGACGATCTTTGACGTTTCGATTTGTTTTGCCCATACTTAATCTCCGAAATTTGTTGATATGCAAAAGGTCTCGACTTCATGGAAAACGCAATCAGTCCTAAACCTATTTATTAAATCAGGAATAGCACAACGAGAATTAATGAGCATGTTATATTAGTCTCGTTCTCTTACATAAAGAAATAGAGTAACTTTCAACATTTTAGTAGACACAGTTCACTATCTTGAACCTTAAGGCTTTCAGAGAAAACAGGGATCACCTTAAGTTCTATTACTTGTTACATCAGATTTAAAAAAAAACAACTTTTGAAAATCTGGACGGAATAAATTACTTATCGATAGGATTTCTGATATAACGAAAGAGTTCAAGAATTAATCTGACTTTAATGTTTAACATTGTCATAAAAGGTTTTATGACTTAGCTAGACAAATACTATAAAACATTTACTCTTAATAAAAGTCTCAATGATAAACCTTTACTAATAAAATATTGAAAAACAAATCCCATTTCATTACACTAATATGCAGAATGCATAACTAATATAATACATAAGTTGAAAACTAAAAACATGCATTCATTTATAGGGTGAAGTCAGAAGTACATAGACATACCAATGTCAGGCTGTGCAGTAGAGCTCATATAAAAATGTGTCTGGAAGGGAGAAAGGGGGTGACACCCCATTTTAAAATTGTCGCTACATTCCTTCGCTGGATAGCATTTGATTTCAATGTTACAAATATGAAATTGATTTTCGATGCGTGTCAAATATTATTTTATTAATTTTTTTACTAATATCCTCCTGTCCCCTTCAAATAAGCGGAAAGCTTGAGTTAGGAGTAGACGTACGAAAATAGTACAATGCGTGGGGTTCGAACCTGCAACTTTTCAGTTTTCAGTCTGTTCCTTTCACCGTTGGACTTATAACTAGATGATGCCCGCGACTTCGTCCGCGTGCATTAAGGCTTTTTAACTAACGTGAGTACCTACCCTTTAATTTTCTAGAATAAAATGCAGCCTATGTGTTAATCCTGGGTATGAGTTATCTCCATTCCAAACAGACAAATCCATATATCCTCACAAACTTTCGCATATATAATATAAGTAAGATAATATGACTTTTATTGTGAATAGTCATAATATAAATTGTGAAGGTTTGATAAAATAATTATCATGCGGGAGCTTTTCAGGCAAAAGATTTTATAAAATAGACAAAACAATTTCACATCAGAATAATTTTATCTGTACCTACATAAGTAGGGTATCCTTACCTTAGCCTTTTATACTCGGTTTCCGCTCGCATTTGACCTTTTTTCTTGGTATAAAAGGTTTTACTTTTTTAACTAGATGCCCAACAAGAGAAGATAAGCATTGGTATTGTAAGCCTTTAATTGCCTTTAACTCTATTCTTCACATTTGAATTGTTTTATTATATTCTAGCTCTGCTCGACTTCATGGAATTAGGTTTTCAAAAAACCGGTCTGAAAAGTAGTCTATGCCACTCTCCAGGTCCTCAACTACACCCATGCAAAAAACATCGATTTATAACTCCATTGCGGCGTGATTTAGGGACCAACCAACAAACACACTTTCGCATTTATATGTTATGTAATTATATATACATATATTATATATATTCTATTATATAACATATAAATGCGAATATATAGGTATACAAAATTACAAAACCTATATTCATGAATAATATACCGCCTACACGCAAAATGTTCAATTCGCAAAAAGTGTTTAAACTTCTACGTGTTTAAATAAATCTGTACCTACATAGCTCTCTAGTCAAGTTAAAGACGAAGCTTGTTATCAGATTGTTAAAAACCGATTTGTTACGAGGTAGAAAAATAAAATTCCTCGCAACGTAGCGAAAGTAACTTAAAGTTTCGCTAGTAGTACTACCTCAGTGTATTCGCGTGACTTCCGACCCTTTTACGAGGCCTCGTAGAACTTTGTCAAATTGATCGCACAAAAAACTGTTTTGAATATCTATTTTATAAAGTGTATGAACAATCTCGTAACTTACGTAAGATAATCATTTTTATATTTAACCAGCTTTTTCCCTCGGCTTCGCTCACCTTAAGTTCGATTCTTCAAACCCCCTATTTTATTTCCTCAGGATTTGAATTTTCAAAAATCCTTTCTTAGCGGATGTCTACGTCATAATAACAATATGTATGCTGAATTTCAGCCCTATCCGTCCAGTGGTTTGAGCTGTGCGTTGATAGATCAGTCAGTCAGTCACCTTTTCCTTTACTATATATATAGCTACTCGTGCTGATTCACTGATTCACTCACTCACTCACTGACTCATTGATCACCTCTCCTGTAAAATTTTGTATGGAAAAAATTTTTTTCCCTCACGGTTTCGTATAGAGGAGAAAAATTCATTCGGAACAAAAATATGGAGAGAGCTGATGATTGAGGATTTCGGAGACGGGTGAGGAGCACCGGCCAGGGTATCGAAGATAGGTAGGAAGTGTTCAAACAAAAGTCACTCGAAACCTCATCCAATTGGCAGGGAGCTGAAAAAAAATTCAAAATGGCGGATTCAAGATGGCGGCCATACAAATTTCGTCGATGTCTATCTCGGATAGTATAAACGATGGAAGAGTGGTTTCTTGGAAAAAGATTATTAGGACCCGATGGTCTACGTGATGAATAGAAAAAAAATTCAAAATGGCGGAATTTTTTTTTCATACAAAATATATGCAAGACTTTGATAGGGTTCCTTTTCAAAATTTCTGACGGTTTCGTATAGAGGATAAAAAATAATTTGGAGGAAAAATATGGAGAGAGCTGATGATTGAGAATTTCGGAGATGGGTGAGGAACACGGTCAGGGTATTGAAGATAGGTTGAGGGTGCCCAAACAAAAATCACTCGAAACCTCATCCAATTGGCAATGAGCTGAAAAAAAAATACGAAAATGGCGGATTCAAGATGGCGCTCATACAAATTTCGTCGATGTACTTATATCTCAGAAACCTGGAAGAGTAGTTCCTTGGAAAAAGATGATCAAGACCCGAAGATCTACTTGGTGGATAGAAAAACCGCGGTTCGCTTTAGCGAGCCGCGCACCCACGCGCCCTACTAGTAGTTTATATATTTAGATATTATTTAGGGCCGGTCACAACCGCTGGCTAGGGTTTAACCGAAGAATAAATTAGCAATCTGTCAAAATGTTAAAGTTGTTTTACAGAAAGACTACTCTAATAATTACACAAGTTTAAGAAATCAATTAAATCTACTCTCATGAAAAAAGCATATTATACAATTGAAGACTATGTAAATGATAAAAAAGCGTGGATATAATTCGCTCCAGTGATTCATAAGACAGTAATAACTATCCTGTGTTCAATAACAATTGTAAAATTTTTTATTTTTTTGAAAAGAGCAACCGCCGAGTTTCTTGCTGGCTCTTCTCGGCAGGAAAGGCATTCCGAACCAGTGGTAGATTCATTGACGATTCAAAAGTGCTTGTAAAAGTTTATTTGAATAAAAAATATTTCTATTTCTATTTCTATTTCTATTAAGGAACTCTACCTTAAGATTATAGTTATAACACACTCGTAAGATATACGACACACATATAAGATATTTTTAATAACTGGTCTTTCTTTTCGGTGACCGAAGGATGTCAGAGATTAAACCTGAGAATTTTAAAAAAGTTCCAATATTTTAAAATATTATGGTCGAATAAAACATTAAACTCATCTAAATGAGTTTATATGTAGTCACATACGAACACGGGGTTAATTTTTCATTAACTGGTGAGCAAAGACATTTTCCGAGTTAAAATGCACGCAAAAACTTCAGGAATGAAACTGGGTCATAGTGAGTTTAACTAAGGCTGGGTATAAACTGTCTGACAAAGCACAGCAGTTTAATTACAATCAGTCAAGCTGATTTCACTACACCGATAATATTTTTTACTGCGAAGAATCTAGTTTTGTAAATCTAGCTGTTGCATTCGGTACATCGATGTTAATCAATAAAGCCAAATCGTTTAAAATCTTCATTCCAACTGCAATACTCAATTAATTAATTTAATGCTTTTGTATTGTTACTAAAAATTAAAATCAATCCAATTATCCCTAAAAGCATAGGGCAGTGCTTTTGTTCCGACTTCCGTAACAAGCTTTAAGGATAGTTGGCTATATCCTTCAAGGTAACAAGTGTTATCCATGAAATAATCAACGTTTCAAATCAATTTCAAGTGAAAGCCTCTTTTGTGTAAAATATTTGCTTTCTAGTATATTTTCAGTAATAGCTGAGTACACAAACTCTAATTGCGTAGCGGTACACACGAATTTTTACCTTCGTATCAGGTTTTAATTGAGTATTTTACTATTTTTTTTTATATACCTACTTAAAATAAAGGTTTTTAATATTACAACACAATGTCATTTTTCTTTTTTAACTTAACTAGTCTCGAAATTGTAGCGCTTATAAGTTTCCTGTTAAAAAGAGAGCGCTATTGCAACATGACGTAACTATTCAGTAGCTCGACAAGCGAATATTTGTATGGATTGTATGAATACACTCTCAATACAAAATTTCGTTTAATAAAGAGACGGATATAGTCGCAGTAAAACAGTTTATAGCTTATTTGTTTTGTGACCCATTTTTTGTTTTTTACAAATGTTACATTTTTGATTGTAATTAATGGATATCCACATTTTGACAACAGTCAAACTTTAAAAAGTGAAAAACTTCTCAATGCAATTCCCCTTACCATTAATTATTATAAAAATGCATCTATTATAATACAATGCAATTATTATAAATCTGTTGGTTTGTCCTTCAATGACGCGGTAAGAAAACAATGCGACGGATTAACTAATTTTTTAATTTATATGTATCGAGATCGACTGAATATCACAGCCGCAAGAATTTATTATACTTACCTATTTTATTGAGATTAAAAAAAATTGAGAACTTCCTCCTTTTTTTCGTAGGTTGAATAGGAAGGAAGATAGGTACCTACTATCTATTTAATTAAGTTCTAATAAGCTATTGTTTCTATAACTAAGGAATAGTGTAATAATATAATGATAATAAAGTATTATAGTAGTAATATAGCATTTCACGAGTTTCTGTTTTTATTTAATGTGAATACTTATTGCCGATGTTGGAAATTATTGGCACGCAATGCCCCACCCACTGATATATGTATTTCTGTGGTTGTAATCGTATCGAACATCGTTCATTTGAATCAAAGTACCTATGCAAATAAATTCTTATGGCGTAACATATCAGAGGTAAAGGTACCTACGCATGCTCATTTTATTACGAATGTGTTTAATGAGATAAATGAGAATTATCGCGTTACGTCGCGTCGCCTCCTCAATACGTTGTAGATAATTGACCGAGCAAACGAACCGAGAGTACGTTACAAGGGAATATGGCGGTGGTTGCTGAGCGCAGGCGTAGGGCTTGGGACCGCCTCCAGCCTCCCTGCACGGTGCAAGGAGTGAGGCGATGCGGCGGCGACGCCACGGTCGACGTCACTAGCGGCAAAGCAATAGGCATGATGACCGATTTTGAAAAACTATACGATAATGTTCGGTATCTATTGGCTATTTCGAAAAAATATCTGAGTTCAGCAAAAAAAGGTTCATTTGCCATTGCCATTTCAATTTTAAGTTTTAAAATTCACGCAAAAACGCTCGACGGTGTCATGGCGTCGTTCGTGACGTCACTTTTATGTTTTTTCATAGTAGTTTGTCATAGTTTGAAGATAGCTGTGACGTATCGCTCTGACTGGTGTTCAATCCAATATGGCGGATTTCTGTATTTTATAGTTTTATTTTATCAAACTAAATATCAATCTCGCTCAACATAGAAAAATAAATACGTTTTTATCCATGAATCTTCTGTCGTGAGAAAAATTCATAATTTCATTGATTCTTGGTTACTGAGACGGCGCGTATTAACACGAGCCGAGCCTAGATGGCGCGCGCGCCTTTGATCCGTGTCGAAAAAACCGACAAGTGATGGATCGAGCAAAGTTTGCCGAGCCGCGCCGAGCGTAGTTGTTTACACGGCGCGTGGCGCGCCGAGCCACGCGCCGAGCTAGGCTCGGCTCGTGTTATAGCGCGCCGTTTAACCGCGTCTTGAGTATGTTTATTGCTAGACTAGCAAAATACTTACCTATAACTTGACTATTATTATAGACCGCCGTGACACGTAGTGAGCCATGCCATTCTTACTAGGTAATATTTATTATAAATGCGAAAATGTGTTTGTTTGTCATTTTGACCTTCAATCATACGGATTTGTCTTTCAATTCGATTTAAGCATCAACAGCCCACAGGTTAAATGTGCAGACTGAAAACTGAAAGGTCGCAGGTTCGAATCCCACCTGTTGCACTATTGTCGTAACTACTCCTAGCACAAGCTCTTCGCTTATTTGGAGGGGATAGGAGAATATTAGTTAACTTCAGTTCGGCTAATTCTTATTAAAAGAAAAAAAAACACGCTGACGTGATTTTTTACACGGGTATAGTTGAGGACCTGGAGAGTGACATCAGCTTCTTTTTATTCCGCAAAAACAAAGAATGCCCACGAGATTTTAAAAACTAAATCCACGGGGGCGAAGTCGCGGCTATCAGCTAGAATTGAAATAAAGAAAGAAAAGGCTTTTATTTAGGCACACAGGAATATTCATTTAGGTTATAGTATGGTAATGGTGGTATGTGGTCCCGAAATAGACTCAACTCAGCATTTGCTATGTGTATGAAAGCACTTTGTAAAAGTTTATTTGAATAAAAAATTATTCTATTCTATTCTATGTTTTGGTAACACAAGCACGGCGCGATTCTTCTGGTATAGTTGTATTTCTATCTTAGATTTCTATACACTCTACACAATAGACGTCGTTCAGTTGACCCACGTCGCGTCGAGTAGTTGTTGAGTTCAAGATTTCGTGTTTAATTTTCGACCAATACAAGCTTATTCTAATCTTGATCTAATTTTTTAAATCCAAAAAAATATCTCTTACACTTATGTACAAAAAATTACTTCAAACAGACGTCGGTCTCTTCGAAACTATAATAAATTTAAAAACGAAAACCATAAGACATCTCTACTAGTAAATCATAAAAGACAGCCAGCCAACAAAAAACGCCACCAATTTCCTGCTTATAGGTACATATATAGCAGCATAAAGGTCTAGACATACATAAAACGCGACGATAGCGACGCGTGATGGCAGCAATAAAGAACTATCGTACAACATCTTTACAATTGGTAGTAGAAAGAACTGCATGAAATATATAAAAATGGTGAAGAGAACAGTGCCTCGTCTACACTTTAGAGTAATAAAGCGAGTATCAGGCAGTAAATATTAAATAAAACTCCAAAAAGGGACTCGACCTCATAGACTTTATCACTCATACCTATTTTTCGCTTTGTGCAGCAAAGACGACGCCTTACGAACCCAAAGCAAGCCGAATATCTCTTTCCAAAGCACTAATATTGACTATGTGGTACTGTTAAAAAAAAAAGCGGTGACCTTTCTGGGGATTCGATCCCAGGCACCCATGTTTTATTTTTTGTCGAAGTTATGTGTGTTTTAAATAATTAATTAATATCACTTGCTTTTAATGGTAAAGGAAAATATCGTACGGAAACCTACATGACTGCGACTTCTCCATTATATTCTCAAAGGTGCGGTGGTTCAAAATTTGGCCAGCTTCAAGGACTACTATAGTCTACTGAGTCTAACCCATCATCTAAACGGTGGGTTTAGATGATGACTGCCTAAAAATTTTTATGTGTTTGAAGCTTTTCCGTGCCACTATTGTGTCTGTCCAAGCCTTAAAAACGTCACTGGCGCGGCGTCACGACCACGACCGACTGCAATCGCTGCTAAAGGGGGCGGAAGCAGTGCTACGTGACGAGGCTGAATTTAATCACAAAGGAATGACGTACAGAATCAAATCGAGGATCCCAGCAATGTATTGCGCAACTGTGGTTGCTTTTCGCCAAATACCTTAATTATTCTATACATATACTAGTTACGCAATAATGTTATATGAATAACTGATCTTAGCTTTATCTGGGTATTTCTCACGACATGACATTCTGTTGTTATGTAAATTAAAGCAATTAATTTATAATTTAACGTTCCTGTCATACTAGAACTGAAGCACTTCAAAACTTTACCCCAGAAACGAAATACTGATTATTTACAAATGCCTATCTGCGATATTATATGTTTGTTGGGATCATGTTCAGATAATATTGTACTCGTAAATAATTTCGCCGCTTCTTCGTTCCTGCGGGACCTATATTCCGACACAAAACGGGATTAAAGAATCCACGAAACGTTTACAGGATGCAAGCTATCTTTATGCCATGTTTCATTACAATTGAATAAATGGTATAGATCCGCATACAGTAGCGAAAAAGAATCTCATGGATCATCAAGCTAACGACCAAATGAAACGAACCTAAATTTTAAGTTGCAGAAAGTCATGACGTAGATTTTATTCGTAAACAAATACAAATAAACCCAACAAGAAACAAGGTGAGACTAGCGGACTTATAATAGACTGAATATTTTATTGAGTTGCTTAACAATGCTCTTTCTTACCCATGAATATTCAAACCACTGTTTTTTCGCCAAGGATTTAAGAATGAAAAAGAGAACGTATTGCGGTACAACTTCACTATTACCATTAGGAAAGGTAAACTGTGCCGTATATTTCTAAAAGCTTTTACCCGTCTGCCCGAAACATTGCCGAAATGTGAAAGAATTTTCAGTCTTCTTACGTATTTTGCTGCTCGGGCCTCGGACGTGCTTCATTTCGATTCACGTTCTGATTTCAAAAAGGCATGCACCGTAAATATTTTATGCTTACTTACCTTCGCGGTATGAAAGACCACGTTTACTTACCTGAGAAAATAAGAAAATCTCATTAGTGAAATAAGTTATGTATAAAAAAATAACTTTTGTTAGTACATAGTACCCCAGAGCTAGTTTTCAAATTTACGTTAACAAATCTGGTTAATTTGGCGGAAAATTCTTTCGTACCTTTCTCGTTCATATCAATACACAGTTAATGTAAAATTGAAAATTTACACTAGACATAAAACAGTTCAGAAAAAGAACATGTTACAATAATATTAAATCATATGTTTTCATATCACAAAATAATAATAACAATACTCATAATACTAATTAAAAATTCTGTGTTTGTAAGAGTAGTTATAGAAGCACAAATTAAGTAATACCAGGATTTGATGTAAATCTTAATTAATATACTCGAAGCAGATCTTTTAGTGCCTAATTCTATGTCAAGTGCAGGTGAATGACTGTTTGTTTATTTGATGTGATTATTAAAAATTTTCTTCTTCTTCTTTACGTTGTTTGTTAATTACGCAAATAAAAATCTGTAGCCTTTATTTAAAATTACAACGAAAAAGAGTTTCCTTGTTTTTTTTATGAATTTAGTGTTTTAAGTTTTAATTCAGTTTGTATCACTATAGCATACTCATACGCTAGATTTAAAAGATAAAGAACATAATAAAATGTAATGTCGAAAATCGATGAAATTATAAGGATTCCAAAGTTTTTCTGCAGAACCCTAAAATAAGAATTTAATTAGGCAATGCTAAATAAATCATGAGCCTTAAATGTTACAATAGGTACTCTTGCAAAGTTGGAAAGGTATATTTTTGGACGAGCAAACAAAAGCTTAATTTGAATTTATGTTCTTCAAACGGCCTTTTGTTCCAGAAAGTTATTATACTGTGTGTACTGGAGTGAGAAAAAATATTATGTTCGTATATTAATTAGTGTTGGTGTAACCGGAAGAGACAGGGAACGGGTCGACTGTCGCAGTGAGTGAAAGAAGCGAGATCAATAGGGACCGACCCTGACACAATTTCCAGTGTCCGTAAGGCAGACGAGGTTGCGGCGCTCAAGAATAAATACTGGGCCCCTATATCCCGTTACACAGAGGGTGCGATCAAAGCGAACTCTAGCTGCCGAGTCCGGACTGTAATAACACTCGTAACAAACCTAGTTAATATCTACATGCATTATTTTATTTAAATGTGGGAGTTTCATAAAGTTAGTGAACAAATTGGTTCTGTACCTAATAAGTTATAACATACATTGAGTACTCTCTACATTGAGTATTGGATAGAAGCAGGCGATACTAAAAAAAAAAAAAAATTTTTTTTGTTATAATCCGCCAAAGCAGTAAAATCTGTATGACAAAACGCTAGCGTTCTATATCGTATTAATTTTGCTTCCACACCGGAGCATCCTGAGTAGACGTTGATTCTACAATGCACAATTAATTGCAAATTCTTTGTAGTTATGAGCAGTTTGAATTTTTGAAGAGCGGCAGTGTGCAGTGCGAGCGGCACGTTGTGGCATACAGATTTCTCAGGTTTGGCGTTTGGCGGATTATAGCAAAAGAATTTTGTTTTTATTTTTGAGCTACACTGACTACGCTAAATTATTTCCTGAAAGACCGTTACAACAAAATATACGCACGTCCTAGTATGCCTACACAAAGATTTGCTCATCAACCTAAGCAATGAATCGGTTACCCATTTTGCCGTAAAGACAAATACAAACAGAGGAAGTGTATAAAAAGCTTTTAATAAGTAGATATTTTGGGTTGTACAAAGAACTTTTAAATTAACTTTTGAAAGATTTTCAATTGGAAAAGATTTTCAATTGCGTGACTTTGCAAATACAAGAACAAAGTCATTAAACCCAACGAAAAAGAGGGTAGTTCTAATAATTTTGACAAGCTTTGTCCGTAGCTAATCTGAAATCGAAATATTGAAATAATAATACTTTAAGCGTAGGTGGTAGGTCCCCTGATAAGGATAATTGCATGCGCCATGACTAATAAAGTCTTAATTATATTAATAGCGATCGTAATTTTCATAATTTAATTAATTCAAACATAAAACTATAGTTGCATGTGGGTAGGTAAGCATTTCATTGTTGGTAATATGGAAATTAATTGCCCAAGAGCTAGTGGTAAATTTTGGAGAGGGCTTTTAAAAAATTGAATTTAGAAGAATAGCTTACCTTACCTTCATCTTGGTGGAAAGATGAGTTAAGAGAAATTATTACTGTAGTTCAGAATGAACTACAGTAATAATTTCTGTTTGTTATATTATTGTAACATTTTGTGTTACAATTGTGTAACAATGTGTTTATTATATTAAAAATGAAAATTGTCATAAGCTCAGAATCAGATTTTAAACTCTTCACCAATTAGTTCTTTATTATTGATTAATTTTCCTCTATTATGTATGTCACTATACAGGCTGATATTCGCAACTCGTGCGTTGTTTATCATAATAATATTGCGTTGTTGGAGTTAGCTAGCAGAGTTTGTAACGGAAGCTGCCTCATAATAATATACAACGTTGCATATTGTTGTTGAAGCACTATTTCCGTAAACAACAACGTAACTTTATAACCTACTTACATTGCATTACCAATGTACAGGTTAATAAAATTAACTTAATTTTATTTCTTACCAGCTTTTAGCCGCGGCTTCGCTCCCGCCCTCTATTAAAAGTAATCTGAAGTGATGTTACAAAAATACTCAGTTTGGTTTTGTCGATTTTTCAGCTTTTATTAAGCCTTATCTCTCAAAATTTCCCAGCAGCTCTTGACTTATTTGTTCCAGATTCAAGACGGATATTAATAATCCTCTGTTATGTTAGGATACCTGCTGACATTAGCAACTCGTGTGCTAATTGTAATAACATGGCAGAGTTTGAGGCAGCGGTAGAGTTTATCGTCTCATAACGCTATATTTATCGGTGTTGAAGCGTTATTTCCGTAAACAGCAATGAATTTTATGACTTAATTACCTATATATTTCTATACCAGTTTTTCCTATACATTGTTTTAAAAATTTCCAGGTTAAAGTAGATATGTTAGAGTAGAGTAGTGATATGAGATGTAGTAGAGGGTATGTTTGTAAAATGGACGCTCTTGGTCTGGAGGCCACTAATTATACCTAGCGGGACGAAAAATAGGGATACACCATGATGATGTCAGACCAGCGGGATGGTTATCTGTCTATAGAGAATGGAGAATATTGTATGGAATGGCACACACCTGAAGAATCCTATGACCAAAGTTAGCTTAACCTTTAAGTACTGACGTGGTTATGCCAGGTCAAAAAATGGTGACGTGACGTTTCTCAGACGGCTATAGAATAATTAGTAAATAGTATGATTATGTAATAATAAACACATTAATAATTTCAAATATATTCCATCTACTATATATTTGCTAAGAATGTATAAGAAAACAACAAAATATTCATGTTGTTACTCGGTTGATCCATCTGAAAAATAAAAATTTATTTACACGCCGTCTGTGAGACACCCACGTCATTACTTAAAGGTTAAATAAAGCAATAGAGCTAGCAAATAAGTAGTTCCTCTGGATTTACATCTAAATTCTTGTCGTAAAATGAAGCACCAAAGTATAAGTAAGTATTCCTTTATGCTTGAATGAAATGAAATAAATATAATTTAAAAAGATGAATGAAATAATTTAAACATTCATTCGATATTACCTAGTGCTATACAACAATTCTTACTTTCTTTCTAATATAATAATTGCGAAAGTGTGTTTTTGTTGCTAGGTCGGATTTTTCTTTAGCAAAGGAGCAACGAAATGATTTGAATTTTTGCATGAATATAGTTCAAGATCTAGAGAATGACACAGGTGGTAGATTTTTGTAGCTTCGGGGAACTCCACCACAAGAACGGGTGCGGAAAAGAGATAAAGTGAGAATTTGAGAAGTGGACTGTATGTAATTGAATTGAAAATGGTTCTAACTGCGTTTCCCCTTTATTTTGGTTACTCTTTTAGGATAGGCATAAGGTAGGAACTTACTGAAGAACCACGTGACCGCCTGCTTTCCTTCTTCTGCTTCCTGCTGGCATCGAAACCGCTGCAATTGTCTTTGAGCACAACACAGGACGTGGCCACGTATTCTATTTATTGTTTTTATAGTCAGTTCATCACTTATTTACGAATTCTTCATAACATTTTAACTTCGCGACGCGTACGGTACCAATTATGCACGATTGTCGATGCACGATGGTAGGTAGTAAGTAGGTACGTACAAGATGCAAATACGTGTGCATTCAACGGCGGTGAATGGAGAAGAGAGATTACGTGGAGGCGATAAGGAACGGTACGGAGTGAGTTATGAATGGAATGATATAATACGAGGTGATTTTGAAC